>CM075821.1:14498898-14942390 GCA_037975025.1 Excoecaria agallocha | reverse complement strand
TTTAATGTTGTAGCAATGGATATTCAAAATCTCAACTTAGAGGTTGCCATTAATTCGCTAGAGAAAAATAAGAGATGCTAGGACTTCAGTGATTCATTGAGTAAGAAACTACCTAACAACTTTACTGAGCTCATAAGTACATTAGGATGGATGAAGCTCGATGATTAAGGTATAACTCATCCTAGTTGAGAGAAAAAGTTTAGCAATCCTGAGGGTTAAGTCGAGATAAAGGTAGTTCTAGAATAATCAACACTCGAGCTATGTAAGGGTTTAACAGAATATATGTAGTCATGAGCCCTAATTCAAACAACCGAGGAGATGAAAAATTCACTAAATTGAATGCTTCCCCTACATAAATCCTCTCATGGATGAAGAAGAATGACCAGATTGCTTAGCCAAAACCCTTAAGAAAGGACCCAAATAGAGATCTGAGGCTATATTGTTCTTCATGAGACTAATAATTGTAGATAGCACAAGAAGGCAATTGAATATCATATCAGAAAAGGTAGGCTATAATAGTTCATTAACGGTAGTAAGAATGAGGCCAAGTGATCACTATCTCAATAATAATACAGAGGGAAAACCAGCAGTAGTAAGAAAACCCCAGCCGAGGTTATCCATATAAATACGGGAGGAAAGACTATGATGTGTTCAATGAGTCCAAAAAGTGCAAGGCAAAGGAAGTCTTTTTTCTAAGGACCAGCCTGCCCATTTCATTCAGCATCATTCAATTTTCATCCTCAGATGGGAAACATGTTTGGCAACCATATAACAATGCATTAGTAGTCGAGGCAATTATCAAAGACTACTTGGTTGAAAAGATTTCAATAAACATTGGCAGCATGGTTAATCTGGTCACCTTACAAGCCTTTAAAGCATTAGGTATGCCCAATCCTTTGGAACAGGTGTTTATACCCTCGATTGGTATCTCAAGATAGACCATTGGAGTAAAAGGGTTTATTAACCTATCGTTTTAGCTTAAGGATGATTTGACAGTCAGAGCTTGCATAACATGTTTCAAGGTGGTAAACATGCAATTATCTTACAATGCAATTTTTGGCCAACCTATTTTAATCATGGTTGATGCCTACATCTTAATACAGAAGTTGATACTCAAAATCCCTATTCCAGGGGGAACTACAGTACTTCGGGGGTAGTTAGTCGACAGCTTAGGAAACTTACATTATCATAATAAAGGAAGCAAATCAAGCATTACCAATGGATACAATGGATGTTCCAATCAACCTAACCCAAAAAGAAAAATCTATCAATTTACTGCAAGAAGTAGAGCTCTTATAACACACTGATTCTAGAACCTAACCGTATTATTGAATCATACATCTTTAATAAATTTTACTATATTATTATATCATCATACATTCTTAAACATACTATCATCATCATCATCATACTAGTCATCACACATGTTGATTAGGTGTTACGATAGTTATTCACATACTTTAGTTCATATGCATTTAGAGATTACTTTCACTATTTTTATGTTCTACTTGCTTGTACTATAGTATGCATCTCATAAGGCATGGTGGTAGCTTTACATCATACAGACATACATTTATTGCT
Organism: Excoecaria agallocha; assembly: GCA_037975025.1. NCBI lineage: Eukaryota > Viridiplantae > Streptophyta > Magnoliopsida > Malpighiales > Euphorbiaceae > Excoecaria > Excoecaria agallocha. The sequence goes on along the minus strand of CM075821.1, from coordinate 14,940,809 downwards.
CTCTTTACAAAAGTAAGCATATACAACTCAACATGCCTAAAATAGATATATTCTTTACATATATATAACTATTAATGCCAAAATAATATGAAATGTATATCCATAAAATCCCTACATCAATTTTTTGAAAGCTGTGTGTTGGCCTTTCCTAATGTAGAGAGCGTCCCTGAGCAAAAGTCTTATCTACTGAACCTACACGGATAAGATAACCCATGCTAAACTATAAAGCTTAGTGGGGAAACAATTCATGATGGATAACTACTCACAGCAGTCATCAACAAACACACTCAACATGCATCAAATATAGCATAAGATATCAATGAAAAATAAATAATTAACTCTCACAACATTCCAAGCATAATAAATAAGGCAACTGAGGAAAACATATAATTCAGCATACATAATTCATGTGGTGGATTGATAGACTGTAGCATTTATACTTAAGATACAATTTCTGAAATTAGAACCAATCATATAGTTTAACAATAACATCTAAGCATTCATGTTTTAATGCAAATACTATATTCATAATAATAATTGAAATTTAGCCTGCCTAAGTTCTGAAAGTGGATAACAGGAACTGTAGATAACCATAGGTATCGGTCATGTAAACATCCACAGGTATTAAGTTCGGTAGATCTAAACGAGATCAAATGGAGACAATGGTAAACCCAAACAAGGCTAAATGCTAGCAGCTATAACTTTATCCCTATATGCATACCTATCTATCCACAGTTAAACTCTAATTGCAGATAATATTGTATTCATATTCAAGTTATTTATCATGCTTGCGCTTTAACTGTATATATTGCACATATAATATCATATAAATAGATATACAATCTCTAATTTATGAACATGTACTCTCAATCTCATATAACACTATGAGTAATTGTAATTGAACATGTATTCTTTTAGTCATATACTTTGGCATGTTAATATATAAGCATGATATGTAATCAAAACATATAAGTATGTTCATGCTATCAATGAAGTAAATAACAACATACTTATTCTTGTAATTTCCATATTCATGCTTCATTAGCTATCTATGTCTATTGCTTCACAATATGTTATTATCATATATTCAATAAACTTAACTCTCTTTATAATTTGTTTCTATATTATGAAATGCTTTAAAGATGATTCAGAAGGTTTAGGTAAACTTTGGTAATTATTTGGAACCTTTAAATCAATTATTAGTGAGACAAGGGAGGGTGACGGTCAATACCAAAAGTGTACTGACCGTGACATAGGTGCACTTTAGGTTCTGGAATGACCTCACGATCAGCTGTAAAAGGTACTGACTGTTGAAATAGGTTTATTTTTTATTCTGGACTAGCCTCACGGTCAATAGTAAAAAGGCACTAACTGTGACATATATTTTGTTTAAGGGAAAATTTACTAGTTTATCTTGTTTGCAATTTTTAACCTGCTAAAAATCATTTTCAAGCAAAGTGTCCTTTAGAAAACTTATTCCTCTATATTTCTAGTTTTTAAAACATTAAAAATCATCTCATTATCCTATCTACATTTCAATATATTTGAAAAAATACAGAAGACTATTCCAATGATAGGGCAGCAAATTATTTTGATTTTCAACCTAAATTTAGATAGGTTTAAAGAAAGATTTAGGATTTATCTTCTACATAGAAAATATAGATATGGAAGTCTAGTTTCTAACCCAATTAGAATTACCCAATTTTCATTTTTGTAACTCCAGAAATTAGCAAAACAAGCTCATTAGGTTAGATGAACTCAATTACAGATTTTTTATGTCAAAGGATTGTTCAAGCATTTTGATACACTTAAGTTCAATTGTAAATTTATCTAATTAGGGATTACTTTTACACACATTTCCCTCATAATTTATCTTTGCATTATACTCTTAAAATGTTAATCTAGGGTTTAACTTTTCTTATTCAATTAACACACTTATTTTAACACATCCAAAAATGTATTAAGTTATTCTCTTAATTAGTCCTTGCTTACATCAAAATCAACTCTAATCATGCATGTATGTCACTAACACACCATATTCCCATACCTTGGCTGAAAATCCCATCCTTCTCTTCAATCCTTTGCAACTTAGTTGCCCTTGTTCTTCTTTCTTTCTCCTTTTCTTTTATATATATCCACGCACTCATGCGTTAAACCCAACTTTCTTCTTCATTAAAATGCATTTGGACTTTAAGAAAGAAGATGAAGGAAGTAAATGAGAGATGAACCCATTACCTACAAATTCCTTTTTAAAACTTCTAAATCACTTAGCATGCAACATAATTTCCCCTTAAAAATCTTAGAGATGAAATGCAGAATTTTAGAGAAGAGATGAGGCATGAAAGCGAGAAGAAGAAATCTGAATTCTATTCCTTCAAATGCCATCCCATCCAGGAAGATAACCCAATATCTGCATTTCTCTCTCCTGCATGCAGATTTTTAGACTTTATAAAGGGGAGGAGTAGTTTCCTTTTGATCCTCCAATAATTTGCATGTAATGAGATGTCCCCTCTCCTTTCTTCCTTTCATAAATTCAACCCCACATTTCCTCTTTGTAAAATTGACCCACAAATTTATTTTTCTTAATTTCAATTGTAACCTTATAAAATTGATCATACTTAATAACTTACATATATAATATAAATAAAATTATCACTTTGCCCTTTTGACCCAAAATTGAATTTTTTCTAATTAATTAAACATTGATCATGAATATTGCCATTTAATCATGCATTTCTACTAGGGTTAAATTGGGGCCTTACAGCTCTCGCCAGGAAAGATAGTGAAGATAGCCTCTAACAAAACTAACTCGGACTTAAAATCACTATTAACAGAATTATCCTCCTATTCGAATGTGTTTACCTAGCAACCTGTTGATATCATGGGTATTGCTCCTAAGGTGATGTCTCATTCATTAAACATACAACTGGGCTACAAATCGATAAAATAAAAGAAATGCAACCACGCATCCGAGCGCCAAATAGCAATAACTAAAGAAATAAACACTCTATTGAGAAATGGGTTCAAAGAGGTAACTTATTTCACTGCAAGAAAATTCTTAAATAGCAACGAAAATAAAATTTCATTGCTAATTTTGGTCCGAATTTTTTTCTTTAGCAACAGAAATAGAAAATCATTGTCTTCTATTGCTAAAAATGAAGGAAAATATTAGCGCTAAAATTTTACAATAAAATTTAATAAAGAAATTGTATTTTCGTTGTTAAATTAGCAACTTAAATAGAATTTCGTTTTTAATTCATTAGCAATGAAAATAGAATTTCATTACTAAATTTTTTATTCTTATTAGTCGTGGTTAAGTTTTTATGTTTTATTAGTTTTATTATTTTAACTTTGGTTAATTTTTTTTTTTTTTTACTTTTGATCTCTCTACTCTTTTTTCTCTCTCTCTTCTCTTCAAAGATGTTCTTTCTCCAAATCTAAACCCTAGCCGCCACCTCTCCCTACCATCTACTCCGCTCCATGTCAACCTATCGATTTCGCCGAAATAAAGTCAGATCTTCCCTTCTCTATTGGACCACTAAACTAAGGCCTCTCTCTCTTCGCTCAAGAAATATGAGGTCACTATTAATGGCAGTGTAGAGATCGCGCTCGAGCATGTGGAGGAACACAGGGAAGCTGCTCTCAAGTCACTTGAGAGCTTTGATTTTGACCATCCTGATGGTGAGTCGGCGATAGCGATGGAGCTCGATGTGTTGAGGAGTCATATTTCGCTGGCTTTAACAGAATGCGTGGTTCCTTCCAAGTTTGTTTTGGAGGCAATTTTAGAGGTTTTTTCGGTGGATAAGAGAGGTGAAAGGAGCAAGACGGGAGATGTCAATTTGTATAGGACGCTTATCATTGGGTCCGCTTGGCGTAAGTAGATGCCTAAGCTTGCCGTCTCTCTTGGTTTAGGTGATAAAATGCAAGGTATTTTCCTCTTCTAGTGATTCTAATTTCTTATATTTGGCTCCTCCTTAGCTTAAATATGTGTTTTGTTCCTTTGTTTGCATTCTTAATGCTAGAGAGAACGAGTGATTAGTGAGAACAAAGATATGGGTGATGTGTGCAGAAAACAAAGAGAGAAATAAATGAGGGAGGGGATCTATTTGTAGACAGTTCAATGACCTTTATGATATTATTGGCAACGTTGAAAAATTCGAATCTTGAGAAATTTCTTACATGACTATTTATGTTCAGCTTCAGCATTGAAGCTCTATTTTCTTGCAGATGGTTCTGATCTATTGTCATATGCAGATATGATTGAGGAACTAATTAGTTGGGGATAATAGCTTGATGCAGTGCATTTTACTTAGAAAGTTAACCAGTCTGCTATTAATGGCTAAACTTTTTATTTTTGGTATTTTTGGATTTTTCGTTCCAAATCTAGTTAGAAGTACAGCAGTATTTTTACACTTCTAAGCAAAAATGGGGCGTTTAAGATGTAATCTCTTAGTAGAGAGCTTGTCTTCTTGATCCTACAGTTCCCTAAGGAAAAATTCAAAGAAACTATTCACAAGTGAGTTTTTCTGACATTCAAGTTCTCGTTAATTTTTTTTAAAATTTTTTCATTAGGTATGTCTCAATAATAATGACTTGCTGATGTGGGCACATTAATTATTGTTTTAAATGTAAAATAGGCTTGAGCAGGAATTTGGGTTTTTCTTTAACATGAAGTATTTTGAGGATGAGGTTCATAGTGGTAATTGGGATCGATCCCAAAATGATCACTCTCGTGATTTTGAGCTAGCATGAAATTTAAATATTTAAATGCTGACAGTTGCTTTTATTTTTCATATTTGTTGTTCTATTGGACTCATTAATCTCTACTTTTCATGTTTAAGAGTCATGCAGGTCTCTTTATCCTTTGTGGAGTGGTTCTAATAGCCGTTAACAGCAGACTTATCATTGAGAATTTAATGAAGGTTTGTCTTTACGATCCCTCATTGTTCTTTTTTTTAGGCTATACTTGATACGTGATCCACTTTGGTTTGTTTTTGCGGGGTCAAATATTTTCCTAGTTTATTTCCACATTGAGTCTTTGTTAACATGTGGTATGTGTGTGTGTGTACTGTGTAGACATTTTGACATTTTGGCCTTTTGTTTGCTGAGTTTTTATAGGCTAGTCAATTGTTGCATTATGTTAATCTCGTGACCTTAATCGTCGGAGTTTTTACTGTCAACGTTGTGGACCATAAAATTCTTTTATTTGATATAAAGGCTTGCATATTTGTTTGAGAGCTTTTATTGTTTAGCAGAATGTATTAAGTCTTATAGTAGTGAATGTTCTAGTATTTCTTCTTTTATGCAGAATTGCCATTGCAATTGAATGTTTCCGTTTAAACTGTAACTTGGTTCACAATTTTTAATTTTAAAAGAAAGAGAGAAAATATATAAAATTCATGTTTGCTAACTCCACTATGTCATTTGTAGCCTATGTGATAATTTTTGTGGAGGATGTTGACCTTTTTGCTTGTTCGTGGCAAGTTCATCCATACTAAGCAGCAAGACCATGACGCTTTCTTTTTTTGGTAGAGAAATGTTTTGGAACTTTTGCATTTAACTTTTGCCTTCTTTTTCTCTTCTTTAGAATTTAATTAGCTTGGAGCACAATGAAGAATGCTATATCTCATTTCTTTATTCTTGGGATTTATCAAGTAAAGAATGTTTGCTTTCAAAAATGATGTTTATCAACACATATTCCATTTGATGGAATTGACATGATTAATTGAAGCAAGTTTAACATGGAGTCTAACTTAATTCAGCAGAATCATTAATAGGGGCCAAGATTATTGGTTGCATGGCTGGTGGCTTGAAAGCTTTTTAGCGTTGTACTTTTTTAGTTATAATGAATCAGAATGTCCAACTTCCTCCCTAGCTTCTTAATCCATTTTCTCTTGATATTGCATCCTTATTGTTATGGTTGCCTAATGTTAGTCATCATTAAGATGTTCGCAGTTCTTATCCTACAGTTCCATTTAATATTTAAGTAGTTCACTTTTCTAATTGTGCTAAGTATACTGCTGCATTGTTTTTCTTTTTTCAATGTTTATGAATATGCTTTCTGTCAGTGTTGCATCCATATATCTGTCTTATTATTTTTGCATTATGCAATATTGGCAAGTAACTGTATTTTAAACATTACACGAATGGATATTAAGTGATATCACCTATTTTATACTCTTGTTGCATACAAACTATCATTTCATCTATATTGACTCTTATAATCCTTTACTTGATCTAATATGATACTTTCCTTTTGTTTTGGGTCAATTATATATAATTCTTAGAAGTCATTGATTTGGTTTCTTTTGGATGGTTGTATCTCAATATGTTGTCATTACAGGTTTGAGAAACAAGATTGAGTCATTTTGATAAGTGATTGCGTGAATGATATGTACTATATGCTACTGTATGTAACTTCAAGATTATGTAAAGACTCTTTGCACTTATTTGGAATATAAAAATTTACAAACGTAAAGATTGCAAGATTGAGCTGGCCATAATGCTCTGTGGTCTAAGATGCATAGTTATATACAGTTATAGTATTCATGCTACCATGTTGAAATATATAATTATTTTATCACAGCTTTTGGAAAAGCATGTTTGTCAATTAGCTCTTACCACTACAAAAAAAAAACTGCAAATTTATGATGGCGAATTCCATCGCTAATTGGCCATTTTCCATGGCGAATCCTTTTTAGCGATTGGACGACGAACAGCGATTGGGCGACGAACAGTCGCAAAATTATTTAACAGTTGCTAATTTGGCGACAAAAATTTCAATTGTGGAAAGGGGCAAAACCATCGCTATCACTAAATAAATTTTAAATTTAGTCAACACAAATATAATAATTATTAGCAGTAAAAATTTTCGTTGCTAAATCTGTCGCAAATAAATATTGTGTCAATAGCGACAATTTGATGCTAATAATTTGTCTCTAAATGTTCGCATCGAATTTTTAGTCTTTAATTATTTTTAAATTTTTAATTATTACATATAGCAACAGTTTGTTGTTGTGAAATGATAGCATAATTATTTTTTTTTTGTATTTATTAATTTTCATTCTGTATAATCAATAAATTATTTTATTACACAGAATAATGAACACGCTAGCGCGCACACACACACACATATATATATATATAACATAATGGTCTATATTTATATTAATTAAAATTGTATATAAGTTTATCGCAAACAATATATTAGTTCAAATAATACATCAACATACTAATAATATATTCCAAATTAACATGTTTCTCACAACATAATAGAAAAAAAAGACTTTGGATTAAAAAATCAAAATTCACTTCTACTTGGCTCTCAGTAAACACTTCATCAGCACCTAGTTTCTTGAAGAATTCCTTTGCTTCGTCTGATCCATGCCTAAATGAAGCACAAGACAGTATTAAATGTGTGCTGGCAGCCATTTATTTGATCAAAAAAAGTAGGAAATGCGACAAAGTACAAGCAGCTTTTATCATCCATCAACAATGGCATTACAGAATGGAAGCCCAATCAAGTTTAAATGGGTATAAAACAAGTTGAAAAGGAAGTTGAGAAAATGAGTAAAAAAAAAAAATGAAAACGACCTAAATAACGAGCAGTAATGAAAATTTTGTACCAATATTCAGAGACAGTTCTAAAACTTGAATGAAAGCCCCTGTCACTCTCATTAAGACTTCCATGCCCATCAGGGCTTGCATTTCCATTATTTCTGACAAAAGAAACACAAAAATACTTTTAATAAGGAATAATTCTATGACAACTATAACCAACACAAGCATGCATGAAAATAAAACAATAAAAAGGAAAAAAAAAGTAGAATTGAATAAAAATCCCATCAGAGACCACCAACTTGGTAGAAGTGATTTCCTCAAGCACACCATTAGTAAACAAGCTTTTTTCTCCATCATATTCAAAATGTTTTCCATTCAGCTCACGAGCTGTTGTATATTTCTAGCACTTTATCAATTACTTTTCTGCCAACAGCCTTTGCATCCACAAGGCGGCTATCTTCATATAAGATAGAAACCTGTGAAGATAATTGGAAGTTAAATTAAAAAAAATACAAAATTACATTTAAAAAAAATTTTAAAAAAAGACAGAAAAATTCTAGAACATACACTATAGTGGAAAAAGTAACCATCAACATTGGTTACATTCACTTTAAAGTGATTGGTTAGCGGAGGTATCTTTTGGCCTTTGGAAGCAAGGCCATGCCTAGCCATTAGAACTACAAGCTCATAAAGAGTTTTAAACTTCCTGTTACACCACTGGCATATTTTAGGAGACGAGATACAAAATTCGGAGCTTTCCCAACTACAGAGGCAAAAAAAGATGAAGCAGAAGCTATGAACTTTTCTTCAAACAACGAGCCTAGCATATTTCAAAATCATAGGAGACAAAGAAGAAACCGATATAGAATTGGTTGACCGTATTACCAATACAAAGAAATTGAAAGTAAATTGTCAAAACATTAAAATGTCAGCTAAAAGTTCACATTAAAAAAATATGTATCTATGCAGCCCCATCAAACTCAAATCATTAAACATTCAATGAAAACTAAAGCAACAAAGATAAGCAAAATATAAACAAAAGTAAGAAGCCAATTTCAGATGTAAAGGCTTGTAACAGTATGGTTAATATATGATGCATATGAATTTAATAAAAATAGCATATTATCTCTCTGAACTAGGACAACTACGTTTATTATTTGTTTAAAGTGATACATGGTAGCAAGTAAACATTCTGATGGGTAATTCAGAACATGCTTGCTTATATGCAACTGTCACTTGAATATGCAACATGCTTGCTTGTTTATATTATCTTGATTTTCTTATAAGAATTACTATGTGTATGTGCTTATTTTGAATTAGTGATAAATGGTAATTAAATGATGAGATTAGTTCAAAACATGTATACATCTTGGTTAAATTAATATTTGCATGTAATCAATAAATTATGGATGAGTTCTATAGGAAAGAGCAACTAGAATTATTAGGTATGAATATATAATGGTGCGCATGTGTTAATAAGGCCACAACAGCAACAACAAATATGTTAATCATTTGTACAAGGTAATCAGATATGTCAAACCTCAATATAACAGACACCATCAGGATTTGTAAAGGCAAGGAAGAGAAGATCTGCAGGAAAGAATCCATCCTGCTTTATCTGCAACCACACAATTAAATAGAAATCCAAGTAGTCCATTAGTTTTTGTTATGTAAACCCAAGACAATCCATTTGTTTTTGCAGCCTTTAAAGTTCTTAAAAGTGTACTTGTAAAGTTACTTGGTCCCTGCTTGTATAACTTCAGCCAATAACTTAAGTGCCACCCCCTAGCATTTTGCATTCAATTCAGTGCCATACTTCCACTTGCATCAACTACAAATATTACCTGTCAAGCACCGACAATGTAACAGTGCATTAGTGAGTCTACAAAAGTTCTGCTTAATTATTTAATTATTTAAAAAGAGATGATCTACTGATCATACTTTCTATCTACTTATTAATGCTATCCAACCTAACAACTTTACTCTCTATTTTCCTTCTCTATAAACTTTTGAGAATAAGTGTTGCACACACACACACACACATATATGTGGGTGCAATGCAAAAAATACATTACATTACTAACTTTTGAGAATAATCACTATAACGCCTCTAGTTAACAAACTTAAAAGCCCATGTAAAATCAATCAAAGCAAAAAAAGATCTAACAAACTTAAGATTTGTGCTTCTCCTCTATTTACTTGTTTTAGCCATTTTACCATGTCTCTCCTAAGTTAACAATGTTTGAACATAAAAACAAAAGACTGGTGTATAGTACCTTAAATAGCTCTGTCTCAGAAATTATTGAGAAAACCTAACAAAAACAAGAGATTTGGTTCAAAATGTCAAAGCTCCACATACAAAATTGGAAAACATTACTATCTACAAAGCATGATCTCCGAACATATTTAAAATTTCATAAAGCAAGGAAATACAAAGATTACTAATGAAAGAAAAGAAAATGTAGCAGCTTACTGAAAAACTTAAAATTCTTCAAATCAGTATGGAGATGTCACATGCAGTCTTAAGCTATCCTTGAGTTGCTTGATCAGATTGACGGTTGAACAAATTTCAAAGATAATAGGCATAAGCAATGTCTAAATTTGGAGCAAAATGGATGAAGAAGAAAGAGAGAACAATTAAATTGGCAAATAGGTAGATTGTGTAACTGAGCCTCAAGTTTCCATGTGATAATTATATTAGTACAAATTCTATTAACTCCACTTAATTAGCAAAGACACAAAGAGTTACAGAAAATCTAGGTTTGAGTGCATTTTTCATGTGAAACTACAAATTCCTTAGAAGAGATCATCTACATCTGAACAATGTCAAATACCCTATCAAGAAGTAGGGATACATAGTCATGCTTGTTATCTCAAATAATATACAGTCCATTATTAATTTCGTATGGCATCAGAAATTAAGTGAAGGGACCATTCAGTCCAGTGATTTCCAGCATTTATATAATGTAAAGAAATCAACAATTTATTTTGTTTCTCAACGATCTTTATGATGTTTAAGTGGACAAATCACTGCCAAAGGAAACAAAATTGTCATATCCCAAATTCCAAGAAGTAAACAGATGCAGGGTGTAAAAAAGTAGAAATAAAGAAATTGCAATACTGAATACTGCAAAGACCTTAGATGATCTAGTGGCTGAAAGTGTGACACACCACAAACCAAGCAAGACAGACACAGCAGCACCAACTTCCAGAGGGGACATTGAGTGAGACTGAAAAACAAAAATAGTTATGATAGTAAGAAGATTACCTGAAATTGGAGCACAAGCGGAACCAACTAACTAACTGCACACAAAGCACATTTGGTACCAAATTCAAAATCAAGCACTCAATAGTTACAATCACTTCAGAATCAACAAAATGATTCATATAGTTAAACTTTCATAACAATAATCTTTATGGTTTTCTAAATAATAGCAGAGTTCTACTAAAATAAGTATGACGATAACTTGAATGGTTGGGCACATTCATATTACTTTTAGATTTTTTTTCATTGTATCCAGTTTCTCACAAATATATCCATTAGAGAAAGCTAATCAAGCACATTCATTTCAGCAGTATGTTGCTGCAGAACTTTAAATTTTGGAGTCCAAGAATACAACTGTTACAAGAGTAGGGTCAAGAGTTATAAAAATCCCAACTCCTTGCAAGTTTCCATCACTTCTAATTTAGATTACAAAATTTTAAGTTTATATCCAAGTCGCAGCCACTGATACATATTGCATATGAATCCTAAAATTAAAAAAAAAATAATAATAACACATGCCAAGCGCATATTCAATATAAGGATTTTCTTCACAAGTTAAATTATTATTTACTTCTAAAATAAGATGTACTGCTTAAAACTTTTAAGGTTGAAAAATGAACCCAACCTTAATTTCCTATTTATAATCTGAGTCCAATTCTTTTTAATGCATATATTTTGAAATTTCCTTTCAATTTTCTAATACAAAAAAACAATTGTTATTTCTGTTATTAATGTCACATCTCCTTTCTTCAATTGAGCTCATATCACCAGCTTATGAAGTTGAGTAACTTCTTATGCCTATTAATTTTAAATTCACCTAGATTGCGAGATTAATACTAATTTCATAATAATGTATTTTTTTTGTCCACTAGTGACAATTTTTAAATTCGTCTAGACTAAATTGTTGCCTGAAAAGCTAAGATTGCATAAAATTCAAAGTTCATTTTCTTATATTGTGGGCAAGCCAAATGTAGCTAAAAATCTCAACTCGTTTTCTTTCCTTTGAATTGGAATAGGGATGATCACGGGGCGGGAATTCCCCGGCCCCGGCAGGGACCCGTCCCGTTTGGGGCGAGAAATCTCCGAAATTTTCCCCCGCGGGGACGGAGGCGGGGGGAAAATATTCCCCGTTCTAGAATCGGGGGAATGGGGACGGGGGAAATTCCCTCCCCGAAATTGGTGGCGGGGGCGGGGCGGGGAATCCCCGCCACTGGCGGGGGAGTGACTGGGGGAGGATTCCCCGGCCCCGCCCCGCCCCGCCCCGCCCCGTGATCATCCCTAAACTGGAAAGGAAACAAACACGAACAACCAGCTCCTTGCTATCCCTCAGATCTAATCTCCTCAAAAATCAATCGCACTCAAATATTTCTAAGAAAAACCCAATTCAAAGTTTGTGACTTTAAGAGCTCCCACGAATATCCGATTTAAAAAATATGAACAACATTAACCAGACAAAATTAAAAAAAAAATTAAAGGAAAGAAAGAAATAACTTTTTTTTAAATGAGTACCTACCAAGCATTAGGAGAACAGATAAAGGAAAGCAAATAAAGGAATCTCCTTCTAAAGCAACAAAAATCAATAGTGGTCGATAGTTCTTACCAGAGGAAACAAGGTCGTTGGAGCTTTGTCGGAGATGCACTGTCCCTGTCTAACTGGAGTTGGGGTTGCCGATAATCTCTTGAGAGCGTTCACGCGCTCCAACGCGTCATCGGCTAGTCGAAATCCATGCAGGAGAAATCGGTTTACCCCTTTTTTGATCTACTTGTGCCGGCAAATGGGGAGGAACGAAGGACATCGGAATGATCGCCTTGCCCTTAGGCTCTCATCGGTGCTGCTCGTGTAATCATCGAAAGCTGAAGGAGCCCAGAATCTCAAGCAGAAGCTTCCTAGTGAAAGAGAACGCATTCTTATCTCTCTGCCTTACTCCTCTCCTTTTTTATTCTTTTTTTCTGTTCTTATTATTACTATTATTGGTTTCATAAAAAGAAAGAGCAAAGAGTGAAGGGACAGTTAGGATTTTTTAAAAGACAAAAATATCCCTAATTTCATATGTATAATATCTGTTAATTAGGGGATAATTTTGTAAAATAATTTATATAAATTTTTTATTTATATTTATAAATATAATATGTACACATAATAAATATATATTAATCATAAAAATTATTTTTATAATTAATATCTATCTAATATTATTAAAATTCAGAAGAAAAACAAAATTTTATTAAATTTTATTGACTTTAAATGGAATAATTTAGAAATCAATAAAAATAAATTGAGTGAGAAAAATAATTTAAAATAATATTAAAAAAAGAAAAAAATGTCAATTTCACTAGTTTTAAAAGTAAATTATACTTTGATTAAATATATAGTATGATAAGATTACAAGTGAAAAAATACACTTATCATATAATATAATTGCAAGTGAAAAATAAAATTAAAAAATTTATTTTAATCAATGAAAATATTAAAAAAAAAGTTATTAAATTTTGGTTAGAATTTTTTAATTTTATAATTTCAAAATTAAATGCTAATTTTATCGAAATTTGTAAAAGGACTAAATTTTTAAATAATTTCATTGTAAAGCAAAATTATGATATATAATTAGTAAGAATAAATAAATAAATAAATATATATATATATATATTTAAATTAATATTATAATGTTTATTAAAATCAATGAATAAAATTATAAAATTATTCAAAAATTTAATTGAAAATACATAAATAATATAATATAAAATATTTTTTCCATCGCTATAATTTCACTACAATTAGCGACTACTTTTGTTGCTAATTGCGTCACAAAAAAAAAAGCTTCACTCTTTGCCACTAAAATTAGCGACTGATTTTAATTTTTCGTTGCTAAATTTATGACCAATACATTTTCATAACTGGCACTGAAAATAGTCGCTAATCCGTTGCTAAATAGCAACAAAGAACTTTCCGTCACTAATTTTCATCACTAATTCACTTTTTTTTAGTGTACATACTGCTTAAGCGATTATTAAGTTGTTTTTTTTAATAACATTGACTGCTTTAGAAGTAATTGAAGGCTCATAATTGTTTTACCTTCTATGATGTTTCTCTTAGTTCTTTCTTTATATAACTACACCACATATCGCTATTTGCATAATTCTTTTAAGTGTTTAGGTGTCGTTATGGTGTTTGAGATATATTGTCTACTTTTCTCACCAATTTGTCTGCAAAATATTAGTTATCATTTTTTATAACTTTTTTCTTTATTCTTTATTCAGGAGAATGTATACTAGTCAATGAGCATAAACGCATATAAATATGGATATTCTGGTCAAATGAGTACCTCTTATTATGCTTCGTATGAGGTAAATGATAACTTACCAAGTATGGATGTTGGTAGGGGAACTTGGGAATATACTTCAGTGGTGAATGTGAAAGAGCCAACAACTACAAATACACAGTCTAAAGGAAATGGAGGTGTTGCTACTTATAGTTCACCAGAAGAATGTGCGTTAATTTCTTTTTCCCTTTGATTATGTCTACATTTTGGATCATTAATAGCACAATTTGTACAATTTCAAGTTTCGATGTTATTTATTTATCAAAGAGTTCCCAGTTTTAAGTTTAATAATTAGCTATCGTCCACCATTTTGCAATATATCTTAGAACTTAAATAGTCATATTTTTAATCTAATTCACGCGAGAGGCATTAATATATCTTATTTGGTTAAAACATTTGAATGAAGCTTTTTCCTATTCCTCTTCTTTGCTAGCCTCTATGCACTGGTAGTTTTTACAATGTCTTCTTGTTCTTCTATCTATACTCAGATATTTGTCATATGTTCTCCTTTTTAAGGTATTCCAAATCATACAAGCAGTTATGGTTCTCAGGTATGAAACTCACTTGCTTTTCCATTCTTGCATATGAACTGATACTTTTTACTGGATTCTTTCATAAATTACTATTTGTAACTCCATATGCACTTATTAGAATTTAGCTACAGGGTTTGTAGTCTATTTTATAGAAAAATTATCTAAACCTTTAGGCTTTCTGTGCAAATTTTGCAGGTGGTTTGGCAAGATGATGTTGATCCAAATAACATGACCTATGGGGTTTGCTTAGTGAAACTTGTTCTGTTCTTTTGGCTAAGTGTGTTTCTGTCTTTGTTTTCATTTATTGCTGGATATTGTCATCATTCTACAAATCTGTAGTTGGATGCATTAAGTTATTAGCCCCTTAGGCCTTATCATACAAAGCACTTTAATGGGGCTAGTGTCACCTATTGGGTCCTACGGCTTACTGACAACTCGTTCAGAATTCCATCGGTAGCCTTTGAAGATGTTTTCCTAATCTATAACTTATTGACTAGACTAAGCAGTCTCAACATTGTTAACATTTCTTTTCCTTTGAGTTAATCTCTAATTTGTAGTATGAACTTTTTTATCACTTTATTTATCATTGTCTTGTTAATGGTCCTTTTTCATGTCAAGAAATGGATAATATTAGTGTGGGGCATTTACTTGACTTTAGAGCTGAATGAATATGTTAAACTTACAATTGGTTCCTTGGGAGCATGTGGAATCCTTGTAAAAGTTATATAGATTGTTGTTTTTGTTAATCTCCAATTTGTAATATGAACTTTTCTATCCCTTTTTTTGTCATTGTCTTGTTAATGGTTTTTTTTCATGTCAAGAAATTAAAAATGCTAGTGCAGGGCATTCACTTGATTTTAGAGCCTAATGAATAGGTCAAACTTATAAATGATGCTTGGAGAGCATGTGGAACATTTGTAAAAGTTGTATGAATTGTTTTTTTCTTTTGAATTGGATGTTATATGTAATGTCGATTGAATTTTATTTTTGGTATTTCAATAGTGATGGCTAGCAACTAATGGAAATACTTAATCGTCAAAGCATATAGGGAAATTATAAGTTGACTATTTGGTGCCATAGGAATTACTAGACTTAGGCAAGACTGTTGGAATTCAAAGCAGAGGTCTGCCTCAGGAACTCATTAATTTGCCTCCAACCTTAAAATGCAAATTTGGAAGCTTCTTCTCGAGAAAAAAATTAGGGAGAGGTAACATCCTCTTATGAATATTTTATTGAAGATGACAGTTCTATTTATTTACATTTAATTCAATTGTATGCATATTGATGCATATGTTGACGTGTCTTATTCTCCTTTATCCTAATGTCCCAGTAAACTTGGAATTATATTTGCATCACATATTTATAACTAGAATTTGCACACTAGAATTTTTAGAGGCATTTAATTTTTTATAAAGCTAGATATTATCTAAGCATTCTCTCTCTATTTTTGTGTGAGTATGTGTGTGTGTGTGTGTGTTTAAATCTATTTAAATTCCAATCGCAATTTCAAATAAGTGTGTAAGGTAGTCCATAATTTTTTAATTCCATTTGCAATTTCAAAATAAGTGTAAGGTAGGCCATAATGGTTAACTCATAGGGATGTTGTTTTAGTTTTGTATGCATAGTAAACTGATACTAATATTATAAATTCGTGCCCAACATATTTGCTCTTTTCCTTTTGGCATGTTATCAAATTTTATGACTGAACTAATGCTTTTTCCTACCATATACTTATATTATAAATTCGTGCCCAACATATCTGCTCTTTTCCTTTTGGCATGTTATCAAATTTATGCTAATAGAAAGTTGTTTGCTCACCTTTATTCAATGCTCATGCTATTTTATTTTTTTCATCTCTTTTTCTTGTTCTTTTCTGTTGCTCAGAACTTTTTGCTGATCATGAACAGCCAATAGGTGTCATTTGTTATCTTAGCTTTTTATTTCTAGGAGATTTCTTACATTTTTTTGTGTGGAATGGTATACTTGTTGTTTTGCATTTTGTAAGAGATTGCATTTTGCAAGGAAGGCATCTCATGTTCCTTATCAAGACTCAACACTTACCCATCTTGTAGTCTTCCTTAAGTGGCCACAGACATGTTTCGTTAAGTTCTAGTTAATTATTGTGTATCAATCAAAAAATGGCTCAATGGAATGTAGTCTTTATTTTTTTTCATATGCAATAAATTCAGGTGATTAAGATTGAAACCTTGTAGATTGGATTTCATTAGCATAATTTTCATTTTCTCATAAAGTGCATAAGTAAATTCTTTTGATTTCTTATTAGAAGTATGAAGTAAATGCCTTGTATCCTAGTCAATTGCTCTTTTTGTATCAGAACAAATACAAACTAACAAATATAATTTCTCTTAAATTGTTATACAGCTTATTTGTTATCTCAACTTAGAAAGGGGATGCTCGTGGATGTCAGTCATGAGGAGATTTTGAGCTTGAAGTAAAAGGTTATATTTTTCCCTATTTTCTTTGAATATATGTTGCTTCTTTTTCTTTTTTCCAGTTTCTTTATATGGCTCCGTAATTTTTTTTTACAAGTCCTTCCTGTTGTTGATTGGATAGCTGGAAGAGGGTCAAGTAAATATTGCTTCTACATGTATTCTGCATAGAAAAAAATAATTAAAAAATTATAATAATTTTTAGCGATGGAATGGCGACTGATAGCATCATCATAAATTTTTTTAATTGGTGGCTAAATTTAGCAACAAAAATTGTAATTCCATTGCTAATTTTAGCAATGAATCCATTGCTAAAAAATAGCAATCGTCAAAATAGCAACCACTCGTTCCGTTGCTATTTTTCATTGGTAATTTTGATTAGCAATGGAAATTAAAAAAATTTTGTTGCTATTTGGGTATTTTTCTTGTAGTGTTTGCACTGGTTATCCAATGTGATTTTGGTAAAGAAATCTAATGGGAAATGGAGGATGTATTGACTTTACTTATATGAATAGGGCTTAACCTAAAGATAGTTATCCATTACGAAAAAAGTGATCTACTAGTCGACTCCATCACTATTTTTAAAGAGTATGCTTTCCTAGATACATTGGCCAATTATCGTCAAGTTCCCATGAATTTAGTAGACCCAAAAAAAGCTACATTCATTAATTATCGACCAACTTACTACTACAAGGTAATGCCTTTCAACCTTAAGAATGCAAAGGCGACCTATCATAGGCTAATGAATAAATTGTTCACTAATCAGCTGGGTCGATACATGGAGGTTTATGTTAACGATATGATCGTCAAAAGTAAGACTTCATCAAACTTGCCCAAAGAACTTGAAGAAATCTTTTCAACCTTTAGGATGTTCGGTCTCAAACTTAATCTCAAGAAATGGGCCTTTAGAGTATATTCCAGTAAATTCTTAGGGTTTGTGATCTCTAAGATAGAAAGAAAGGGTAACCCCACCAAAATTAAAGCCATCATACAAATGGAGCCGCTAAGGTCAATAAGAGAAGTTTAAAAGCCGAATGGAAAGATAACAGCTTTTGGTCAATTTAACTCCTATTTGGCTAAGAGTTGCCTTCTATTTTATAAGGCACTTAAGAATTTAAAGAATTTCAAATGGACTTCAGAATGTTAGTTGGCCTTCGAAGCACTCAATCAATTATTGAGCTCACCACCTTTACTCAGTCAACCCCAACTAGGTGAGACATTGTTCATATACTTGTTAGTTTCTAAAAGAGCCATCGACTCAGTCTCGGTTAGGGAAGAGAATATGCAATAGTTCCCCATTTATTCCACAAACAAAGCTTTTCGAGGCACCGAGCTTAGTTACCTAGTTTTATAACAACTGGTTTTAGCCCTTGTCACTTTAACAAGTAAGTTATGACCTTATTTTTAGGCACATATTGTGATATTTTGGACCAACACGAGTCTCAAGAAAGTAATGCAGAGACTAAAGACATTAAAAAGACTTACTGAATAAGCAGCCCACTTAGGTGAATTTGATATCCGATACAAGCCTCGTTCAACCATGAAAGCTCAAGTCCTAGTTAATTTTGTGGTTGAATTACATGCTCCTCCACCTGAACTAACTAAAGCCTCTTGAAGCTTACATGTGGATGGGGTAGTGTCTTTTGAAGGAGCTGGAGTTATTCTGACAAGTCCTGGAAAAATCTTCATTCGAGGAATGGCTTGAATATCCTTTCCTGTGTTTAACAATATTGTAGAATACGAAGCCCTATGTTTTGGCATACAACTCACTCCAGAAGTAAAGCCATACTCCTTACTTATTTATTATGACTCTTAACTGTTCATTAACCAATTGCTTGGTAAATTCAAGGTTAATGAGCAAACTAAAGTCAGATACTGAAAACTTATGACTACCTTGGTATCTCAGCTTGAATGAATTGAAAGTTCAAGTAAATAGCTCAGTGGAAAATAACGGTACAGATGCTTTAGCCAAAGAGCCATCCTTCGAGAGTATAATACAAACAACGGATATAATTTGGGCTATCATTACCCAACCATATTATGAGACTCATACAGTCTAGCTTAACGACCAGACGGATGGTTGGTGACTCCCAATCTATCAGTTTCTGGATATAAGTGCTCTTCCAGATGGAAGCTAAAAAGATAGTTTGGTGGTCCAGTCTATATACTATCCTTAATGGCAAGTTATATAAACAGTCTTACTCTCTCCCTTGGGCACTCTACTTGAGCTTAGAAGAAGGTAATTATGTCCTCAAGGAGATACATGAAAGCATTTTTATGGTAAGCATAAAGGCACCCAAACAATAGCATGGAAAGCAATCTTACAAGGGTACTATTAGGCTAAAATAGAGAGCGATGCAAATGATTTGGTCTAGAAGTGTGATAAATGCCAGTAGTTTGGCAAAATCATTCATCTAAGGCCAGCTCAACAAATGCCGATATATAGCCCATGACCTTTTGCACAGTGAGGGATCGACATTTTGGGCCTTTTCCCATTGGCCATCGGACAGCGAAAATTCTTAGTGGTTGTAGTCAACCATTTCACAAAGTGGGTTGAGGCTAAGCCTCTAGTAACTATCGCTCTAGAAAATGTAATAAAATTTTTGCAAAAATATATTATTACTAGGTTTGGCATTTCATACACCTTTATTACTGATAATAGAAAATAGTTTTGATTACCAATCCTTTAGGAACTTTTGTGAAGAACTACACATCCAGCTCAGGTCCACCTTGGTGTATCACCCTCAATCTAATGGTACGACTAAAGTAACAAATAGAACTATCTTAACTGGTCTCAAGAAGAGGCTCAATAATGCCAAAGGCCTCTAGGTAGATAAGCTGAATAATGTCTTGTGGGCTTGTTGAACATCCCTTTGGGTAGCAATATACATCATGCCTTTCTCCTTAACTCATAAAACAATCATCCATTATGAGATTGACATGTTAAGTATTCAAACTTCTCAACATAATGAGGATACCAACAAGGATTAATTGTTGTATCATTTAAACAAGTTGGAAGAAAAGAGAGAGCTCACCTAGATCTAGACTATAGCATACAAATAATGCATGGCATCCTATCATGATCACAAGTTAAAGCCAAGAATTCTTCGAGTGGGATAATTCATTCTCAAGAAAGCTATCGAAGTGCAATCACCGGCAGGAATTAACAAGCTAAGTCCGAACTGGGTTGGACCATACAAATTTCGTCAACTTCGGGGCTTATTGTCTCAAAGACATGTCTGGTAAACTATTATCGCACTCCTAGAGCATCTTCAACCAAAAGATATACCATTAGTGATTTGTAGCTTAGTTTGACAATTTTGCCACGAGCATTATTTGTAGCTTAGTGCGAAAGTTTTGCCACCAACATTATTCTTATTTTTAACTTAGTTTGGCAATTTCGCCATGAGCATTATTTGTAGCTCAATTTAGTAATTTTACCATAAGTGTTATTCATTTACAGTTCAGTTCAACAGTTCTGCCACAAGCATTATTCTTACTTTAAAAAATATATCATACTATTCATTTAAAAATTCATTTATGATTTGGTTTGGCAATATCGCCACTATTTTCATGTGGATGGTAATGCAAAATTTTCCACTAGCTCATAGTTTATGAAGTTAACCACTTACGATGGTCACAAAAATTGGGTATTTCATGGAAAATAAGGTTTTGATAAAACTGAAAGGCTTCATTGCTAACAAAATCCGATTCATTACAAAAACAAGTGCATAAGCTGAGAAATTACATTTTTAAGGAAACAAAAACCTAACTAATCCTCATCTGGATAGATATCATCCATCCATGACAAGTCTTCATGTGAAAACTTCTCTTTCACAGCGTCTGTCAACTTTTTCCCAAAGGCAATACACTTTCAACGGTGAGCTCCACCATTTAATCTTCTAATTCAACCCATTTTTTCTCAAGTTTAGCTTTTTCCCTTTGGCTTTTTTCCAGCTTGGACTTCATTGACAAAAGCACTTCTCTCTCCTTAGCTAGCAAGGCTTTAGCCTTGACAACCTCTGAGTGGCTTTCTTAGCTTCCTTTTTGGCTTTTATAGCTTTTTAGATGGACTCTGCTACTTTGTTGGCTTTGGCCTTGGCCTCAACGGCTCTTTTTTTGGCATTATTTATTTTATGCTCTTCCTCCTCTAACTTATTTAGGCATCTACTTTCTTATCCTCCTTCCACATACCTATTAGTCTATTCATTTTGATGATAACGATGCTACTACCAATGATAGGCCCTTGTAAAAAGAGGAAAAGTTTGAGACTTCAACACTTTGTAAAATATTTAGAAGTAGAAGCTCAGCTTGGGATCGTTACCTTAACTTAGTGTCTTTTTTTACCCCTAGCCAGATAGTAGGAGTGCAAGTTCAGTAAAGGGGCCACTTCGTTGGGCATAGAAGACACGAGTTGGCAAAAACTATTGAACTCAAGGTTAACTGAGCAGTATGCTCTGCCTTTTTGTTGCCAAAACCCCCGAACTTCATCCATTAAAGAGTTGAGTCTTTCCCCTCAGTTTGAAAGGCGAGGAGTTATAGACTCTTCTACCAAAGATCTAGAGCCTAATGGTCCAAGCATGATTACGGGTGGCCTGTTCTATTCCATGGTGGAGAAACATTTTGTATAACAATTGTCAACGTACTTTCATAAGTTTAACCTTAAATGTAAAAGGAATAATTAAATTTCATCAGAAAACAAATTTAAACCTTTAATTAATTGGTGGGCGACATTGATTATAAATAAGAAAATTTATTTTTAATTGGTTAAATTGCCAACAAATATTAAAGGAATGAGGTGCAAATTAGTTCCTAAAGTTTAACGAAATGTGTAATTTAGGGTCTAATTTTTTTTTGTACAATGTCGGGCCTGGTGTTTTTAAATTAATGCAATGTGACCCTATCATTATGGAGTCATTAACGGCGTTAGTTAACCGATGATGTGGTGCGTTAAGTGATACGTGGCAATCGAGGTGGCAAAATGTGGCATACGACTTGGCAAATGGAGGATACGCCAGCGACAAGTGGTAGATGCATGTGTTTCTCACGTGATTTTAAAACAAAAGGTCAAAAAAAATTTCACCCAATCTGTTGGATTCATCGTCAACTTCTCTCGAAACCCTAAGATGGCTTTCCTTCCCCAATTGAGATATTTAGGTGAGTCACAGTCAAATTGGATTTTATGAATTAGATAATGAATTGTGCTTACTAGTGGGTTCGTGGCTTGGTTCTCAATGGAACCAAAGTTAGGTTTGGTTCTTTTATTTATAGCATCAGCAGTTATAATAATCGTCAATGTCCACGATCTCATTGCCCATTTTGCTGGAATTAATTGCCGATTTCCTTTGGAGGAGTTTGATACGCAGCTTGCACTCGTGGAGTTTGTGGTTCCTATGGTTTAAATCTTAGGGGCTTCTCTTTTTTTCTTTGGAATCCTTTTCCTCTTTCTTCAGGTGATGATCTACCAACATGTCTTTCATTTGAATTGAGACCGACAATTAATTAATTCCTTTGTTTGTTCCAATATTCTGATATGTATAAACTGTAGGAAGAGAAAGGATATGGTTACTACAAATGGGAGAATCACGCACCGAACATGAATATTGCTGGACCAGTTTTATGGGTTATTGGCTCAATCCAGAACTCGTGCCAAATTTACGAGAGAGCTGGTGGACACGTTCAAATCTTACAAGAGAGTGTGCAGATCCCATTTTTGATGGGCAGTTTGTTATTATTGGTTGGTGCCGTTCTCAATATCCAAGAACAAGCTGGGACCACCATGGTCAACAATTATTGGTAAATAATAAGCTGCTACCATAGTATTTATTTTTATTTCCTGCCAAAAAAGAAGATTTAAATCTTTAATTATGTGTGCAGGGTGAGACATTATATGGATAGGAATATGTGGAAG
The DNA here is from genome assembly GCA_037975025.1 of Excoecaria agallocha. Lineage (NCBI taxonomy): Eukaryota > Viridiplantae > Streptophyta > Magnoliopsida > Malpighiales > Euphorbiaceae > Excoecaria > Excoecaria agallocha. The sequence continues at coordinate 14,917,770 of CM075821.1, read as the reverse complement.
TTTAATGCTGTTGATTGGGGGATTAACAAATGTAGCGAAAGTGTTCAAGATGCAGCAAATTGATGGATTGTGGTTAGAGAAATTGCGAGGTGGGGCTCAAGAATATTTGATAAGCTAGAGAGAGGGGCAGATGCCTCTTATAGTAGAAGACCAGAGGAGAAGGAAAATGATCATAAAGGAAACAAATGCTCCGACTGTTCGTACTCCAACTCCTTACAAAGATGTGCTTTTCAACCAGACTTGATTGCTCCATTAAATATATTCACTTCTTTCTATACTTGTATTTATTTTATACCCCTCTCCCTATTTAAATTTTATTTTTCCTTCTTTTGTTTTAGTTATTGTTGATATTGCCTTCTCATATATTTTATGCATGAACAAACCCTATTGTTATTTGTTGCTAGGCAAAAGAACAGAAGCTTTAATGCTCATTTTGGTTACTGAGTAAGTCTTCTTGAATTGCTTAATTTGTTACTAGACTAGGAACAAAAGAAAAATATTAGTAATTTTTTCTTTCTTCCTGCACCTTCATTCAGTGAGTGACTTCTTCTTGTTCAGGATCTTATATTGTTGTCTGATGTTTTTATTTTCCTATAGTGCCATGTTCTGTGATTTTTGCTTGTAAGGGATCTTCTCAAATCGGTCAATTATACTAACTTAAATAAGCAGATGAAAGTAATGTGAGTGACTCCTTTTCACAGGTTATAAAAAACTTGGGTTGCTTGTAATTAAATTTATGGAAATGCTAGATTAATTTGCCTTTAGAAAGCCAATAGAATTTTTTTTAATTGATTAAGAACACCTAGCGGGCAAGTCTAATTTCCTAGATTAATTTAGATTAAGTTTCCTCCAAACTTAATGCTTTCAAGGATGCCCTCTCTCAAAATTGAATGAAAAATTCTATTTATGTTTTACGCTAACAAAATATATTTCTCCATAGCAATTTTTCTTTTTGAAGCACTCGAATCTCGCCCTTATATCTTTTACCATCTTATCTTCATACTTTATTTGCACTGCAAGTATACAAATACTTGATTTTTGATTTACTTTTCTAATTGTTCATTTCTTTATTCCAAGGAGTCTAGATCAAGTTCAGGTTTTAAGTTCTCACAATAACCATTTTGCAGGTATCCCTACTTCAATTTCTGCTGCTGCTACAACTTCCAGTACAAGTGCTAGCACAACTCAGACATCACTATCCCTAGCCGTGGGTTCTTCTAGTGGGTCTGTGCTGCTTTGAAGCTAAAACATTTTTGTTATGAAATTTTTCCTCTGCCTAACTCAGTTTTTCATCATTTCATATTGAAAAATTGACAGTCTTCCACTTTTAGTCTAAGACTTTTTAAATTGGATTTGTTTTCAGATTTTGTTATCTACAAATTAGCTTCAGTTTCCTTTGTGTTGTGCATTTTTTCCATTATATATTGCATACATTTTGCTTGGAAGACATGGAATGAACACGAAGTTTCCTCATGGTGGATACTGGATAATGCCTGCATTTATGATCTCATATTCTTGCTTATTATATAAGACAAGTTCAAGTTTTAGTGCTGCTATTTCTGCCACACCGAAATTCCCATATGAGATAACAGGGAAGACTGTTGAGTAGGTACTGTATATATTTAGATGCTACTCTTTTTTTTTTTCTCCCTATACTCTGTGCTGTTTTCTCTAGATTTGTCAAAGGAATGCTTCGAGAGGTTTAATATTAAAAACTTGTTGGAGTTGGAGTTGAAGTTGCAAGATATTCCAGTTGCTTTTATGTAAATAAATTTTGACATTTAGCGACGGAATTGCAACAATTCTTAGTCGATAAAGATACACAAAAGCAGTGAATTTATTAGCGATGGAATTTTGGCTATTAGATGCTATTTCCGTCGCTAATTCCCTCATGTGACATGCCTGTGGTGGTACACGTGTCAGCTGATGTGTCTTCCATTTACTAAGTTATATGCCATATTTTATCACTTGAACTGCTATATATCACTTAATGCGTCACGTTATTGATTAACTAACGTTGATAACGACTCCTTAATGGTGGGGTCATATTGCACCAATTTAGAAATATTAAGTCCGATATTATACAAAAAAAATATTAGATTCTAAATTGCACATTTCATCAAATTTCAGGGAGTAATTTGCACCTTATCCCAATATTAAATTACACTAGAAAAAAACAATACAAAATAAAAATTAAAAAGTTAGGAGTAGAACATAGAATTTGAAATATGAAGACTGGCGTTTTTTCCACGGGACACTGTCCAACCAAACTCAGCCCCACTCGAAGCTTGACCAAGAAACATGAATTTCCAGAAAACGACATCGTTTTTGTGTCTGTCCACTACAGAATTGTACAAAATCAAGTAAAAATAGTAGAATATCTTTTAACACGCTAACAAAGTAAAGAATCGGAAACTGAAGCATGGGGTTAAAGTTTAAATCTTAAGCAGCTATAAATCTAATCTGATGTCTTTCCATCGCTTCTTTTCTATGACTTGTCTGTAACACTCTCTTCATCTTCTGGGTTTCATTTGCTTTAAAGCATTTCACTTTCATTTTCTCATTTTCTGTGTAATTTTACCGACAAACAAACAGAAATCTTTCAGTTTCTGTGTAAAAATTGAAACTTGGGACATTTGACCGACAACATTAACAAGTGAATCAAGAAATTTTGAAGAATACCTTTTGCTTGACCTTTCATCGGTAGGAGATGGAGAGATCTAGATCTAAACGGAACTACTACTATGACCATCAAGACTATGAAAACGAAAACAACAACATGGGTAGGACTAAACCCAGATACAACAACCACTACTATACTCCGGCGAACTACCGCCACCGTGGCAGCGGCGGCCCAAACCCCACAAACAACCGCCAATCCAAACCCCAACAAGACTCCAATTTGATGGTAACCACCAGTTACCGCATTCTCTGCCATGACATGAAAGCCGGTGGAGTAATCGGCAAGTCGGGGAGTATAATCAAGTCTATTAGACAACATACCGGCGCGTGGATCAACGTGCACGAGCTGATCCCCGGAGATGAGGAGCGAATCATCGAAATTTCTGATACGCGGCGGAGGGATCCGGAGGGGAGAATGCCGGCGTTCTCGCCGGCCCAGGAGGCGCTTTTCTTGATACACGATAGGATTCTGGAGAGTGATGGTCAATTTGGGATGAATGGCGGCGCATATGGAAATGAAGAGGAGGATTATGGTGGGAGAGGGAACAGAGTAGCTACTAGGTTGGTGGTTTCTAGAGTGCATGTGGGTTGTTTGTTGGGGAAAGGAGGGAAGATCATTGAGCAAATGAGGGTTGAAACAAAGACCCAGATTAGGATTTTGCCTAGAGATCATAGTTTGCCTCACTGCGTTTCCATGTCTGAGGAGATTGTTCAGGTTCTCTTGACCTTTACTATTACTACTACAACTGGACTTTTTGCTAAAAAAATCAAACTTTATCACTTCAACTCCTGCAAATGGGAAGTTTAGATTTTGGTGAAACGGACCATTTTAAGAGAGTTACTGCTAAATTGCTTTAATGCCCTTGACTTCATTCACTTTCCATTTGATCTAAATCAGTAGACAGCTGAAACTATGAACTGATGATGACTCACTTGAACTCAAATGAATCGTGGGATTTTTGAGAATTTATTGCTCGGTTGTTCTTGGATATTTGATTTAACCAGTTTAACTACAAAGGGCATTAACTCGGCATTTGAAGTTCAGTGAGAACAATCGTTGATTTATTATGCTTATAAGATAGTGGCTGTTGCTGCTCTCTAATGGTTGTTTTAATTCCCTGATTGGCAAATCAGTTACCTTGCCATGGAAAGTAGAGCATTAATGTTGTTCCTTTGGATTCTCATGACTGTGAAATTACAATCTCAACCCATCTCTTTACTACTGGCATGCAATTGAGTTAGTCAGTAATTGCATGTTATGATACACGGACCAGTTAATCTTTTGTGATTACTTTGGCAATGGAGGATATTCTGCCTATTGCTTTTTTGTTTTGGCTGGTAAATTAGAGAATAATATCAATTGAAAATGGTTGTAATGAGGCTTTTTGTTTCCCAAGCAGGTTGTAGGTGATGTGAATGCAGTGAAGAATGCTATAGCAATTATTTCATCACGCCTGAGGGAGAGTCAGCATCGAGATCGTAGTCATGGAAATTTCCACGGGCGGATACACTCACCAGAAAGATTGTTTCCTGATGAGGATTATATTCCTCACATGAATAATGCAGGTCGTCGTTCATCAATAGATGGACCTTCATTTGGATCACGAATATCTTCCAACAATTACAGAAACAATAGCTATTCCTCCCGGCAACCTAGTTATACAGGTGAAGCTGGGCATCCCATGGCTGACTTTTCTGGTGAGGACCTTGTGTTTAAGATGCTATGCCCTGTTGAAAAGGTTAATAAGGTTGTCGGGGAGGTGGATGGCATAGTAGATTTGCTTCAGAATGAAATTGGAGTGGATGTGAGGGTCTCTGATCCTGTGTCTGGGTCAGATGAGCTGATCATTATCGTTTCATCTGAGGAGGTACTTATCACCCCTTTATCTCATTATGCAATGCTACTTATATGCATCCAGTTTTCAGTTTCTGGACTGTTTTAACTGTGATGGTTGTCATTCAGCTTGCAATTTAGCTTATGATTTATTTTATGCTTCGGAAATTCAGTTTGAAGTTTCTTATATTTTATGCTTTGGATTTTTTATTTTTTCATAATATCTCTGTACCTTCCCATATTTTGGTTTTTGGAGGACCCTACAGATATTTTATTAGCTTCTATATGCAGGGACCCGATGATGAGCTATTTCCTGCTCAAGAGGCTTTGTTGCATATTCAAAGTCGAATAGTCGATCTTGCTCCGGATAAGGACAATATTATCAAAACGAAGTTAATTATCTCTTCCAGTGAAATTGGATGTTTTGACGGAAGAGATGGATCATTATCTGACATGGAGAGATTAACTGGTGCAAAAATACAGATCTTGCCTAGGGAAAAACTGCCTTCTTGTGTGTCAGGGGCTGATGAACTTGTACAGGTATGCCATTTGACAGTATGAGTATTGAATAAATGCTTAGAAAGCCAGGATAATGGTTGGCGTTACATATCATTGAAGAAAGTATTTCCAAGATTCTATTGTCAAGGTGAGTTACGGTAAATGGGAGTATCATACGTGGAGCATGGTTACTTACTCATGACCATATTTTGTAGCTGGCCCTTTGTAGTGCTTATTAAGTGCTTGAAGTGAATTATTCTGAATGCTACATATGAATATGTTTCTTTTCTGCATGAATGTGTTATGGTCCCAAAGTGCAGATCAGACCACCAGGCGAGTAATGAAACTTGTAAAGGGAGCTTGTGCCTTCAAGCATGTTAAAGGGTATAAGGAGTTTAGAACTCTGCTAGAGAGAGTTACCTGTTTCTTATACTTTTTGCTGAAACTTGACTTGTTTTATGGATTAAATTCTATCTCTTTAGATAGAAGTTACAAGCTTAGGAATACCTAATAAAATATGAATTCTTTTCTAATTGGGAAACCATTAATTCCTTTTAACTGGGAAATATTAAAATAGAAAAACTTAAAACTAAAGACTAAATCAAGGACTTGTACCATATAAAAATCCTTGTTAAATAAATAAAATCTCCTCAAAATATAATTATTAATTTGACAGGTCTTTTTTCCATTTAACAGAATGTGATATCTAATATCATCTACGGCTGGTGTTTGCAGTTGAATGTTCCAAGAGGATTTGTTATTGTCTTTAACATTTCTGAATACCATTTGTATTCTACAGATAGAAGGTGAAATAAAAGCAGCACGAGATGCTCTTGTTGAAGTGACATCGAGACTAAGGAGTTGCTTATACAAAGAGTACTTTCAAAAGGATACACCGCCACCTATTCCTGCACCTGGTGTTGCTGGGAATGCTCTGGGAATAGAGGCTGCTTCTCCAAATAGCACAACCTCAGCTCGTGATGGTCATAGTGGTGGTGAACCGCCTGCCACAACATATCAGAATGTGCAGTCTGTAGCAGCCACACAACCAGCAAAGGTCGTTTCTATTTTATTTTTCATGCTTGCCTCATGTTTCTTTTTTGCTGATATGTCTTACTATGCAACTTATGCTGTCTATTTTTAGTTCATTATTTCTGCTGTTGAGATTATTGGATATAAGCATCAATAAACTTTAACTGAATTGAATTAATCTCAAGGACTTCCAGACCCACTCAGGAGCCTATGAAACAATAAAAGCCAGTAAAACACCATATGGGAAAAAGAAAATAGAAACATCTCCCTCCTATTTTATCAAATATTCAGAAGGAAGGAAACTGTGCTACTTTAATTTAGTGATCAGAAGATGAGAATGTGATTTATTCCAATGAACCTGCAGTTGTGCTTCTGTTTATATCATATTTTTTTAAAGAGAAAAAAATCTCATTTTGTAGGATGCTGGAGTATCTGGCATTGAAAAAGTGAAGCAGAATGAAAGTGAACGCCGTGAGGATGTTCCACCTGCAGTAAATAGGTGTTGATTCAGCTTCTTTTTTTTTGGCAAATTGGGCAATGCTTTCTTTCTTATGATATTATTGCTTTTATTCTATGCATGAAAAGACATTCTTTTCAATTGTTTGTAACATATATTTGTTTCTTTGTTAGAATCCCTGTACCACTTGTCACTAGGAGTATACTTGAAATTGTTATACCAGAACATGCAGTTCCCAAGCTGGTCACAAAATCGAAGAACAAGCTTGCACAGATTAGTGAGGTGAGCCTACACTTGCAGTCCTTTTAGCCTCTAATTTATAGATTTCCCTCTTACTGATTTATAAATGTGACTGCTTTGTGAGACAGTTATCTGGAGCCAATATAACCATTGTGGAAGATAGACCAGAAGTGACAGAAAAGACCATCCAAATATCAGGAACTCCGGAGCAAGCAGAGAGAGCTCAGAGTTTGCTTCAAGGCTTTATTTTGAGTAGTAAGTCTATCTCAAAATTCTGTTTCTCTAAGTCTGCTTGTGGTGCCCTTCCTATTCCTGTTTCAAAGTTAAATAATCTTTTGTGTTTCCTTTCTCGAATGATTCAGCACAAGAAGATGGATTTTAAGTAGAGTTATGAAGCAGTTGAAGTAGAAGCTGCTGGCAACAAACTTGAAGAGACTCACAAAGTTATTTTGATAGATGAGTAGCAGCTGGAGAGCAACGGGAATTTTGCGTCTCGTAATTTTGGCATGAAATGAATTCCATGTCTTATGGTTGTTTGTGGTTTTGAATATGAAGTTTCAGCAAAAGGGTTCCATTGTAAATAGAACTTGGGGAACTCTTTCCCTTGTTTTTCTGCAGTGCTTCAATTGAGCTGCATCAATATTAGCAGTTATTTTGTTATTCAGTAACTGGGGAGGAACACTTCTCTTTTTATTGGGTTTGGCTTCAGCTTTTCCTCTATCAATGTAGGATTGCAGTCTGTTGATTCAATTTTGCACTTTCACCACCTAGTTCTTCAATTGTGCTTGATCTAGTACCATGTGGCACGGACTACAGAGGAGAAAATAATGCTATACATATGTTTGTGCCATGTCAATCTTAACGTATAATAACTTATCAATCTCGTGAAATTAATAATCTATAACCAAATCTGTACAAGAAATCAATTTCCCTTTGTTTAATCTACACTGCTATGCGTTGAAATGATGTATGGTTAAAGGAGTAATTTTATTAATTACAAATGTAGCTTGTAGGAGTTTGTAACTTACCATCGGCCAATCAGAAGAGAAAAAGAATACATTCTAAGAAGAATACATTCTTTGAACTTTCCAGGAACGTTACAGATATTTTAGGGGGGGTTGGGCCCTGCAGCATGCTGAATTGTTTGTGCAACATACAGGGTACAAACCTAATGGATTTGATTTAACATCTCTTGTTTGGTTTAGCAAGGGAAAATCTATCAATTTTGAGAAATTGCCCATATTAAATTGTCAAATTTCCTGAGTTATTAGATTGAATATGATAATTTCTTTAAGAATATAGGATAATTCTTAATAATATATAAAAAGTTATATTCCAACAAAATTTCAATATATTTTGTGCCAAAAGCAGCATTTGCCTTGTTAAAACACATTGTGCAGAAAGCTAAAAAAGGGAGTTAAAAATTTAATAAAATGTGCAATTTTACATCTCATACTTATTTTAGTATAATATTACTTTTTAATATTTAAAAAACAACAATTTTGTTTCTAGTAAAAAAATATTAAATTTAATTAATTCTATTTACTGATATGACAGTAAAATTTATTTTTAACGAATCATTTATTGTTACGTGCCATGTTGTATTCTTATTTTTGCTGAAATGACAATAGAATCCACATTTACTCAATCAATCATTAGCCTGTGTTGCTATCCTCGTCACTCTTCTTTCTTTGCATTTTCAACCAATTAGCTATTGTCACATATCACTCATTCCGTATCTCTTCTCTTTTCTCTTTTCTCCTCTCTCCTCTTTGCTCTCTCTTCTCTATCCTTATCTACTGGCCATCCCACCCCTTTTCTTACTCATTTCTCTACCCTAGAGACGGTACCCTAATCTTTTTTATTTTTTGGAACAATGAAATTAAAAGAGACTAAAATTTATAAGCTAAAATGATTATTAGGCCTAGATTTGGAAGGCTAAATCTAAAATCTTAATTTTTTTTACATATAATTTTTCTAAGAAAATTTGGGGGCCTAGCAGCACATTTAGTACCACACTCCTTGCTCGTTACTTTCTTTTATTATTATATTTCATTACAATAATTTAATTTGAAATGTCATTTTATCACTCAATAACTATATACAAATCTTTAAACAATTATATTAAATGATATAAATGCTTTATATATATATGTCTGAAATTTTTATAAAATTATTATTATTATTATTATTATTATTATTATTATTATTATTTTGCACATTACAAGTAACTAAAACTCTTTTAACCAAATTTGATATTAAAAACATTGAAATAAATAATCTTTAAGTTTAAAAATTTTAAAAATTTTTGAAAAAAATCATAAATTACCACTACTTTAACATTGTAATTTTCTAAAAATTGAAATGAAACATAATACCTTATAACATCCTTTTTAATTGGATGCTTAAGCCTAAAAGCCCAATTAAAAGACAGGCCCACAATTTAGCCTCCAAGTCAATCCGATCAGATTGACGTGACATATTACCACATGAATTAGGCGATATGGCCTCCACATTCCCATTCAACATCAGCCACCTAACCGGTATGGTTGCTACAATGCTATTACATCACTATAATAGGTCACTGTTCTAGGCAGTTGAAAGCCTAGTAACCCTACTACCACAAGTATACTATAAATAGCAAAATTATAGAAGGCTCAAAGTAAGGTTCATTTTGAGACTCTTTCTCTACTTACATTTTTCTCTAAAATTGTCAGCTAACTTAAGCATTAAAGAGCTTTTTCCGGTCCAACCGGGCACTCTTTCTTTTTGAAGGTTTTAGAAGCCCCATCAGATCGGACCCCTTTTTGCTCTCATTTTCATTTTGGATATTTTAGAAATATTATTTGATATTTTCATTGAGAGTAATGGGGAGTTTACGTGGGCAACCAAGACATTTCGAGGATCATTTTGATGAAGATCGTAGGAGACCAAAATCCATCACGAGAATAGATGACACAAAAAGAAAACCCTCTAGACCTCCAGTTTGCCACACTCTCTTGAATGAGGTCGTAGTCTATAATGACTCCACCCCTATTACCATGAGAGACTTGAGGATGATCTTAGGAGATTTCAGTAGGAGCATCATGAAATCCATACACAGGGGAAAGTGGCCTGAAGTTTCCATAAGGGAATTAGAAGGAGAAAGTATAGAAAGGGAGAATAGCCGATACAGGAACACCCCACTATGAATTAGAGAACTAATTGATTTAAGATCTGGTATCGGGTCTCAGGCCTATGAAGACGACAAGAGAAGTAAAGGAAAGGAGAAGGTTTCATAAGAGAGCAGAAGCCATTCTTTCAAGAATAATGAAGGTGGTACTCCCAAGCAATCTCCTTCATTCCTCATCAACTTGGGAGAAGATATGGGTTACATGTGTACCCTAAAAAGGAGGCTAATGAAGAAAAAAGGAGAAATCAACGATTCTATTTCTGAGCAAAATGAAAGGTGGTTTCTGCAATAGTGGAAAAAATTTGGGTTGGGCCATCCCAAAAAATAAATGTTCGATGGTAACACCGTCTCTTTGTTCAACCAGGAAATTCGTGAAGCTAAACTCCCAAATAGATTCAAGGAGATTAAAATGACCAAATATACGGGTAAATTCGATCCTAAATGTCATATTTTAGAATATTTAACAAAAATACAAATGTATTCTTTTGATGACCGAATTTTTTGTCGAGTGTTTTCCACAACATTAGCAGGAGACATTTCTGATTAGTTCAATGACTTCCCTCCAAAATCAATCCATTGCTTTAAGCAGCTCCGCGATCTGTTCACAACTAGATTTATCGTATAGATCAGGACTCCTAAAATTGTTAATGATCTATACAACTTAGTGCAGGGACCAGATAAATGTTAAGAATTTATATTGATAGATTCCAGAGTCTAGCCTCTTAAATAAGGAATTTACATCCTAAAGTAGCCACAAATGCTTTAGCTCATAGCATAACAAGTGTCCAGCTATTTGAGTCCACAACACGACCTCCGATGGACTTTGCTGATCTAATAGAAAGGGCTAACTAATATATATAATTGAATGACGATCTATGAGCCATGGTACGCATAAACTCGATGGAAAAAAGAATGCAACCTTATGCATGGGAAGACACCAAAATGAAGAATTTTGAAGGGGCACACACCTCAAAGAACTAGGGAAAGAGGAAAGAGAATGAGCACAACTCTTCTCCTACCAAGGTTTTGATATGGATAAAAGTAAAGCACAACAAGATGAATTAGCCTAAAACGCTTTCTAACCAATCATACCTTAGAAGAGATAAAAATAGATATTGTGAATTCCACAAAGATGTAAGTCACACTATTGATGAATGTAATTCATTAAAAGAAAACTAGCAAGTTGATAATGTGTGTGGACTTCACTGACCTCAATAAAGATTGCCTAAAAGATTGTTGCCCACTCCTGAGCTTTAATTAATTAGTAGATGCTACAGTACATCATTCTATCTACTCTTTGCTTGATGCTTATGTAGGGTACAATCAAATCATGATGTAGTTACTTGATCAAGAAAAAATAAGCTTCATGATTGATGATGACACCTTTTGCTACAAAGCCATGCCATTTGGATTAAAGAATGTGGGTGCTACATACCAACGCTTAATGAATAAAATTTTCAAAGAGCAGATTGAAAATAATTTGGAGGTATACGTTGACGATATGATCGTGAAAAGTAAAAATCTAGAAGAGCACCTTGTTGACTTGATAAAAGTATTCAAAACAATTAATCAATTCAAGATGAAGTTAAACCCAAAAAAATGCATGTTCGGAGTTCATTTTGGAAAATTTTTAGCGTTCATGGTCTCTGAGAGAGGTCTAGAGGCTAACCCTAAAAAAATCGAGGCTATAGTGAACATGCAACCTCTAGCTAGCGTAAAAGATGTTCAAAAATTAAATGGAAGAATTACAACATTAGCTAGATTTATTTGATCCTCAGCTAAGCGATGCACCTCTTTTTTTAGGAAGCTTAGAAAAAATAATGCCTTTTCCTAAGGAGAAGATTACCAAAAAGCCTTTGAAGAATTAAAAGAATTCCTAAGCAACCCACTATTGCTCAACCGACCAATTGTAGGTGAAAAAATTTATTTATACTTGTCCACTTCTAGAGAAGCAGTGGTTGTTGTTTTGATTAGAGAGGAAGGCATTTAGTTACCCTTGGCTTAAATGCATGACAAAGGAGGATTGAGACTACATCATAATGGAAATATATGAAGGAATATACGGGGCTCTTAAAGCTAGTAGAGCAATTGCAAGAAAAGTATTACAAACTAGTTATTATTTCCCAATTATCTTTAAAGATGCTTAAGGCTGGGTTAAAAGATGCCTGTAGTGCTAGATACATGGAAGAATCATATGGTAACTAGTATATGAGCAATCCTCGATCGGATTATCCTAGCCATTTGATCGGTAGGGTCTAGATATTTTAGGTTCATTTCCCTAAGGCAAGCGACATATGAAATTCCTTGTTGTTGCATTTGATCATTTTTCCAAATAGATAGAGGTTGAACCTCTGGCCATTATCACAATGAAAAAAATAAAAAATTTTGCTTAGAAAGAAATTATTTGCAAATATGGCTTACCGAAGGTCTTCATTACCGACAATGGAAAACAATTTGATAGTTCTATATTCAGAACCATTTTTTTCCAATTTGAAGATCAATTTGAGATTCACTTTAGTTACTCATGCGCAACCAATGGCATGACTGAAGTCTCTAATCGAACAATCTTGAAAGGATTAAAGAAAAGATTGGGAAAAGCTAAGGGAAACTGGACTAAAGAGTTACAGAGTATCTTATGGTCTTACAAGACTTCTCTATCAGACACAATTTTCTTTAGTATACGGATTGAAAACGGTTATACCGGTAGAAATCAAAATTCTATCTTACAGGTTAACCCTCTTTTTTGAGCAAAAGAATGGGCAAGAAAAAAGACAAGATCTTGATCTACTTGAGGAAAGGAGGGAAGATGCTCATGCAACGATTGCAGCTTACAAGTAAAGAATGGCCAGATACCACAACAGTAAGATAAGGCTCTGGACTTTCAATGTCGGAGACTTGGTGTGACATGTGCTATTCCTTTTTAGGCCTAAATTCACCCCCGTAACAAAGGGATCATTGAGCTCAAGTGAGGAAACATCTGACCTTTAGTGATCTAGTCTCACTTTCAGGGTCTGACTAGGTTGAAGTTCCTCTACTCGAACTGATCGGTCGCTTCACAATAGGAAAGAGACTCAACTCGACTTTCCAAATCCCAAGCCTTAAAAGGCATAAGATGGCATGCTAAGGTGTCTTTATCTCATCGTTAACAATTAATTGCTGTGAGGCATCTGTTGGGCACCACAAGACTGATTGTAAGGAGTCACCACCCAATAAAACATTAGGAAAAAAGTATGTTCTGACCTCATGAGACCAAAAACCTAGAGATGCTTCGAAACTTCTCTCTTATTTTTACCTTTGATAAATGTGATACAATGAATTTCAGATTAATCGTGTTATTGATATGACCTCAGCAAGTGTACTGAATCGACAGGTAATATAGGATGCTCAATTTAAGACCGATGAATATCATACCAAAGGGATTGTAGATGCAAGCAAATGAAAATTAATTATCTACCAAAGAATTCCCAGATTTTGTTGTGTGATTAGGCTGTTAAACTATAAAAATTGTAGAAATTTAACAAATAAAAAGAAATAAAACTAACAACAATTTACTATGATTGAAGTAATTAAAATAATAATTAGATGAAAATTCAATAAAAGTGTTGCTCAGATTCACTCATCCTCCCTATACCTAAATGTGAATTTAATTAATCTTAATTTATATAGATGAATTGGGATAACCCTCTATAACCAAGTGTCCCATTTCGGTACAAGCTATTCTAATCATAAAACGTTCCATTCTAAAGCAAGTTCTACGATTAGCCTATATGCGGGTCTAAAATCCTAGGTTCAGTTTGCTTTCCCATTCTAAAGCCAAACAACCTAAAAACCCATTCATTTTACTCCAAACTCTAGTTCAAAAACCACAATAACTGTAACTTATCAAGTCGCATTTCAGAGCAATCTCAAAATTATAGTAACATGATAAAAAGAACAGAGGTAGAGTCATTCATGGCATTCAACATTTAGATAACATACCCAATCCAAACAACATGAATAAAATCATCCATTCAAATTAGATAAATTAATCATAATATCAAAACCTATGAAATAACAGTGAAAAACTAGTAAAATAAATTATTCATCCATATATAAAATCGAATAAGTTCAGATTCACATTAGGTATTGGGGATTAAAATATCCCCCTAACAACTAACTAACTACTCACTACCCATTGCAAAATAAAAAGAGAAAAGGAGAGAATAAACCTAGATTTTCATGTTAAGGATGAACACCCAGCTGAACCTAAGCTTCTTCAACCTTCTTTCTCTAAATCTCCAATGAAAGATGAGCTCCAAATGAAAGAAACTAAGAATCTAATCTTTATTTTTGTGTAAATCTATAATATTTGCAAGTATAAATCTATAAACTAACTATAAAAAAAATAAAGGAATGAAAGAACAGATGAAAAGAAAAAACCTAGATCTAAAAATGTTTAAAACCTCTGCCAAACAGAAAATCTATCTTAAATAGCCCCAATAGGGTCACGGTCAGTACCCAAATTCTTGCTAATCGTGACATGCTAAAAATTTGCTTCTGGACTCGAATGGGCCATGGCTAGTACTAAAAACCTACTAACCGTGACATGCTCCTTCATTGCATTCTGGACTAAAGATTGCATACCTTATGGTCAGTACCAAATTCTTGCTAATTGTGAGGTCTTTTCTTTTTAAATCTAGACTAAAGAAAGACTACGTCACAATAAGCACCAAAATACTTGCTGACCGTGACATGATGAAACTATGCATTTCGATAAGAAGCTACTAGGTCACGATCAGTATTGAAAACTTATTGACCGTGAGGTATCTGTAAAAACTGAGATAAAGCATAAAAACCCATTAAAATTCCTCTAAAGTGTATAAAAGATAAGATTAACTAAATTTGGACAGATTTATTAAAACTAAAGAAAATAAGGCAAAAGACACTTAAAACTAGATTGAAAAAGACTAAAAACTAGATACTGAATCGGTGTTATCAAAATATCCCACACTTAAACTTTGCTTGCCCCTCAAGTAAATGAATCATCCACATTCTTGAATATTCAAACTCTAACTTAGAGCAAGAAAATTCAGACGAGCTAAAATAACACTTAGTAGAAAACACTTAAACAAAAAATTCAACTAAAAAGACTCAGACTTGTGAGGACCCAATCATGGCCCCAACAAGATTATAGTTAATTAATCAAGATTAAGGTTTAATAAGGCAAAATTTGATTATTTGGTATTATTGAAATTAAGTCACATTAAGGGTATATTGGTAATTATGCACATGTGTATTAGAGTGTAGCTAAAATAGTAAGGAAGGATGCAATTGAATTAAATAAGAAGTTTTGGAGTTGAATGTTAAGAAAATAAGTTTTAAGGGGTTAAAATGTATAAGGGAATTTTGGAAATTGCTCTTTGGAAGATATTTACCCCACTAACTCTTCTATTTAGCTTCTTGAAGAAGAAATCCTTGGGGAATTGGATGTGGGGATCGGCTAAGGCAAGAGAGTTCTCTTTCTCTCTCTCTCTCTCTCTCTCTCACTCTCTCTCTCACTCTCTGGTTACGGGTTAAAAAAGAGAAACCTAGGGTTTTGGTGTTCAACCTTATGAAGGTAATGTTTTCCTCTCATGGATCTCTTCTTTATGTTTGATTTAATGGAACTAAGGATGTATAGAGAGATGATATATCATGAATGTTATCTCTATGTACAAGGAGAAGAAGGGAATCAAGAGCAAAAGGGATGGATCAAGTAAAGTGAGGGAGGCTTCAATGTTAGGTATGGGATTCCTTGTTTTGGGATGGTTACTGTGCATGTTTTCCTTATCATATTGTATGTGATTTGATAATGAGATTAAGGGTTTAATCTAATAGGTGTTGATGATTATAACATGATTAGTAACATAAATGATCATGTAAGCAAGTGGGAAAGTGAAATTTAAGGTTTAATTCCTGCTATGCATAATCAGAATTCTGGGTTTACCTCATTTCTTCCTATGCGTGGTCACTCACCATGTTTCTCCTTGATGTGCACGGCCACATGATGTATTCTTTTTCTCACACCCGTGGCCACATGATGCTTTTCTCCTTCTCACCCACGGCCACGTAATGCTCTTTTCATCTCACATGGCCACGCATGTGTTTCCTTTGGGAAACACACGGCCACGTGTGTGGTTTCCTCTGGGAAACACACGACCACTCATACCTTTATTCATAGGAATACACGGCCAAGCATAACCTATTGTTTTTCTTATTGCATGGCCACATGTGCTTCTTATACACATACTCCTAAACAATAATCACCCATAATCATAAGTTTGGCAATATCTTAAAGTTATTAAAAGAGTTACCTAAGTAGGATGAATAAAGTTAGTCGTAAATTTAAGGAAGATGATTGCTCACTAAGTAATGCTCAATATGAAAGTTAAATGCTGAGGGATTAATAAATTATGAAAGCCGATATTCCATGTTAAAGTCTATAGAGGTATAACTTCGAAAAGCAAGACCGTAAGATAAAGCATTATCGAAAGTTAGATGACATGAAGGGCATGGTAAGAGAAAGTAAACGAAACTAAGTTGTAAGTAATCTAAGCCACCAATATGCTATTATAATAGGATGATGATTGAATTAAGCTGTAAGTTACCCAAAGGTGTATAAGGCATGATCATTTAAATTAGCAACCTCCACACATATATAGAGAGTGCGAAACTTAAAGTAATTAAGCATATTGAGTTAAGTAATGATGGTTCACTCGAACTCTAAATTAGAGGGGCTTGCGCATGGCAATGTTAATATGAATTATGATGCAACAAGGTATGATAAGGCTTAATGAGCATCGAACTGAGAATAACATGAGGCAATATAGTAACTTAAATGATATGTTATACAACGTGTCATATATAATCAAGATAAGATATGCACTAGGTCAAGGAAGGGTTCTATCCAAAATACTATGATTTAACCTAGCAATAACAAGAGAATAGTCGTAAGGTCGTGTGTCCGAGTTAAAAGAAAGGGAACATCACATACTATGTTAAATTATGAAATCATAGAAGCTTGGTTATACTCCAGGTCACAAGAAGAATTAATGATTAACAGTAATGTGTAATAATCTGCTCATTGTTTGTTCATGCCTATAATACAATATGATTAGCATAAGAGCATCTATAGTGTGTTAATGACTAAGATGAAATGACCTCACACCACTTACCTAAGCATAAAATATTATAAGATGAAAAATACAAGTAAGATGATGGAAGTATATGCAACAATGTTAAAGTGTATAACTTGTTGTTTCTACTCTGGTGAATCATGAAAGTGAATTCAAGGGAGTTAATGTGGCATTAACCTTAAGATGTAAGAGAACCTACTTATTTTATAATATGGATCATAAATGCTTGAGGTTGCTATATATATGTGTATGTGTGTGTTTATGGATTGATATTAATAAGTGTAAGATTATGGAAACTATTCATAGCAAACAGCAACGAATGTATGTCATCAAGAACTCTCTATGAGTTATGTAAGTACTATATATTATATAATTGATATGAGCATGCTATGATGAGTAGCTTAATTTAATATATGAACAAGTATGAGTAATGGAAGTATGTATTTTCATGATTTTAACTACATATATATGTATATGCGTATGTGGGCATACACAATGCTAGTTATGAAAGATTGCATGCTATTATTAATTTCATAAACCTGTGACCATCATGATGTGAATGAAAGAAAGTTGATACAACTATATGATCATATGATAGCATCCCGATGCACTGGTGCCTAGAGCTCAATATTACGGTATGATAAGAATCACATGCACTCTTATATGAATGATGTCATTAAGCAAATGTGTTGTATTAAGTAAAGAAAAGTATGTTGAACCAAAATTGATGTATTCTTTGATGAAAGGAATGATATGCATTCTTCTATGAAAAGTGGCTTTAAGCCAAATGATGTGCTAAGTAAAGAATAATATGTTAATCAAAGATGTCTTAAAAGTTAAGCCTGTGGATCTTAGTTCAGTTGTGGATTAGATAGGCATACCTAAAGGGATATAGTCGTAGCTGCCATAGTTGACACCGTTTGGGTCTTGTTCCTTAATGGAACCATCGTTTAACCCCGTTTGGGTCCATAGTTTGTTTCTTGCTGGAACCATTGCTTGACCCCGTTTGGGTCCATTGTTTGATATCTTCGGATATCCATGGTTTGATACCTTCGGGTATTCATTGCTCCAGTTATCCACCTTTTGAACTAGTACTTAGGCAGGCTATTAAAGATGATAAAATATACACAAGATAAAGTAAAACATGCGTCGATTGCTCTATTTATGTGATGTAAGCATGAGGAATGACCTATTATTTGATTGTTTTAAATTCTTTTGACTATAAACTATTTTATGAAATGAAATGTTATGCTCTGTAATACATGATGGAAATGTCACACTCAAATTAAAAAAGATCCCTGTATGAGTATTGGTATGAGATAGTTCCACCGATGGGATTCCATAGAGATTATATGAACCCTAAAGAATACACTATTGTACCAGAAGTTATATGAACTATAACATGTGCATTAAGCTTCATGTACTCTGTTTATAAAATGCATACATGTGACATTGAGACTTTGTCTTATAATCTTGATATGTAATGCTTGTTCTTTATGATCACTTGCCACCCTATCAGTCTATTTATTTATATATGTAAATGTTTACACACATGTTGACATAATGATAACATTCATTTAACCAAGTGCAATGCATGACATAGAATGATGCTTGTAAGAGAATCGGGTTACCATGTTAAGATAACATGAAGGATGTAAAGTTTGTGAATCTCATATGAGAATTATATGATATATGAAAAGTAATTATGCCTACCAGGACTAATTGTAGATGCTATATGACTTAAGTACGTCTTTATATTATGAATTAATGTCGATTGCCTATCTTAGGTGACAATGTGATTTAAAGTAATAAGTGGAAATCTTATACCATTAATAACTATGATGTCTAGCCTATTGATTAAAAATGATTATAAGATGTATGATTTATACTAAGTTAAGAAAAGTAAAGGGTACGATGATGGTGATAGTGAGGAATGGCTAAGCTTTTAGGAAGTGAGATAAGTTTCATAACGCATTCAATTATTCTAAACATGATACCCATTGGTAAGTTTGAAGACTCTCCTAAGAATGTTATTTATTAAATGAAGAAAATAATAGACTTATATGTTATCCTGTGTGATTGTGAAAGTTTTATACATGTATGTGATGATTTGTGGAAAGAGAATTATCTTTATATATATAGAGTTTCTGATGGAATATGACATGGTATGAATATCATGATGGCACAGCGGAAAACAAAAATTTTTTATCATACATACCATACATATCCAAAGCTAGAATCGAAACATGCAATTTTAGAGTTTTAAACTTACAACTTTAGATGCCTTTAAAACTTAATTTTGATGATGACCAGCAACCAAGAAGGATATGTCCACCTTAGATCTTCACCACCAATGCCAAAGAACAGCCTTTATGCCACTCCCTCTATTCTCACACACACACTTGTAAAGATGGCTTAAAATCAAGAGTGCTAGCTCTATGATTGTGTATTCGGCAATGGGAATGATTTGAAGCCACAAGATCTGATCTTGTTCTTCTTTTAGGTTACTGTTTCAGCCCGAGAACACAAGAGAACAAGAAAGATTTCTTTCCCCTTGAGTATTTCGGCCAAGAGAGAAAAATAGCAAAACGGCATCCCATTTAATTCATTTAATTCATTAATATATATCACTCAATTTAGGTCAAGTGTGAGTGCCGAAAATTAAGTGTTAATTTCAGCCTCCATCACTTCCTAATTAAGAGATATATCTTAATTTAAATTTAATTAGAATTTAAATTCAAATGGCATTAGTCATTTAATCAAAATAAACTTACTTATTTAAGGTGATAAGTTGCCGAATTCAACTAGTATTTTAGTTTGAATTTTGGCTACTTTAATTCCCTCTCAAGTATTATATTTTGATTAAATACAAATTAGGATTTAATACTCAATTAACTTAATTATACATAGATTACGAGATGCAGAAGAGGAAACCTAGGGTTTTTAGGGCTGGCATTCTTAAGGTGATGCTTTTGTCTCTTACTCTCTTCTAGTTTGTGTTTTCATTTCTGGATTTAGGGCTAAAGTGTTAATGATTGTTACCTTATGGTGTATGAGGGAAAGATAAACTCAAGAATGGATCAAGGGATGTGAAGGAGATGAACCTTCACCATCAGGTACGGGATTTATTTGGAAAAATTACTCTATACATTTCCCATCTCATATTGCATGTATTTTCTTTGAGAGATTAAGGGTAAATATAGTAGGTGTTGATGATTATAACATGATTAGTAACTTAAATGATAATATAAGTATGTAGGGATGTAAGGACCCAAAATAGGCCCTAGTAGAATTCAAGGGCAATTACATATTATTAAAGTCTAATTGAGCATTATTTGATGAATTATTAAGAGCTAAGCTATTAATTGGGGCAAAAATATTATTAAGTTATTAATAATTATGTGATAAATGTGTAAATTATATGGTATAAATTTTATAAGGTCATAATTAAATTATTATTGTTGGTTTAATAATATTCAAGGGCGTAATTGAAGTAAAAAGTATTAATCTGGGGTAAATTTATAATTACGGCATCTTTAGGGGCAAATGTGAATAAATGAATAATTGAGAGGTTAATTTCAGAGAAAGAATAAATGAATAGGTTAATTTATAACATGCAAGAAATGGAGGGATCACTTTATAACATGCAAAAATGTGTGGGTTAATTAAAGGACATGCAACTTGTTGAGGGACCAAAAAGGGAATTTTCCTAACTATTATAAATAGTCTTTTTGCTAGTGGAATGAAAGGGAAACTTAATAAGAGATGGTGGTGGACGAAATTCTAGAGAGAGTTACAGAAATTTCCTTTCTCCTTCTCATTTCTTAAAGCCATAGATGATTTCTCAAGGTCTTCTTGAAGAGGAAATAATTGCATGTTGTTCAATCTAGATCATTAGTATAAAACTATAAGGTAAATATTTTAACTTGATAGTTTATCTCTTCATCTTCATCTCCTTCTTATTTTGATTGATGATGGATTAAGATAAATGATGGAAGATTGTTGTTGAATGAATGAATTGATGCAAAGGATAAAAAGAAGGTAGAAGAGACAAGGAAAAGGGCTTGCAAAGGACTAAGAGTGAAAGGAAAATTTAAAGAAGATTTGAATTACATGTCCAGGTTTGGGAACTATTATTTCTTGCATGCATTAATATTGTGTTGATTATGGATTTTATAAGTATATTGACTTATATTAAGATATTAGACATTAATGTAAAAATGCTGTCCAGAAATTCGGATTGACCTCCAATGACTAATTTGATCATAAGTTGAATTTTTGAACTCCGAATTTGATGTAATTAGTTGGGTTAGAACCGGGACTTCTGTGCCTACAAATGTTATAGAAATAACAATAATGAAATTTTTCCTCTAAGGTCCTCAAAAATGCCTAAATCAGTAGCCTTTGAAAGAAGAAAAGTTAATGAATTTGAAATTCTGGGTTAAGTTCATTTGACCTAGCTGTATTAGTTTGTTAATAACTTGAGTTATAGAAAAGGAAATTGAATGATTCAAGTTGGTATGTTTTATTAAGACATTAATGTATATTTTTGTAGAAGGAAATCATTTCTAGATCGGCCTCTAACTTCTCTTAAAATTAGCTTGAATCTCGTAGAAACAGTTGTTCACTGTCAAAGAACAGATCTTAGTATTTTTGGCATAATTATCAGTAGAAAAGTCGAAACGTTATGATATAAAATTATGGGTAAACTAGATACATAGGAGCACAACTTTGATGAAGGGAAGTTGGTCTAATTCTGTGCCCATTTTATTTTATGAATTTTCTAATTGGTGACAAAAACTGTTTTGGTGTTATGAACAGCTTATAGTTTTCTTCAATATCTTGAGTTATAAATGTGATATTAAGGTAATTCTTGATGTTTTGGAAATTAGACACACAGGGGATTAGTATTCTCATAATTTCATGTAAATAACTAGAGAAGTAACATGAATATTTTTGTAGGATATGTTGAACAATTGTAATGAGAATAAATTTTAGGAATCTTTAATAAAGAGAAATATATAAGTATCATGAACTAGTTGCTGTAATTACAGAATAATTTGGGTTATAAAATCTCAATTGAGTTAATTCCAATTTCATATTTTACATGAGAAACATACCTATAACTTTGTAGGAGATACCAAGGGCTAAATATGCTTGTAAGCTATTCAAATGTTCACTTGAAATTGTAGTGAGCTGTTAATTTCGGTTTCGGAACAGGCTGAAGTAAAAATGATGTATTTTTGTGTGTATTGCTCAGAATGCTATGAGGTCGAATCCTTTGCAAAATAGACTTATAAATTAACATTTTTTATGAAGGAAACTTTGTTTAATTATGTTTGTATGAGTTCCTAATGTTTGCTTTAAATTCTTGAAAACTGGATACACTGTTAAGGAACAGATTGTGGTATTTTGGACATAAATCTTAGTAGGGGAGTCAAAAAGCTATGCTGTAAAATTCTGGATAAAATAGACACCTAGGAGCAGGATTTTTTTGGAGGAAATTTAGGCTGATTCACTCTCCATTTTATTCTAAAAATTTTACAAGTGGTTACAATAACTGTTTCTGAATTTATGAACAGCTAATGGTTTTTCTTGAATATCTTGAATTATAGATGAGATATTGTGAAAAATTTTGATGTTTTAGAAACAAGACATATAGGGGAATGAAATTGTAGAAGGCCACATGGCCTAAAAACAATATTTACTAGACCAAAAAGGGCACCTAATTTTGATCCAGAAAGCTGCCCCTGTGCAGATTTGTGTAGGAAGAATTGTAATTTGTTTTCTATATTTGGTTTAAATATAGTTATGTTAAATATGTGTATATATGATTACACATTGAATTATAAATAGCATGTAATATGATTGAAAATAAAGATAGGTATAATCACATAAATTCAAACTTATGTACATGATTTATTACATGAAATTATGCTTACATGTATATACTTATATGTTGCGCTTATATGCCACTATGCAAAGTGTATATGAAGACAGTGACATATGTTCATTCAAAAATAATTGTATTGTGCTGATTATACTCGTATTCATGTATATGATTATGATTATCCTGCTCATAGGCATGAATAGATTTATACTACTATGTATATAAATGCATGATTGAAAAGGGATCATTCCTTGAACTAATTTCAAGTAGAAAATAGCAATACTCAATAATGTGTATGATCGATCATATGTTTAAAGAAAGTATTACATGAACATGAATATGATTACCTTGAACATCATTATACATGGGTTTTGACATACGGAATAGATTACATGATCGAATAAGATTATAAAGTATAAAGTAGTAATACCCAACAGTGAGTATATTTACAGGTTTACAGAAAGTTACACATGAGCATGTGTACGAGTACATTGTTTATAGTTCCCTTGAGTATACATGTTCATATAAGAATATGAATGAATAAATGAAAGATAAAGTAAATAGATTTTATTTCCTGCGTTGAGTCTAGAAAGTGGATAGATAGGCATGTCTATAAGGGTAACTTGCAGCTGCTTTTGAACATTTTGACCTCTTTAGGTCCATTTGAATTTAAAAGTATAGTGACCCTGTTTGGGTTTAAAAGTTAAAGTTAATTTAAACAACCCTCGTGTGGGTTGTAGCCGACCCCATTTGGGTCCGCTTGACTGGTCCATGTTATTTGATTGACCTCGTTTGGGTCCACCGATTTATCATACAGTTTTATCCCTACAAGGAATTATCGTTTAATACCTCCGGGTATCTTCTTGGTGCCTTCGGGTGACCTAGTACCTTCGAGTACCACCGTATAACCCGTTATCCACCTCTTTAGAATAGTGCAAGCTTTATTATCAAGGTTAAGAAAAGTTTAATAAGGCATGCAAATTCTTAGTTGACTTTATACTATTCTACATATGAAATTCCTTTTGTTGCATACAAAATCCAAGTCTAAAAGAATGCTCAATATACATATGTATCTATATTGCTAGTACAAAAACAAATTGCATGTTAATTGCTAAATGCTCTCTATATATATGTGTCCTTTATTCTTATATGTATTACATTGTATGATTTCTATAAGTGAATTTAAATGTTTAATTTCTTTCATTTCTTGAAATAAATCATTGTTACATTTGAAGCATGTTGGATGCTTGTTGACGATCACTGTGAGTGGTCGTCTATCATGATTTAGTTCCCCACTAAGCTTTATAGCTTAGCACGGGTGTTTCATCCGTGTAGGTTGCAAGGTTAAGACTTTCTCTCAGGATTGATATTTGTAGCTGGCTGGCCAACACAAATCTTTGAAGATTATAAAGTATATAGTTGTCTTTTTGTTCCTTTTTGTATTTCAAAGGTTTTATGTTGTGTTGGAAATCTTGTAAAAGTACAACTATTTTGTAAGATGTTATTAGCGGTTATATTTTTGTACAGAGACTCTAATGTATATTGTGAAGTTTTAATAGTTTAGCACTCTTATAGATTAAGTATGAATATCAGTTCTCTATAGAGTTGATATATGTTTATGTTGCACAGTAGAACATGTGTAATGAGATGAATAAAGTGATATGTATAGATTATAGAATAAGGGTGCTACAAGGGAGGTGAGATTTAGGGTTTAATTTTATGACTGCATAATCGGGATTCTGGGTTTTCCTTCTTTTCTTCCCACGTGTGGCCACTCACAGTTTTCTTCTTATCATGTGTGGTCACACATGTGTTTTCTCTTGGGAGTACACGACCACGCGTTGGTTGTCTTTGAGGATGCATGGCCACGTGATGATGCTCTTTCTTCTCACCCACGGCCACGCAAAAGCTTTTTTCTTCCAGCAAGCGGCCATGCCTAGCTTTCTGCCTTGTTGTTCTTCACCCATGCACGGCCATGCATGGGAAGTTCCTCACCCATGCACGGCCACACATGAATGTCTCTTTCCCTCATGGCAGCGTACTTCCTCTCTTTTCTTTGCTTGGCTGCATATGCCTTTTTTCTGTTCTTCTACATGGCCACTTGGCCATGCAACCCATGTAATGCACGAACACTTGACCTTTATTTCCATGGAATGCACAATCATTTGTGCACTATTCTCATTAATTTTCTTCTCCCTAAAATTATAGCTCATTTATTAATTGTGAACTAGTATTTTATAGTCATTGCATATGAAGATAGTGATATAAATAGAGTGAAATGAGCTAGCAATAAGAAATGTTGATTATGGTGGAGTATACAAGTGGTGAGTACTATGGTAATTGATTAGTGAGGAATGATTATAGTTCTAAAAGTCTTTTCAATGCTAAGGTTTAAAATAAGATATAGTTAAGCGAGACTTGCTTTGCATGACTATGATAGTTAATATGCTAGTTGAATATTGATGGGCTAATAAATCATGAAGTCTCTTTTATTGACAAAGACTAGAAAGACCTAGTTTATAAGACCTGGCTATCAAATGAAGTAACAATGAAAGATTTAGAATAATAAACCATTGAAACAAGGAAAGGTGTTCACTTGAAGGCTGATTTTGAGGGTTTTGTCAAAGGCACTTTGTATATG
This sequence comes from Excoecaria agallocha, assembly GCA_037975025.1. NCBI lineage: Eukaryota > Viridiplantae > Streptophyta > Magnoliopsida > Malpighiales > Euphorbiaceae > Excoecaria > Excoecaria agallocha. The sequence continues at coordinate 14,892,170 of CM075821.1, read as the reverse complement.
AACTGCTTTAAGTAGAATGTGGTTTAGTGTATAATGCACACAAAACTAAGTAGAGTAAGGAGCAACCTAGTAATCTTAAACCCGTATGCTAGTTGTCATGTCCTATAAAGTTGGGATATGGTATGTAATCTATCATAGTAAATGATTTTTCCCAATATCACATGCTAATACTCAGTTGCAATGACATGATATACTATGATATAATCTATGGCAATTAGAGGGTAGTGGTAAGGTTGCATGTTTAAGCTAAGAAGGGGTATCATGCAATGCACTTAATCATGTACGATAGGAGTTGGTTATACTCCAAGTCATATTGGAAAATAATAATTAGCCTAGATGTAGGGGAAAACTACTTGCCTGCCTGTTTGTGTCCTATGACTTAAATAGGGAAACCCAGTCTGCAAGTAGTGTTCTACTTGCAAGATGAAATACTTTTGCATATCCTACCTGGGTATAATATGTTATATGATGAAAAAGTATTAATAAGCTGTTGAAGCATGCATGATGGGGTTAAGGTAGATAACTTGCTGTCCATGTTCTAATAGACTATAAAAGTGAACTAAAAAATGAAAGTTGTACCAATGTCGATCTTAATTCAAAAGAGAACCTACCCGTATTCTTATATGGATTATAATTGCATGAGTATTGTTTAAAGTAATTATTTATTAATGGGAGTTATGATGCTATGAAAGCTACTCATGGCAAATAACAACAAGGTATGCAATTAAGAATTATTTATGAGTTATGTAAGTTTATATGGTATAATTGATTCGACCATGCTATGATGAGTAGTTTATGTCATAAAATGAACAAATATGAGAACCCCAAATGTATGAATTGCTATGATTATATATATGGGCATGCATATAATCTTAGGAAGACTTTTAATTGCAAGAACTACACGTTTATAGTTATTTTATTGACTTCATGCATAATGCTAGGTATGACAAGATTAACCAATGAAAGTAATACTTTATTGTGTTTGCATTATCATGTAAATTACTATGATATGTATGAAGGATGTTTATGCGGCTATGTGATTACATAATCTGCAACCATATATATTGGAGCCTATTGCTCAACATTGATATATGACAAGAATAATATGCACTCTTTTATGAAATGTGGGTTTAAGCCGAATGACGTACTAAGTAAAGAAGAATATGTTGAATTTGAATATGCTTAAGAATGGTAAAGCCTGCGGGGTCTTAGTTCAGTTATGGATTAGATAGGCATGCCTAGAGGGATACAGTCACAACTACCATAGTTGACCCCATTTGGGTCTTGTTCGTTAATGGAACCATCGTTTGACCCCGTTTGGGTCCATAGTTTATTCTTTGCTGGAACCATTGCTTGACCCCGTTCGGTTCCATTGTTTGATATCTTCGAATTTTCATAGTTCGATACCTTCAGGTATCCAATGCTTGCATTATCCACCATTGGAACTAGTACTTAGGCAGGCTATCAAAGAAGATAAAACGTACATAACATAAAGAAAATATGTAATGATTTCTCTATTTATATGATGTAAGCATGATGAATGGCCTATTATGGTGTTATATCCTAATTCTTGATGACTTTAAACTATTTATATGAAATGAAATGCCATATTATGTGTTACATGACTATGATATCTCACATTTATTATGAAGAAGGTTCTCATGTGAGTGCTGTTACGAGCTAGGCTCACCAATGGGCTCCACGATGAATAGTTTGGCCGTTTGAGCCACAAGCTTACAACATTATATTAAAAGTTATACGAACCATAGTATACATAATGATCTTCAGGTATATGGAAATTATAGTATGTTGCATATGGTATGAGGACTTGGTCCATTAATCATGATATGTGGCACATGTTCGTTGAAATGGCATGCAAACCCGTTAGTATGTATATGAACATTTCATATGTATCTGCATATGTATAATTCTGATATAAACCCAAATGCAAACCATAATATACTATGATGTGGTACGATTTCGTAAACTGCAATGATAAGATAGCATTAAGGAATAAGTGTGTATGAACCCGAAATGAGAATTAAGTAAAGATATATGAAGAAATCAAGTATAACAATAATTCTATGGTTGTTAAATGGCATAAGCACTTCGGTGTGCATAGATTTAATATTGAATGCAGGAATTATGTAACGATATGATTAATGCATTAAGTTAACAGTTTGTACTATCAACAACCTGGATGAATGAAGTATGGAGTAGTAAGGATTAGGAGGGTATAAATCAAGCTAGTTATGGAAGAAAGGAAGTAAACTTATGATAGTAATTTGACAAGTTTCGAGATAAGATAATTTATAGAATGCTCTAGATTTCGATAAGCAGGGTTTTATTATTAAGTTTGAGAACTTCCCCAATATGTCCATTATGATACGATGAATATAATAGACTCATATGTTATCCCGTTCTGTTGTGAAAGTTTACATGATGAGATGATGAATTTTGTAAAGAGGTTATGTCCATGCATATAGAGTTTTGTTCCCCACTAAGCTTTATAGCTTAGCACGGGTTTGTTTATCCATGTAGGTTTCAAGTTCAGCTCCAGAGGATCGAGCTAGATGCTGTTGCCTTGAGGATTTCGAGATTATTGAAGGCCATTTATGTTATAATTATTTAATTATAAGCTTGATTATTTTATTGTGGCATGTAATTATGGCTTATTCTATTATTATTTCTGCCTGACTTTACTAGGTTTGTGATGATTATAATGAATGATGGTTATCCATGGTAAAGGAATTAGGATGTTACAAGACCCATTTAGCTCAAGGAACATTCCAAAAGTTTGTGAACAAAAACATGTAATAACAGAGTCAGGCACAGAATTGAAAGCAAATTAAGGAAAAAATAAAGCACAAAATTAATTACTTCAACATGCTTCCAGCCTAAAGAATAACAACTCATTCATTAGCTTTATGAAAACCATAGGCTAAGTAATAATAAATGACATTAGAAAGTTCAATCGTCCATGAAACTTATCATGCAAGTAAAATGTGTCCTCAATGCTAATGTAAAGCATAACTGATATATAGATAACACAAGGCAATAGGTCTAAACAAAATGGGCATCAGACTTGGCAAGCTCAATGAAAATAATTAAGAATTTGCCAATTGTTCAACTATTTAGTTTCTACCAAGATAAAGCAATAGGGGTAAGCATCCCTAATTATTAAGTCCAAAAGCCAATGTTTTGAATACAAAGTTAATGACCTAACAACATTACTAAATTGATCAAGCAATTCCTATTCATATAGTTCTGACATTTTAGCATCAACCTCTCAGTCAAACATCCAATTTCAGGGGTGTCAAACAATGATTGGAACAAGCTTTCTCAAAACCATAGAAAGATCACCCTTTAAGAAGAATTGATATCAAATTGAACCATAAAAGAAGTATAAAATAGTAGAAAATAGGTAACAGTAGAAGAAAGGGAGTTAAGTATGGGTGAATGTGTGCACAAAATCAAACTTTAAACAAATAGCAAGCAAGTCAGAGAATTTGGCTCAGACAAAGAAAAGATTCAAGTTGGTAGGGAAGGTAAGGTCAAAACATTTCAACCCATGCAAAATTTAGTTAGTGCTGCCAAGAGAAACAACAAAAATATTGGCTCACTCCCTAGTTGATCATGCATAAACCCCAAACCTAAATGCACAATTGACAGTCCCGCACAATTGACAGTCCCAAGAGATTCCCTATGATCTTTTATACTTGTATATTACATTCAAACCATTGGTGTTCAGCAAAAATAACACACAAGCAAGCAATTATCAAGCAGGAGATTATAAACAAGAATAGGAAATTGCTAGTAAATGAGAGCAATAAAAAGCTCTCTAGACATGAGAACTAAAAATCAGTGCACCAATTAGAACTCAAAGATATCAACCATGTATAACTAAATCATGCAAGGCAAAAATGGGTGAACTTGCCTTATGAAACAAATCAAGCACTCAAATGCAGCCCAAGAATTCAGTTAAATGAATGTACATAGTGAAACAAGAGAGCTAATTAGACTAGAATGCATAAGAACTTTTAAAATGATTAAATTTCAAAATGCATGACTCACACAAATAATTGCAGTCTAAGATCAAGAGAAAATTTAGCTTCTCCAAGGTTTTGCTAACCTTTTAACACAGGCACTCACATAAATCAACACCACAGAATACCAAGCAAGAACACTAATAAACATGAAACTCTAAACATGCCTAAAAGTAGAAAGTGAGTTCAACTGATAAGAACAAAACTTCAAGTACTCACATGTCAACAATTTTAGCAAATTATAGCAAAAGTGACCACATTTCCAATGTATGCTGGTTAACACCTATAACTGATTCGCAATGCCTAACTTTTCTCAACTAACCATATTAACCAAATTTATCCACTCAAGAGAGGATAATCATCATGTTTAAGTAAACAACCATTAGCAAAATATGAGTGGAGTACATGATATGCCTAAATAAATGAAACAAGAGCTAAACTCTTATTCTAAAAGCTCAAAATAGTAGACAAAAGATGGAGAATGCTCATTCAGGTAATTTATCGAATAGGTGGCATACAATAAATCAATAAAGCAAAAATGGGTGAATTTATATACAATCAAACCCCAATAACAGAATTTGTGAAGAACAATTTAAGAACCAATTCATTAAATCATCAACAAGTATCAAAAATTAAGCCAAAAATTGTGAATTGAAGATGAAGATTTTAGAAACATACCTGCAAATGCTCCTCACAATGCTATATTGTTCAAAAATAAGCACAAAAGAGTGGAAATATAAAGAGCAAACAAAGATGCACATAAATAAAGAATCAAAACCCATAAATCAAGAAAAAGAAAGTTAGGGTTTTAAAGATCTGTAAAGATGTGTGAAAAATGAACAAAGAAAAATAAAAGAAAAATCATCGAAGAAAAAAAGTAAAATAAAATAGAAAATAAAGAGTGAAAAAGAAAGATAAACAAAAATAAAGAACAAAGAACAAAAGAAAAATAAAATGAACATAAATAATAAAGAACAAAATCGGACAACACATCACAAAAGGAAAAATCAAAAAGAAAAAGAAAATGAAAAAAAGAGAGTGAGAGAGAATTACTTGGTTGAAGTCGAAGCACACTAAATATATAAGCTAGATTAAAACTTGGAAAAAAAACATAGAACATAAAAGCAAATGAAGAAGAAAATCAGTAAAAGAGAGAAAAAGAGGAAAACACAAAAAAAGGTTTAAAATAGGAAAAAGAAAAATGAAAATCACCATAAATAAAGAAGAGGAAGAAGAAGATTTAGTTACCTGTTGAACGTACAGTGCAATCGTGACCATAATAAGAGAAAAGAAGAAGAAAAGTCAAAGAAAATGTAGTGAAAAGATGAATAAAGAGGAAAGAAAACTGAAGAACTGAAAAGAAAGTGAAACGGTGGCATAAAATTAGATTTTAAAATTAGGGCTTTAAGGGAGTCACAGTCAGTAGTAAAAATCTATTGACTATGAGATAAATCTTCTCTCGCTAGTTGACTAAAAGGAAAGCAAAGTCATGGTCAACACTTAAAACATACTCACTGTGAGGTAAAACTTTTTCGGTCCAGAATGTCAGGGAGTCCTATGTCACGATCAAAACAAAAATCATAATGACCGTGACCAATTGCTCTCCCAGTACAGAAGCAAAACTTCATTTATGTCACGGTGAACACCATAATTCCAATGACCATGACCTATAAAATTTTTTAGGTATAGAAGCAAAAATGCAACTATGTCACAGTCAACACTAAAAACCTACTCAGCGTGACCAATGACTCTTCCGAATCCAGAAGTAAAAATGCCCCTATGTCATGGTCAGCACTAAAAACCTACTGATCATGGCCCCTAAAAATCACCTAAAATTTTCCTCCTTGCAAACTCTTTTAGCCAAACAAAATAAATAAAAAAACTACTTCAACAAAGAAAAACTAAAAATTGATGGCCTTTGAGCCAAAATCTTTTGAACCACAACCCAACCTAAATAACTTTAAAAATAACATGAAAGCTAATAAAAGTAAGGGATATAAAGTAGTTCTGCATTTACCAAGTCCACAATTGGACTTTCAAGTACCATCAAGGCTTAGAAGCATCTTCGAATGTTGATTTAAAATAAGGCTTCATGTGATGGCCATTCACTTTGAACTCTTTGTAATCTATAGGGTGCTTTAGTGTTACCACTCCAAATTTTTCTACCTTTACCAATTCAAAAGGCCCTTTCCACCTTGATTTCAACTTGCCAGGGAAAAGTTTCAACCTACTATCATAAAATAACACCTTTATCCTGGGTACAAATTCCTTTCTCACCAATTTCTGATCATTCCACTTTTTAGTCTTGTCCTTATAGCTCTTTGCATTACTATACACCCAAAACCTCAATTGTTCTAATTCATTCAACTATAATGCCCTGCACTTTCTTGCACTATTAATATCAAACTTCAAGAATTTGGTCACCCAATAAGATTTATGTTCCAATTTGACCGGTAGGTGATAAGACTTGCCAAAAACTAACATAAAGGGGGACATCCCTATAGGAGTTTTAAATTTTTTTCTATAAGCCCATAATGCTTTCTAGAGGCATTGACCATTTTCTAGAGGCATCCCTATAGGAGTCTTAAATGCTATCCTATATGACTAATTCGACACTTTAACTTGACCATTGGCTTGGGAATGATACGGGGTAGTGACCTTATGCCTAACTCCAAACTTTTCCAGTAAGGCTTTAAATTGATGGTTGACAAAATGTTTGCCACCATCGCTGATTATGGGTTTAGGTGATCCATATTGGGTGAATATGTTCTTTCTCAGAAATTCTAGCACTACTTTGGCATCACAAGTCCTAGTGGTTACTGCTTCTTCCCACTTGCTAACGTAATCTACATTCACTAAAATACATTCAAACCCATAGGACACTGGAAAAGGTATAATAAAATCTATGCCCCATAAGTCAAATAACTCTACTTCAAGCATATTGTTCAATGGCATCTCATCTCTCCAAGATATATTTTCTACCATTTGATAATGATCACAAGATTGAATATACATTTTCACATTTGTAAATAAGGTAGGCCAATAAAACTCAGAAGTGAGAATTTTTGATACCGTTCTATTCGTTCCGTGATGTCCACCAGCTTCTTTACTATGACATGCCTTGATGATCTCTCCTTGTTCCTCTTTGGGAATGCACCTCTTCAACACTTGATCAACACATAACTTAAAAAGATAGGGGTTATCCCAAATGTAGTGTTTTGCATCAGCCCTTAACTTTTTCTTTTGTTACCATAAATAGTCCTTAGGCATGTAACCACTTGCAAGATAGTTCGCTAAATTAGTAAACCAAGGAACATCAATTTTACACATAAATAAAGCATATATATGTTCATTAGGAAACAAGTTTAGGATCTCCCCTTTCTCAATACTTTCGTGCTCGAGTCGAGACAAATGATCCACCACAAAGTTTTTTGCCCCTTTCTTGTCTTTGATTTTTAGGTCAAATTCTTGTAGAAGGAGTACCCATCTAATCAACCTCAATTTTGATTCCTTCTTGGCAAAGAGATGTCTTAATGCCATATTATTGGACCACATATAAATTTTTGCACCAAGCAAATAAGATATAAACTTCTCAAATCAAAGATTATTGTAGAAGCTTTTTCTCGATTGTGGTGTAATTGAACTGGGGTTCCATCAATGTGTGGCTTGCATAGTAGATTGCATACAAGACTTTCTCCTTCCTTTTTCCCAGCACTACTCCCACTACGAAATCACTTGCATCGCATATTAGTTCAAATGGCAAATCCCAATCCGGAGAGACAATCATTAAAGCTGAAATAAGCTTCTATTTTAAAGTCTCGAATGCCTATAAACATCATTAGTGAAATCAAAAGGATCATCTTTCATCAACAAATTTGAAAAGTCTTTAATAAATCTATGTTAAAAAACTGCATGCCCTAGAAAGCTCCTAACTCATTTAACATTAGTTGGGGGTGGAAGTTTCTCAATTACTTCTACCTTGGCTTTGTCTACCTCTATCCCCTTTTTTGAGATTTTATGCCCTAATACAATGCCTTCCCTCACCTTAAAGTGGCATTTCTCCCAATTCAACACTATATTGGTTTTCTTACACCTATCTAGCACTAAATATAGATGCTTTAAACAGCTCTCAAAATCTTTCCCATATATGGTGAAGTCATCCCTAAATACCTCTATAAATTTCTCTATAAAGTCATAGAATATAGTTATCATACATCGCTGAAATGTAGTTAGTGCATTGCACAACTTAAAGGGCATTCTCTTATAGGTAAAGGTGTCGTAAGGGTAGGTAAAGGTCATTTTTCTTGATCCTCTGGTGCTATAGGGATTTGTAAATATTCTGAATAATCATCTAAAAAATAAGAAAACCTATTCCCTACTAGCCTCTTTGGCATCTAATCAATATATGGCAAAGGGAAGTGATCTTTCTTAGTTATGCTATCCAATCACCTATAATCTACACATACTCTTTAACCTATAACTCTACGTGTTGGAATGAGTTCATTATGCTTATTCTTAACTACTATCATCCCCTCTTTCTTGGGTATGCACTAAACCAAACTCACCCACTTACTATCAAAGATAGGAAAGATCATACCTGCATCGAGCAATTTCAAAACCTCTTTCTTCACTACCTCCTGCATTGCTGGGTTCAATCTATGTTAAGGTTGCATAACTGGTTTGTTTTCCTCCTCTATCAAAATTCGGTGAGTGCAGTAGCTTGGGTTAATTTCCTTGAGGTTCGATGTCTCCTATCCAATTGCTTTTTTTGCCTTTTTAACACCTCAATCAGCATCCCCTTTTCAAAACCGGTCAGTACAGAAGAAATAATTACTAGTTTTGTTCCATTCTCCAAAAACGCATATTTCAAATAAGGAGGAAGGGGTTTGAGTTCAGTTTTTGAATCTCCCTTTTGTGATGCAAACCTTTCTTCATTTGGTTACTCCCCTTTATACTCCTTCTCCAGCTCTTTCATAACTTCCTCACTTTTCTTTTCTATTATTGCTATCATCCCTATCTCCATTTCATCGAAGTCTTCATCTTTCAAAGAATGCATCAAATTCAGATTTAATGGGTCATCCATCAACACTTTCGATTGATTTTCCTCCATACATTCTTATACCTTATCTATAAAACAAATGGACTCCTCTAAATCACTCGAGGGATACTTTGTAGCCTTGTTTATGTCTATTACTAACTCTTCATTTGTTGAACCGAAGGGTGACCTTTTGTTAGCATAAGCCCTAGCCCTAATGTATTGTTATAAAACACTTAAGTTAATAAATGAGGCATTTGTTTTATCTATTGTATTCCTGTGCATATCAATTGATAGAACTATCCAAGAATTTGTTTCAGTTTAAGTTATCATGTGTGAGGCACATGGTTGTAAGATCTTGAAACAATTGAGACTTCATTTTAAATATCTTTGGTTAGTCATAGTTATAGGAATAACAAATAAATTAAGACTAGTATGCTCTCTCTGATAAGTTGAGTTATGTTTTATGGATCATAAGGACTAGAGTGTCAATCAGAGATCATAGATACATATTTAGAACATGGTATCTAGATTCGATCCATTCATGAGAACATTACATGGTATAAGTCATAAGTATTTCTCATGTGCAAGTTTTGCATCGGAGTTCTTAGACCTGAAATCTTTATGAAACACTTTATGAATTATTGTGTACTTGACATACACGTAACGTACTCATAACAGGGTGACAAGTATGGGTATGATTAGGCATGCATTAATTCATGTTAGAAAGCATGAGAGAAGTAAATGGATTGCCCCTCTCAATAAGAGAGAAAATATCATCGGCCACTTGATCAGTGAACTGAGAAGTGTATGACAATATTGAGATGAAATAATGAGAAATCGTTATTTATCTGAGTGTTTAGTGTCACTGGAATATCAAGAAAGGAATTAGTATATATAAGGATGACTAGTTTCATGCCTTATATTAATTTTGATATTTATAGGTAAGGAATTATGCAAAATTGCATTAGGTCACTAAATGTCATTTGCATTTTCATTTAATTTGGAATGCTATAATATCTTGATAGAGAATATATATAGCCTTTGAATTAATTTATTAATTTATTGCCAATATTAAATGGACCTATAGGATCGCACACAAAACATTGGGCTTAAAATATTTAAATAGTATATTGGGCATTAATTTAGGATTTTATTTAAAGTCAAATTAATGTATGTAATGGGTATTAAAATTTCTTAATAGATCTTGGTCCATAAGAGAGAGAAATTTGGCCCACAAGGTTTAATTTTGATTAATTAATGATCTTGGATTAATTAAATTAATTGAGTATTAAATCCTAATAGCATTTGAATCAAAATAAAACACCTAATTAAGAGAGAGTGTAGTCAAAATTCAAAGGAATATCCTAGTGAATTTTGGCATGTGCACAATCCCTAATTAAGTGATGGATTTTTGATTAAATGTCTTATGCTATTTTAAATTCATTTGAATTTAAAACTAATAGGATTTGAATCAATTTAAATGACTTAATTAGGAAGTAGTGTAGGCTGAAAATAAGACCTAAAATCAAGGAAATTTCAGCTACAACAAACTTCCTAATGTAGTGATATAAATTGGTTAATTATTTTTGACCTAGGTTACAATTTCTCTCTTTAGTGCTGCCACTCTCAAGAGAAAGAATTCTTTCTTCATCTCTTGTGTTCTTGGGTAGAAATAGCAACAAAAAAGAAGAACAAGATCAGATCTTGTGGCTTCAAACCATTTCCATTGCCGAATACACAAACATAGAGCTAACACTCTCGGTTTAAGTCATCTTTGCGAGTGTGTGTGTGATCATAGAGTGATGTGGCATAAAGGCTGCTCCTTTGGATTTGGTAATCAAGATCTAAGTTATATAAGTCCATATTATATGCTGGTCATCTTCAAAATCAGGTTTTGAAGTGCATCCAAACTTGTAAGTTTTCAAAAACCCTAAAATTGCATGTTTCGATTCTTTGTTGTATATTGCATGGCATGTATGATCTAAATTTTTAATTTTTTCACTACATGATCATTATGTATATTCCATGTGATATCCCATCAGTGGTATCAGAGCCTAAACATGCTTATTTTAATGCTTTGGATGCATTAAATCATGATTCAAAATCGTTCTTGCATAAAACCGCAATGCTGAAATTTTCTATTTTGAGTTTTTTTGCATTGTTTTAGTGTAAAAACGATTTTATATGATTAGTTAGGTATTATAATTATTTTTACATGTTAATATACTATACTAAGATGTTCTTAGAGCTGTTTATGGTCGATTTTAATTATACATACCTGATCGTACATGTTAATCTTGAAACTAGGTGCTAGTTTGCATGATATGTGTTTGTTTAACAACTAGTTTTCAAAATTAAATGTAAAAAATGTGTTTGACATGTTTGTAAGTGAATTTTAAAGATTAATAATAGGTCTGGACATGTTTTAAAAATGGTTTTATTTCTAGTCCATGACAATTTAATTGATTAATTTTAAAATCACTTAAAACTATGACTAGTTTGTGTTTGATGCATGTTTAATCAACTTTGTTTGTTATGTTTTGATTAAAATGGCAAAAAAAACATTTATATCATATCTGAACAGAACCTTAAATCAATTTTTATGACCTTATTTAAATTATTAAATAGCCCATAAAATTATTTTAAGTGTTTGTGCATTGTTTGTGGCATTATATGAGCATTAAACAACTAGTTTCATTGTTTTTTGTTTGTTTTAGTATATATGCCGTGTATGACATATATTCTTCATGAATTTTTATGTTTAATTCATGTTGGTTCATATTATATGTATTTTAATATTTATGGGCTATATGACATAATATTAAAAATGGAAAAATTAGAAATTATACTAGAGTTGATTTATAGCACAAATCTAACTAGTTTGTATTTTGGGCTTTTAATAGAATTTATTCAATAAGGGGATTTAGTCCATTGGGCTTCAGCCCAAGCCCATCACGGGGTCTTTTCTTAAAAGTGCAAGTACATAATTTCCATTAATGGGCTTAGCTAAATTAATTAAGATTGGACTTTGTTTTATCCATAAATGTTATATATATTTATTTGCTTGTTTTGTGTGATGAATGGATATGCATGGTGCATTCATGGGCCCTGGGTTTTTGTAATTAAATATGGCCTATGTGCCATTATGAATTATTGTAAAAGTTTCATTTGTTTCTTAGTATAGAATTTATTGAAGACTTTGTAAATCAAGACGAAGCCCATCGGAGTGGAGAAGCCCAACTCGAAGATTCTTATGTAATAGTATAGAATCTTAGTTGTAGGTTTTTGGGCCCATGTTTGTCATGCTTTACTTTATACAATTATTTATATATATATATATATATATATATATATATATATATATATATATATATATATATATATATATATATATATATATATATATATATATGCATGCTATGAATGGATGACAAAGCGTATGCCATGTAAGCTGTAGTAAAATAAATCCCTAAAATAGTAAGTCACAAAGTTGCCTTCCTAATTCGAAACATGTCAAGGCATCGATCATTGATCATGTAGACTAGGAGTCCTAGGTGTGCCCGATTATCTTTGTGAGGCATTGGTTATGGATGTAGGTTGGACTTAACATGGAAAGGGATGCCCGGACCTAGGCAACTAATAAATGGGTTTGTGCTATAACATCTTGAGATGTTAGCCCATTTGATCCAAGAGTCATGTACGAGACATGATTGGAGTTTTCCTACCTAAGTAACTTAACTTGTTAGGTGTACAAGCTCAGTTTGACTAATAAGTTGTTGTGAAAAGTGGATCTTAGCCCACATTAAATCACTAACGCAAATTATTTAAAGGGATATTAATTCAGTTTGTGGGATTATAAAAAGACCCCATTTAATCTTGATAAGTTTTATTATTGTAGATTGAAAAATGGCATCTTCAAACAACACCTTTTCATTGCGATCGGTCCGAGAAAAAAAAAAATAAATGGCACCAATTTCATAGACTGGTCTCAAAACTTGAGAATAGTTCTTAAGCAAGAGAAGAAGTTGTATGTTTTGGATGCACCCTTGCCCGAGAAACCTGCTAGGAACGCCTCTACAGTTCAAAAGGAGACTTTTGAGACTAAAAAAAGTGACTCCAATGATGTGACCTGTCTGATACTAGCCACTATGGTGCCCAATTTGCAAAAGCAATTCATAGACCAAGAGGCCTATGCAATCATGGTACACCTTAAGGAGATGTTCCAAGAACAAGATCGTCACAAGAGGTTCGTGACAACAAAGGCCTTGATTTCTTGTAAGATGGCTATGGGTACTCTTGTTAGTACCCATGTACTCAAGATGAAAGGATATCTTAATACTCTTGAGAAGCTTGAGGTACAGGTGCCAAAAGAATTGGCCACTGATATGATCTTGAGTGCATTGACTGATGATTATGATCCATTTGTCATGAATTATAACATGCATGTAATGAACAAGATAGTCACCGAGCTTCATGGGATGCTTAGGAATGCTGAAGAGAACATTCAAAAGACCAATCCCGTACTCATGGTTCAAGGGGGCATTAAGAAGGGACCCGCTAAGGGAAAGAGGAAGGGAAAGGCAAAACCAAAGAATGACTTGGCACGACCTAAGTCTAGTGGGAGTGCATCTCAGGCCCAACCCAAGTCCAAGGCACAAAAGCTCAAAGAGAATGAGAGCACATGCTTCCATTGCAACAAGTTAGGGCATTGGAGGAAGAATTGGCTCTTGTTAAGGAAGAAAAAAAGAAGAATGGAGCCAAGGTGTCCAGTTCTGGTATTTTTGTTATTGAAATTAACCTTTCTATTTCTACCACTTGGGTATTGGATACCGATTGTGGTTCTCACATTTGTTCAAATGTGCAGGGGTTAAGAAATAGGAGGTTACTTGGGAAGAATGAAGTGGACCTTCGTGTGGGGAATGGAGCATGAGTTGTGGCTATAGAGATAGGTGATTATTGACTCACTTTACCTTTTGGACTTTGTTTAGATTTAAAAAATTGTTATTATGTGCCTGCTATGAGTAGAAACATTATTTCAATTTCTTGTTTGGATATGGATGGATTTGACTTAATAATGGCAATATTCATATTTGTTGTCAAGGCATTTTATATGGCAATGCTATGTTACATAATGGCCTTTATATCCTTGATCTACAAAACAAAGAGTCCATATACAACCTTAATACAAAGAGGGTTAAATTAAATGAATTAAACCCTACTTACTTCTGGCATTGTCATTTAGGACACTTAAATGAAAAATACATTTCAAGACTCCATAGATTTGGATTGCTTAGGTCATTCGATTTGGAATCTTATGACACATGTGAGCTATATTTGCATGGAAAGATGACAAAGAGTCCTTTTAACAAGAAAAGTGAGAGGACTAGTGACTTATTGGAATTAATACACACCGATGTATGTGGACCATTAAGTACACAAGCTACAGGTGGTTTTAGCTACTTCGTAACATTCACAGATAACTTTAGCAGATATGGCTATGTCAATCTAATGAAGCACAAGTTTGAAACTTCTGAAAAATTCAAAGAGTTTAAGGACAAAGTAGAAAACCAACTTGGCAAAAGTATAAAAGTCATTCGATCAGATCGATGTGGCGAATACTTAAGCCAAGAATTTAATGGTCATCTGAAGGAGTGTGAAATTATTTCATAGTTCACTCCTCCCGAAACACCACAATGGAATGGCGTGTCTGAAAGGAGAAATCGAACTCTATTGGATATGGTTCGATCAATGATGAGTCAAGCTAATCTTTCTATCTCTTTTTGAAGTTATGCATTAGAAACTGCTGCATTTTTACTAAACTATACTCTAATTAAAGCAGTTGAGAAGACACCATACGAGGTATGGATTGGAAAAGAACCCAATATATCATTTCTCAGGATTTGGGGCTGTGAAGCACATGTTAAGAAATTAACATTTGAAAAACTAGAGTCTAAATCTACTGTCTACTTATTTATGGGTTATCCTAAAGAAACAAAGGGATACTACTTTTACTCACAAGCCGAGAACAAAGTGTTTGT
Source organism: Excoecaria agallocha (assembly GCA_037975025.1). NCBI lineage: Eukaryota > Viridiplantae > Streptophyta > Magnoliopsida > Malpighiales > Euphorbiaceae > Excoecaria > Excoecaria agallocha. The sequence continues at coordinate 14,877,048 of CM075821.1, read as the reverse complement.
TGCTCGCAAGGCTGTTTTCTTGGGAAAGGAATTAGTGGGAGTAAAGTAGAACTTGGAGAAATTCAAGTTCCACAAACTCCTATAGAGGATGAGTTGGAAATGGGATCAAGTTCACAACCAGTTGTGGAACAAGAACCTATTACACAAGAAACTAGAAGGTCCGGTAGGGTACGTCGGGAGATTGAGAGATACGAATTTCTAATCATCGATAGTGACACTATTGAGTTAGTGGATCGTAAATATCCAACTACCTATCGAGAATCTATTGAGAGCCATAACTTGGAAAATTGGCTTAAAGCAATGAAATCCGAGATGTAATCAATGTACGATAACCAGGTTTGGACCTTGGTTGATCCACTGGAAGGTGCTAAGGTAATTGAATGCAAGTGGCTATTTAAACTCAAAGCTGACAAGACCTACAAAGGTAGACTAGTAACAAAAGGTTTTCGGCAAACTCATAGGGTAGACTACGATGAGACCTTTTCTCCTGTAGTCATGCTCAAGTCCATTAGGATTTTGCTTGCCATAGCTGCATATCATGACTATGAGATATGGCAAATGGATATCAAAAATGCTTTCCTCAATGGAAATCTACTTGAAGATGTGTATATGACACAGCCTGAGTGTTTTGTCAATCCCAAGCATCCTAAGAAGGTTGTAAGCTTCAAAAATCCATTTATGGATTAAAGCAAGCATCCCAGAGTTGGAATCTCCATTTTGATATAGCTGTCAGAGAATTTGACTTCATCAAAAATGAAGATGAGCCTTATGTGTACAAGAAGGTTAGTGGGAGCATAATAGTGTTTCTGGTCCTATATGTGGATGACATCCTTCTCATTGGGATTGACATTCCAACATTGCAAAAGGTTAAGCAATGGTTAGGGAAGTATTTCTCAGTGAAAGATTAGGTGAAGCTGAGACAATACTTGGTATTCGAATCTATAGAGATAGATCGAATAAGCTTTTGGGACTAAGTCAAGAAAAGTACATAGACAAAGTACTAAAGCATTTTAGTATGGGAGACTCAAAGAAAGGGTACATACCTTTGGCTTTGGGAGTTCCTTTGACTAAAGAACAGTGTCTTAAAACTAAAGAGGAGAGGGACAACATGAGTAAAATCCCATATGCATATGCTATTGGATCTATCATATATGCTATGTTATGTACTAGGTTGGATGTTGCTCATACACTGAGTATAACCAGTAGGTTTCAGCAAGACCCTGGTTAGAAGTATTGGTCTGCTGTAAAGGGGATTCTTAAGTCACTACAAGAAAACAGCAAAATAGCAACGGAAAAATAGCAACGGAATTGTTTCCGTTGCTAAAATAACAACGGAAAAGAAATTCCGTTGCTATTTAGCAACGGAAATAAATTTCCGTTGCTAAAATTGGTTGAAGTTTTATTGATTTAGCAACGGAATACAAATGGTTGTAGTCCGTTGCTAAAAAAGGAGGGAGATTTTAGTGCCATTATTTAGCAACGGAAATTAGCAACGGAATGGTATTTCCGTTGCTAAATATGGCGGCAATTGAGGGAGGGAAAAATTGAGATAAAAAATAGCAATGGAAATTTTATTCCGTTGCTAAATTAGCAACGGAAATTTTATTCCGTTGCTAAATTAGCAACGGAATTTATTTTCCGTTGCTATTTTTTATCCCAATTTTTCCCTCCCTCAATTGCCGCCAAAATTAGCAACGGAAATACCATTCCGTTGCTAATTTAGCAACCGAATTTTTTCCGTTGCTAAAATAGCAACGGTATTTAGTTTCCGTTGCTAAATTAGCAACGGAATAAATATTCCGTTGCTATTTAGCAACGGTATAATTTCCGTTGCTAATTCCGTTGCTATTTCACCTAACCCTAGGTATAAATATAATTATTTTCTGCGTTTTTCTTTCCCATTTTCTGCGTTTTTCTTTTCTCTTTACGATTCAACCGCAGCCTCTCTATCTCACGCCTCTACTTGGTTTCGTTGCTCCGATACCCTCTCTTTGAATGCTAAACCTCCACCTGCATACCCTCTACGATTTTGCCTCATTTACTCTTCTCCCCAGCTTCATAGCCCTCTCTATTTACTCCCCCCCCCCCCCCCCCCCCCCCCAACCTTTGTGTAAATGGAGGTTCATTTTTGAGCTCATATCACAGATCTTGAAGATTAACGGCCTTGGGAAAATGGCAGAGCATCTCATAATGAAAGATGATGACTGTGAAGATGAAGGTATAGCGCCATTTTTCGAATTTTAAGCTTACCCGTTATCTGATTTCTTACTCGGTTGAATTGGGGACTCAATGGCATAAGGTTAGGTTAGCTGTGTTAGATCAGTGGTTAGCTTCTAGATCTATTTAATTTCATTGTGTTTACACACATTTGCTTCTAGATCTGATATGTGAAGGCTTATTTTCACATCCTAATGAGATCTGGGATCTCTCTTCGTGGCCCAATTCAACCGAGTAAGAAATCAGATAACAGGTAAAAATTTTAGCAAACACCAATGGTTTCTTATGCGGTCATAAAGCTGCCTTTGTCCGTACGATGCTAGAAGACAACGGCCGTCCCCTCCGTCTCGACCGTTACATGCCGGATAGCTCAGAATCAACCCTAGATTTGAAATCTCAGAGACGAAAAAAGAATTCCACCTCAGGTATGGATCATCTCTACTCTATATGGATGGCTCTTGTTTTCTGGTGCATTTTAGCAAACACCAATGGTTCCTTATGCGGTCATAAAGCTGCCGTTCAGGCCATTGAGGCATGTTTGGCTTGCTTTTTTTTAATTTATTTATTTTAATAAGTGAATAGTTAAAAAATTAATTTGCTTGAGATTAACAATATGTGTAATTATTCTGGGAATTAAACAGATTAAAGATTATTAATTTTAAGCATGTATATGGTATTAATGAAGAAATAATGAAATGGAGTAGAATATTTTTGATTTTTCCATTATACTTAACGTGTAAAATGCGTTTTGACTGGCTATCTCCAAACAGACCTCAAAAAGAAAAGAAAAGAATTGAAAAAACTGAATTTGCCAAATTGGCACGTAAGATATTTTTGTGGGTATGGGTGGGTACATTCATTCACTTTGAGTGTTTATGCACTTTTCCTCTCAATAAAACATTTTAATTATTACCTTTGAAATACATGTTGCGCAGTGGATTATAATATAGTTGGTAGAAGGAGATACTGCAACAGGCAGACAAGTCAAGCAGGCAGGAGAACAAAGAGATTATCATCTCAGCCATTCGATCCATCTGAAACAAGGATCTATCTCTTATATGGCAATATTCACAAGATCTCTATATGCTATTCAAAATTTATCATTTATATTTTATACTAAAAGAGTAGTTGTACTTTTGCAGTCAATTTAATATTTTATATGCAGTAAGAATTATTTTTTAATGAAAATATATCATTAATTTAAATAAGTTAAATCTGCATTTATTAATGTGGCGATCGGAAATGTTTTGGACCTCTTAATTTATCATCATCAGATGGGCGGTGAAGTATTTTAACCTCGCTTAAATGTGAAACAAAAAATTATACTTTTATACTCCAACCAATAAGAATTTTTCATATTTTTAAGTTATACATACATGTATAATTTAAGAATTTATATTTATTATTTATAAAATTAAAATATATATATATATATATATATATATATATATATATATGTTTAATGAATTATTATTAAAATTTAGATGTTGAAAGAATCGTGAAACAAAATTATAAATATCTATTAAATCTAGAAAATATAAAAATATTTATTATTATTTATTCATATCTGCTAATATAAGGTGCATCAAATGCCCTGAACCTTGACATGATTCTTTTGAGGACATTACTAGTTGTGCAACGGACAAGAAGATTGCAGTGTTTCTTGATTATGATGGGACTCTTTCTCCTATTGTTGATGACCCTGATCAGGCCCTTATGTCTGATGATGTAAGAATTACATTCCCATAAAATTATTTGGATTGTTCTGATAATTTCTCTGTTTGTTGAAATTAAGATTGATTGTTTTGCTTTGCAGATGCGTTCTGCTGTAAGAAATGTGGCGAAGTATTTCCCAACAGCAATTATTAGTGGGAGAAGCCGCGATAAAGTATTTGGAGATTTCTTCGTCAATCAAATTTTCAAGGCAGTAAATTTCATGTCATTAATGTATTATTGAACTTATTAATCATTTTTAATGTAGGTATACGAGTTGGTAGGACTAACAGAACTCTACTATGCTGGTAGTCATGGAATGGACATCATGGGACCTGTTGAATCTGCTGCCCAAGAGGTAAATTAATGGTGGCAATACCTTAATTTAATCTTCCAAGAGATACAAAATTTGCGAATGATTTGTTGGTATATTTATGTTTCGATTTGATAGGGCAAGGAAGTAAATCTGTTCCAGCCTGCTAGAGAATTTTTACCAATGATCGACGAGGTGAATGATTTATTATTTTGTTTACATAGATGTATAAAAAAAATCCTGTAGGTTTTTTAGAACCCTTGTCGAGAATACTAAAGGCATCAAAGGCGCAAAAGTTGAGAATCACAAGTTTTGTGCTTCTGTACATTACCGTAATGTAGAAGAAAAGGCAAAGATTGCAAGTTTGTTGATGATGAATTAAAGTATGGATTAAGTTTTGAGATTGTGTTCAGCTTCTTTCTATTACACAGAACTGGCCTACTATTGCACAATGTGTGCATGATATTCTAAAACAGTATCCTCGTCTACGGCTAACTCACGGACGGAAGGTATTGAACGAAGCACGATATTTTCTCACTTAAATCGGGTTTATGAAACACTTTCATTACTATTTTCCACCGAGATAACCTTTTTTTTATTGGTTATGGTCATTAGGTTTTAGAGATCCGTCCAGTGATTCTCTTTTTCTCTACAGTGGGTTCGATAATGTTCTAAAATTACTTGATCTTTTATAGAATTTCCTACAATTTTGGTATTGTATACTGTTCTTATATTCTTACTTGTATACTACGGTTGGGAGTTGTTTTTTGGCTTGAGAAGATGAATCTCGTTTTTTCTCAAACTTTGATGATGGATTAATTTTGGTTGTGTCTGTTGAAGGTCTATGTGCAGAAAATGAATAATAGTACCCTTTTTTTTGTTGAAGCTCCATTTTATGGTTTTGAGTATATAATTGAGGAAGCTCTGTTGCTATATATGTTGTTGATTTGAAATATCATATGTTTCTTAGGGGTTATATATATCTTTAGTCTTTTATTCTTAACCGTTTGATGATGGATTGGTAATTGTTGTGCTCATTTAAAGTATCAGGTGTGCACCAGAGGATATAGTTTGCACTTCCTTTTCTTCTAAGTATGTCCATAAAACTCTATTAAATTCGTTTTTTATATTAAAAAATTATAATAATTTTTAGTGATGGATTAGCGACGGACAGTGCCGTCGTTAATTTTTTTTACTTAATGGTGAATTTAGCAACGGAAAGCGGTTTCCGTTGCTAAAATAGCAATGGAATCCGTTGCTAATTTTAGCAACGGAAATTCACATTCCGTTGCTAAAATTGACCAATTCACCGACTCGTGTATTGTTGAATTTAGCAACGGAATTCAAATTCCGTTGCTAATTTTAGCAACGGAATAAATTTTCCGTTGCTAAAAATAGCAACCGCCAAATTAGCAACCGAAATTTCCGTTGCTAATTTCGGTTGCTATTTTTGATTAGCAACGGAAAATTGACATTTTCCGTTGCTAATTTCCGTTGCTAAATTGAGATTTTCTTGTAGTGAGTACCTATGAAGGACTAAGGATCACTTCTTGGTGTATGGTGGTCAAGAAGAGCTCGTCATACAAGGTTATGCTGATGCTACTTTTTAGACTAGCACTCAGGACTCAAGATCGTAATTTGATTTTGTTTTTGTTTTGAACAGTGGTGCTGTCAGTTGGAAAAGCTCAAAGCAAGAGACCGTTGCCGACTCAACTATAGAATCTGAGTATATTGCAGTGAGTGAGGCTGTAAAGGAGGCTGTTTGGATTAGAAATTTCATTTTTGGATTAATAGTGGTCCCAAGCATCCTAGATCCATTAGAAATTTTCTGTGACAACAACAGGGCCATCGCACAGGCCAAGGAGCCTCGGTCACACCAGAAATCCAAATACATACTCAGGACTTACCACTTAATAAGAGAGATCATTGATCGTGGGGACATCAAGATTAGCAAGATAGCAAGTGAAAACAATGTAGCAGATCCTTTGACGAGCAGTCGTGTCAAAATTTGCATGAAGCTCATTCGAGAGCGTTCGGTCTTAGGGCTATGACCAAATGGGACTAGTGCTAGTGGGAGATTGTTAGTGTAAGCCCTAGCCCCAATGCATTGTTATAAAACACTTAAGTTAATAAATGAGGCATTTGTTTTATCTATTGTAGTCCTATGCATATCAATTGATAGAACTAGCCAAGAATGTTGTTTCAGTTTAAGTTATTATGTGTGAGGCACATGGTTGTAAGACCTTGAAATAATTGAGACTTCATTCTAAATATCCCTAGTCAGTCATAGTTATAGGAATAACAAATGAATTAAGACTAGTATGCTCTCTTTGATAAGCTGAGTTTTGTCTCACGGATCATAAGGACTAGAATGTCAATCAGAGATCATAGATACATGTTTAGAACATCGTATCTGGATTCGATCCATTCATGAGAACATTACATGGTACAAGTCATAAGTGTTTCTTATGTGCAAGTTTTGCATTGGAATTTTTAGACCTGAAATTTCTATGAAACTCTTTATGAATTACTGTGTACTTTGACATACACCTAACATACTCGTAATAGGGTGACAAGTATGGGTATGATTGGGCATACACTAATTCATGTTAGAGAGCATGAGAGAAGTAAAAGGGGTTACCCCTCTCAATAAGAGAGAAAATATCATCGGCCACTTGATTAGTGAACTGAGAAGTGAATGGCCATACCGACATGAAATAATGAGAAATCATTATTTATTTGAGAGTTCAGTGTCACTGGAATATCAAGAAAGGAATTAGTATATATAAGGATGACTGGTTCTATGTCTTATATTAATTCTGATATTTATGGGTAAGGGACTATGCAAAATTGCATTAGGTCACTAAATATCATTTGCATTTTCATGTAATTTGGAATGCTATAATATCTTGCTAGAGAATATATATAGCCTTTGAATTAATTTATTAATTCATTGCCAATATTAAATTGAACTATAGGATCGCACACAATGCATTGGGCTTAAAATATTTAAATAGTATATTGGGCATTAATTTGTTCTTTTATTTAAAATCAAATTAATGTATGTAATGGTTATTAAAATTGCTTAATAGACCTTGGTTTATAAGAAAGAGAAATTCGGCCCACAAAGTTTAATTTCGATTAATTAATTATCTTGGATTAATTAAATTAATTGAGTATTAAATCGTAATAGCATTTGAATCAAAATAAAACACCTAATTAGGAGAGAGTGTAGCCGAAATTCAAAGGAATATCCTAGTGAATTTCGGCATGTGCACAATCCCTAATTAAGTGATGGATTTTTTATTAAATGTCTTATGCCATTTTAAATTGATTTGAATTTAAAAATAATAGGATTTGAATTGATTAAAATGACTTAATTATGAAGTAATGTAGGCTGAAAATAAGACCTAAAATCAAGGGAATTTCGGCTACAACAAACTTCCTAATGTAGTGATATAAATTGATTAATTATTTTTGATCTAGGTGACAATTTCTCTCTCTAGTGCTGCCACTCTCAAGAGAAAGAATTCTTTCTTCATCTCTTGTGTTCTTGGGCAGCAATAGCAACCAAAAAGAAGAACAAGATTAGATCTTGTGGCTTCAAACAATTCCCATTGCCGAATACACAAACATAGAACTAGCACTTTCGATTTTAAGTCATCTTTGCGAGTGTGTGTGTGAGCATAGAGTGGTGTGGCGTAAAGGCTGCTCCTTTGGCTTTAGTGATCAAGATCTAAGGTATATAAGTCCATCTTATATTCTTGTCATCTTCAAAATCCAGTTTTGAAGTGCATCCAAACTTTTAAGTTTTCAAAAACCCTAAAATTGCGTGTTTCGATTCTTTGTTGTATATTACGTGGCATGTATGATCTAAATTTTTAATTTTTTCGCTGCGTGATCATCATGTGTATGCCATGTGATATCCCATCACCTTTTGACTATGCACATCGATAAAGGCTTTTGTCATATTCAAAAATGGTCTCCCTATGATTACTGGTACTCTCTTTTCCTTCCCCATCTTCATCACCATGAAATCTATAGGAAAAATAAATTTTCTAACCTTTACTAATAAGTCCTCTATCACCCCCTTCGATTTCTTTATCGATCTATCTGCTAACCGAAGCCTCATGTCTATCTCCTTGAGATCACCTAGGTTCAATTTCGTGCACATGGAATATGGCATCAAATTACTACTAATCCCTAGGTCACACAAGGTATTTCCAACAAAATTCTCACTAATCTCATAGGGTAAATTGAAACTACCAGGATCTTCCAATTTTTTAGGAATCTTGTTTATAGTGATAACACTACAATTCTTTGTTAGTTGCATAGTCCCACACCCTTCTAGTTTTTTTTTTTATTATAACAGAGTTTTTTCATAAATTTTGCATAGTTGGGCATGTGAGCTCTAGCTTCAATGAAAGAAAAATTGATTTGCAATTTCTTAAAAATTTCTAAGAATATAGCCAATTTCTCATTTTTCGTTTCTTTCCTAAATATAGCAGGAAAAGGCAACTTATTTATATTAAGATTCTCTACAATAGAATTCACTATAGTCTTACCCTTATCAATGATAAGAGCCTCTACATTCACCTCTACCCTAGGGTTAGGGTCACTTACCTACTGTGTCGGATCCTCCATACTTGATAATAATGGTAAAGATGACTTACCTTTATCTTCTCTTTATGTTACCTCCTTGCCACTTCTCAGTGTAATTACCTTGGCCTCCTCCTTGGGATTTTTATCCACATTGGATGGAAAAGTGCCCGATTGTCTATTGGACATTGAATTTGCAAGTTGGCCCAATTATGTCTTTAGGTTCCTTATAGATGCATCTTGGTTACGGTTCCATCGCTCTTGTGATTTTCACTATGTCTCTTGACTAGACATGAACTATTACTGACTATTCATGAAGCTTAGAAACATGTCTTTAAGGTTTGGCTTTTTCTCTTGTATGGGTGGCCTTGACTGAAACCCAGGTGGATGATATGCTTGATGTTGGTTCTGATTTGAACTTTGGCTTTGGTGATGGTGTAGTGGATATGGAACTTAATAAAGGGTTGTCACTTGTGGTTAATAAGACTGGCTGTGGTTATGGTTGACATTTTGGTTGACGGGAGCTTTTGTTTAGGGTTGATAAGATGAAGCATTCTGATAACTTGAATTGTATATATTGCTATAAGGATCATTTCTTCGATAATTTCTTATTGTATTCACATCTCCTACAACTTTACTATCTTGACCACATGGTCCACTCTTATATGATCCATAATATTGAGAAACTAAAGCTATATTTTGTACTTTTAATCCGTTCAATTCTTTCCTCATTAGCTCTAATTATGCCTTTAGCATCACAACTTCATCAATATTGTGTACACCCTACCTTTTCATAACCGCTCTTGAGGTTTTCCATTGTGAGCTATTTGCTGCCATCTCATCTAACAAGTGAAAGGCTTTTTTCGAAAACTTATTTATGAATGAACCACCAGATGCCGCATCTAAAAGTGACCTTGTAGGTGGATTTACTCCTGCATAAAAAATTATCATCAATTGATAAACTGCTACCTTATAATGTGGACAACTACTCAATAGCCTTCTGAATCTCTCCCATGCTTCATGAAAGGGTTCTTCATTCATTTGATGAAAACTTATTACATTGTTGTGAATACTTGTTGTCTTCATTGGAGGGAAAAATCTCATAAAAAATTGTTGTCCAAATTGACTGACTCAGCAGCATTTAAAGCCAATCCCTTGCTTTTCTAATCAGTGTGAAGGGAAATAATTTCAATTGTATTGCATCCGTTGTAATGCTCGAAATTTGAACAGTGTTGCTAACCTCCAAAAATAATTTAAGATGCTGAGAATGATATTCTAATTTTGACACATAACTTATTTTTTGCACCATGGTAATGGTTGCTGGTTTAAGCTCGGATTGCACACCTCTAGGCAACACAATTGTCTTATGGTCTTCATTCCATTTAGGCATAGCATAATCTTTAATAGTCCTCTGCCAATGCATGTCCTCTCTTTGTCTACTTAGAATTTCATCTTGTGCCCTTGGCACTTGTTCATCCTCGGGGGGAATCTCACCAATAGGAGGATCCGAATTCATGTTGTGTTCTCTATTGGCTCTCCTTCTTTGATGTAAAGTCCTCTCGATTTCAAGGTTGTACGGTGCTGGTTGTTCTTGTCTTAGTCTATGCATACACTACGAAAAATTTGAAAAGAATTAAAAGAACAAAATAAGCAAAAGAAAAAACATACAAGTAACCATCAAAACTCATAAACATGCCAATCCCTAGCAACGGTGCCAAAAACTTGACACGACCTCAGCAAGTGTACTAAATCAGCAAGTAATATAGGGTGGTCAATTTAAGACCTACGAATATTGTACCCCAAGGATTGTAGATGCAAGCAAATGAAAATTAATTGTATGCTAAATAATTCCTAGATTTTGTTGTGTGATTAGTCTATTAAACTATAAAAATTGGCAAAATTTAACAAATAAAAAGAAATAAAACTAACAGCAATTTACTATGATTGAAGTAATTAAAAATATAATTAAATGAAAATTCAATAATTTAAAAGTGTTGCTCAGGTTCACTCATCCTCTCTATACCTAAATGTGAATTTAATTAATCTTAATTTATATAGATGAATTGGGATAACCCTTTATGCCTAAGTGTCCCATTCTGGAGCAAGCTATTCTAATCATAAAACGTCCCATTCTAGAAAAATTTCTATGATTAGCCTATACATGGGTCTAACATCCTAGGTTCGGTCTTCTTTCCCATTTTGGTGCCAAATAATCCAAAAACCCATTCATTTTACTCCAAACTCTAGTTCAAGAACCACAATAACTGTAACTTATCAAGTCCCATTCTAGATTAATCTCAAAATTATAGCAACATGATAAAAAGAATAGAGGTAGAGTAATTCATGGCATTTAACATTCAGATAACATACCAAATTCAAACAACATGAATAAAATCATCCATTCAAATTAGATAAATTAATCATAACATCAAAACCCATGAAATAATAGTGAAAAACTAGTAAAATGAACTATTCATCCATATATAAAGTCAAATAAGTTCAGATTCACATTAGGTATTTAGGATTCAAAGATCCCCCAAATAACTAGCTAACTACTCACCACCCATTACAAAATAAAAAGAGAAAATGAGAGAATATACCTAAATTTTCATGTTGAGGATGAACATCCAGCTGAACCCAAGCTTCTTCAACCTTATTTTTCTAAATCTCTAATGGAAGATGAGCTCTAAATGAAAGAAACTAAGAATCTAATTTCTATTTTTGTGCAAATATATGATATTTACAGGTATGCATTTATAAACTAAGTATAAAAAAATGAAGGAATGAAAGAACAAATGAAAAGAAAAAACCTAGATCTAAAAATGTTCAAAACCTTTGCCAAAGAGAAAATCTGTCTTAAATAGGCCCGATAAGGTCATGATCAGTACCTAAATTCTTGCTGACCGTGACATGCCAAAAATTTACTTTTAGACTCGAATGGGTCACGATAAATACTAAAAACCTACTGACTATGATATGCTCCTTCATTGCATTTTGGACTTAAGATTGCATCCTCATGGTTAGTGCCAAATTCCTATTAACTATAAGGTCTTCTCTTCTCATTTCTGGATTGAAGAAAGACTATGTGACGGTAAACACTAAAATACTTGCTGACCGTGACATGATGAAACAGAGCATTTTGACAACAAGTTACTAGGTCACAATTAATATTAAAAACCTACTGACTGTGAGGTACTTGTAAAAATTGAGATAAAGCAAAAAAGCCCATCAAAAGAGCTCAAAAGTGTATAAAAGATAAGATTTACTAAATTTGGATAAAATTTATTAAAACCAAACAAAATAAGGCAAAAGACACTTAAAACTAGACTAAAAACTAGATACTAAACTGGAATTATAAGTTATCTCTTTCCTTACATGCAATATTAGAGCAAATATATAAATTAAAGGTGTATTCAATCACGTAGGAAAGATGTAGATCATGGCATAGAATAAAGCGGTAAAGACATCGATAAATCAAGCAGTTCATTATAACATATTTTTATAAGGACTTTGGTTTTCGCCTGTAAGTTATTGAAGAGGCATTTCATTATGAGAGTTTGAAGACAAGGACTTACTAGTCTAAGTTTTATTAAAAAACATCCCGTGTTATTTAATTATATACAAGAATTGTTTACATTATTAAAAACTAATTTTTACAGGTGAGTTTTTTGGGCAAAAATGTGGACATTGATCCGATTTTATTGATGGAATATCCTAATTCTTTACTATAAATATTTTTGTGACATTTTCCATTTGCCGTCGAAAAATTCTTTTTATAATAAAGAGAGAAGGTGGTGGACTTACCTTTAGCACTTGCCCAGCTACACTCACAAAAGGGTTATCCATGGGAACAACAACAACAACAACAACAACAACAACAACAACAACAACAACAACAACAACAACAACAACAATAACAACAACAACAACAATAATAATAATAATAATAATAATAATAATAATAATAATAATAATAATAATAATAAAGATGATAAAAGGAGGATATATAAAAAAACTAAATGAAATAAATTGAAAGAAAACCAAGGATCCAGCACGTATGTCAAAAATGCACTGGCATGCGTTTGGTGATATACGGTGGACTCTTTCGCTTTATAAAGCTAGAAAACATATCTTAGGCCATACATCGTATAATGCATAGGTGTGCACTAGGTGATGCACAACTATGTTGGCCTAGTGAAGGCTAATTTTTTTCTTTTTAAAATAAAGGGCTATCCACAGTAGATCTAAAAGGGAGCGAAAAGGGGAAAAATAAATACAAAAGAAAGATTTTTAAACCAAAATTTCTAAAAAACTAACTTTAAAATGGGAAAAAGGGAATTTAAAGACAATAGCCAAATAATTTCTATCACATGGAAAAGTACCCTTGAGAAGGATTTCACAACCTAGATCTAGTAGTGAAGAATATACAGTAAATGTGTGATAAATAAAATTAATGACTAAAACCTATGATAATCAAGATAACAAGAAAGGCTTTTTATATTACCTTCAATGTGCTTACTTGATCAGATCACCGAATGTCAGATTCATGGACCTTTCTTGTGTTAAAACAGTCAAAAGTAGTTGTAAAAGTGTAAAGAGCTAAGTGCCAAAAACAACCTTTTACACTTGAAAGCCTTTTAAAAACCTTTATAAAGACAATAATATCTTTCAAAATTATTTTCCCCAACCCCTTACAAAGTAATCAACCAATTCCTTATATAAGGAAAAATGCACGGGTGTATATAGGGTTATACACAAGTGTACATACCTATAAGTCAACCCACTTGCCAACTTACTTCTGAAGATTTCACCCACTTTTTGGCTATGCAGCCGTACGCTTAGGATTGCATGGGCATGTAACTCAAGTACCTAAGGCCATTTGCCTGAAAAGGAAAGATTCTCATGATGTACGACCATATAAACCCCAAAATGGAGAAAACATGTCAACTTGGCCAAACAATGATATATTCTCTATGTGCAAGGGCATACAAACCCATATGCACGGATGTGCAAGGTTTGTTACTTGCCTAATTTATCTTTTAAGCCCTCAATCGAGGATATTTCTCACTATTCAACCCTTTGCTCCACTCAATTGCTTAAATTAAGAATAAAAACTCTTTAAAATATTTTTCAAAAAAGGATTTCAACATAAAAAGGGTTCACCATCCTTAATCTGTTGACTTTTAAGAAGCAGTTTCCTCATAAGATAACCCTGACAAAAGCTTCGTTAAAACCCAATGTCTATAGTTGGCCCCCACTTTAAGGAGGCTAGTACACATGAGACTCCAGATGAGCAAAAGTTTAAAGTGAAAGAGAGAGACACTTACCAGAGGAGGAAATCTCCCTAGTGTTTCTTAAGAAGGCTTAATTGGTGACCAACGCCAGCCTATGGTGCATTCTCTAGTTCAGAGACAATTTCGCTTCTACAACTATATCCTGACCTGAAGGTGATTCCACTCTATGGATATACCTTGATTTGAAGGCAATCCCACTATGTGGCTCTACCTTGAGGTGATCCCAATATGTTGCTATACCTTGGCTTGGAGGCAATCCCACTTTGTGGCTATACCTTGATTTGAAGGTAATTCCACTTTATGGCTATACTTTGGCTTGAATGCAATCCCATTCTATGGCTATACCTTGATTTGAAGGTGATCCCACTCTGTGGTTTACCTTAAGGCGATCCCACTATGTGGCTATACCTTGATTTATGAACGTTTTGTGTGTTAGGGTGGCTTAGATCTGGAGTATATGGATTTAACTCATATGACCATATAACAATTGCAACGAAAGGAGTGCCATTGTAAGCGGTGCTCATGAGGCTGGACTGGTCAATGCTATATAGCTAGTTAAATTCTGTTTGTCCTACATTTACAGTGTTGAAAAGTTAGATTAGAGCCCCTATGTGGTTTGATAAGATAATCATTTACAGTTTTTGGCAATATGCTAAGTAAATTTTATTGAGTCCATTGCCTGTTTATAATTGTGATATATAGTTTATTATTAATAAATTATTTTGTTCTGTGATTGGAGCATTTCAAAATTATGCTTAACCTATTAGAAACAAGGAATAACACCTTATAGTACAATGCAATACATATACTAGTAAATAAGTTGTACCAAGAATGACAAGTAAATAATAATTCCAAGAAAAATTCAAAGGAACAATCCTAACAAATCCACAAAAACATAAACGTATCATCCCATAAAAAATATCTAAATGTATAAATGTATGTGAACTGTGTGTGCTATAAAAACATGTGCAAATGTCATCATCTTCTTGAAATCATTGAGCCTCAATGCAAGCTGTAATCAGTTAGGCTTTTTGACAGAGAATAGGAGCAGTGCCTGTGAAACGGTGGGCTAGGTACTTGAGATGTAAATGGGCTTAGCTGTGTGGGTCCTAGAGGGTGAACAACGATGGGATGAAGGAACTTGTTAAGGTAACCTACAAGCTGTCCCACCTCTTCCTGTATCCAAGCTATCTCGATTATCTATGCTGTGAAGCGGCCTACAACCGTCCCATCTATACCTATCACATGGTCTATGAAGTCTGTGTCAAGCTTTTTATTCCTCTTCTTAATCTCATCCCTAACACTTTAACTATCTCACTGGTGGTAAGGAATGCAGTCTCTAGTGTTGTGATGCGCTATATGGCCTTCTATATGCTTTTTTCCACATTTTTGACCCGATCTCTGTTTTGGCTAGTTCAACTATGAACTGCCGCTGGCGAGCATTAATGTCATCAAATCTCTTCAGATATGCCTCATACTGCCTAGTATGCTCCAGTGTATTACCTATATATCTATGGCTATAACAGTTTGAGACATAATTATACTCTAAATGCCCTACAATATGGCATCCCATGGGGCTACAGGGGCCACTAGCTGAGGTGGAGGTGGTGCTAAGGATGATGATGCACCAGTATGACCATAATCCCTGGGTGAGAGCTCCTGTTAAAAGGTAGGAAAGGCCTATATGGTGGGTGGTACAACTGGCTCCTGATAGGCCTTATTTGCAAAATAATATATGAAAGGAACCTCCTCTTCTCTAAATCTCAGTCTAAGAACATCCTCCATCTATTAACCAACACCGGGCTCCTACTCTTGATGTGATGGTTGTGGCTTATGATCTAGTGTCTCCTTGCCTAGTTTGAAGGCTACATCTATCTCCTTCAAGGTCATCAACCTAATCCCATCAGGAGTAGCATCATCCTCTCTGGCCATACACATGTCATAGGCTACTTTTTTGTCTAAGTATATACCTTCTTTAGTAGACAGACCCATATAGCTTTTAGCATACCCTCAGATAAGAGCAATCTAGTGACCAACCCTCCTATAACTGTTGCCTCACCTAGGCTATGCTGTGTCTTCCGTACGTGCTCCAAGATGGTATGGCTCAGGTCTATCTACCTACCACTCATCATGCCCTGTAAGCTGTAAGTCTTTGCTACCCTAATAGCATTAGGATTGCCTTTCCTGCCCAAATATAAATAAGAGAGAACTATGTATAATTAGTATAGTAACTGTTATCATAGCATGGTGGAATTCGCTGTCTTCTACACATATATGACACCTGGTTGTGCAATAACCTCCCAAATCTCTATTGAAGAGAATCTCTTGGGCCTGACCACACCTTCTCCTTTAAGCAACCCTAAGATTTTAGCGAAGAGCTTACTTGTCATGGAGACTGGGTGACCTTGGATGCGATAGGTAATAACACCCTCCTCATCGTCTAGCTGATGGTTTCCCAAATAATGAAATGTGGCCAAAAATTGCCTAGTCATCTCAGGATAAGTTCTGTAAGCCCCTACATAAAAATGTATCCATCTTGCTCGAGCTATCAAGTTATCAGCCTCCTTCAGTAACCTAAGCTAATTCAATAATCTCCTAAACATAAACCAACTAGGTAGCATATGGTCTTATGCCATGGTCCGGTAGTGTGTAACCTACTCCATTGTCATCCATAGGGGAAAATAGGGATCCATGTACTGTAAAGTATAAAGTTTCACAATTAATCATGGTACACTACCTAAGGGTGCCATTTAGACATTATCGTTTTTTCATGCCTAAATTTTGGTGGCATAACGACTTAGAAATCTAGGCCTAATCCTGCATGAAATTTGTTGACAAAAAGCTATAATGACTAAGCAACACCTGGGCTTTTTTAAATTCCCACCGGACATCTAGCAATCATGCCAAACTTTTGCAAAGGCAATATATATAAGAAAAATGCTAAGTCAAGATAATAGAGATCATCATATTGTCACAACTATGTATACCAGCACTGTTACTTTTATTACTATTACCCTTATATACATGTGAATAATCATCACTAATTCATGCGTTCTTTTCAAACAATAGACCTAGTTTACAGTAAAGCAAGTAAATTTCATTATCCCTACTATTTCTTCTCTTCTTATCTCATCACCATTTTCAAATTATGTATATGTTATTATCATTAATATTAATATTTTTACCTATTTATTCACTATTGCATACATAGAAAAATCTGATACAATTTTTCTATTGTTTCACATTTGCTATATACTTTACATCATTAGGTTATATGCAACAATAACAACTAATATATACCAACTATCATTATTTTTATTACTATTGCATTATTATTTCATGTATATATCTTATTTTGTACATATATATTCATTCATATTTTTTGCTAACTTCTAATTTTATATGAAGTACACACACTGCTTATATGCATAGTTTTACTAAACAAATCAATCAAATATCCAAAAGTAACAATATGCATAATAACCACATAAGCTAAACTAACAAAAAACCAAAGTGCAGTAACCTAACCATACACATTTACTCAAATTTTTTCAAAACAAAAATAAAAACAATCATTAACAGTTTGTCACTCACATTTGCAGCAACTCATACTATCAATCTTACATAATTTTAGATCCATTTGAATCATAAAAATAAGTTAGAAAGTGTTAAACATACCTTTTTTGGTTAGGAAGTAAAACTTGACAAAAACATGTGAAATTGGTGTCAAAATGTGTATGATGCAAAAACCCAACAATGTACCAAATCAAAATCATAAAATATTGCCTAGAGCATGAGAAAAGGGCAAAAAACTAAAGTACAACATTTTGAAGTTGGAGAAGAAGAAGAAGAAGGAAAGAAAGAGCAAAGAAGGAAAAAACTGATGGTATTTACTTTTTAAAGGCATGCACGGGTGTACATAGGGGATGTACGGCTGTACGCCCCATGCAAGGCTTTGTCTAATGGATGTAAGGGTGTACAAAGCATAAAAATCCAAAATTTAAAAAGTTTTAAATGTAAAATGTTCCCATGCATGTAAAATGCTACATGAATAGCATTTTTGCATGGGTTTTGACCCAAAATCATGTAAAATAACCTCGATTTTTTAAAAAATAACTCCTAAAATTTGCCATTCTTCAATTTATTGGCTAACAAAATAAAATTATTTTATCTACAACTTATTTACAATAAATTATTTTTGCACCAGTGTGATATTAACAAGCTATTCTCTATAATTACCATGTTCATCATGTATTCATGTCTATTTTTATCTATCATTATATGCTTAACTTGCTATCATTATTTATTATGTACATATAGATTTTCAATTATCTATTACTACATTTTATTATCATTTTTCTGGTTTTTGCGTTCTTGTGCTTGGGTACAAAATATATTCCCTAAATTATTTGAATTATCTAATAAAGGATACAACTTTGGACTATGAGCCATCTTTGAAATGTGAAATTAAAGTGAGATCTACAAAAAACATTGTAGTAAAATCATGCATGCAATTGTTAGATTATGTAGGATGAGGTGTATGACATATAAGGCTATTTTTTACTGTTTATTTTCACCAAGTGGTAACTGGGACTAATGCACGGGCATACATGTAGGTTGCACAGCCATACAAACCAACTTTTAAATAGGTGCTTTAGATTTTTAGCTATTCTTTGCTCCCCACTTATGCCTCCTTCATCCTTTTCTCCTCTCACTTTTGTACCATTTCATTTCCTTGCTTCAAGTTAATTTTGCTAAAATGACTCCTTTCTCTGAATGTATTACTTTATTATTAGATGATTATTCCACTTGGGATAATCCTATCTTGTCCCCTATTCAAACCAGAGGTTTCTCCATAGGGTAGAGTTGGATGAAAATCTATTTATGGCTTCAATACGCTATTAGGACCCCCACTTTCATGTATTTCACTTTAATAATATGGAAATCTACCCCCTTTATGAGGAGTTTGCAGCTATTTTGAGTGTTCATTTCTCCCCAGGCACCTTTCCATGTGTGCCTAATTGTGTTCCTAACTATCCAAGTGAGGCCATCCGTGCCCTTGGAATTTGCCCTTCTGATGTCAGGGTGCTCACTGAGCCCTCTAAACTCATTGTACTCAACCTACTGTTTGATAGCCTTACTATTTTAATGACGATGAGACTTATGCTGTAGGTGCTACCCTCTTCATGTGTTTAGCCCATTACTTATGCATCACTAGCAGAGGTGGCACTCTAAGGGACTATCAATTGTTTTACATCATTAATGAAATTCATGAGGGACTTACCCTATTTCTATTGATCCTGGTAGAGACTCTACTTAGACTGGATGTCGTGAATGCTGATCCTACTACCTTATTCACTAGCATTCCTCTACTTTTTTAGGTACTTTTAGTCATTTATTTAAGATAGTGTGCCCCTTGTGGGTTTTCACAATAGCTTTTCTTTATGGGAAATGCATCTTTTCATAGATTTTCACATGACCCTATGCCTAATTTTTACTTGAAATGGACACCAAACCATTCCAATGGCTTTTACATTTATTGTTATTTTCACTATTTTTTTTATTTCACTCCTTTTTTTAAAAAAAATTTGGCTGTAAGGAAAAGCTCAGAATGCTGGTTGAACTTCCTTCTTGTGTTATGTATGCTTATTCATTGAGGTTCTTTATTGCTCATATGCAATGGTATTAGATCGGTTCCATAGAAGAAGACATCGTATGATTGAGCTCTGTGGTGGAACGGAGGTAAATTTTATGTGCCCTTAGATTTTTGTCTAGTATGTGACTCATAATGGAAGTTCTGGGTTTGTCCCTTTTTGCGGCCTTTACAGGGCTACCTTCTGCATCACTACACACTACACTCGATAGTTCAACCTCAGGTAAGAGATTGTGCGTGCATGCTTAAACTTTGGGGGAGGGAACTTGATCGATGCCTTCATCATAAGCTATGATTATATTTGGAGGCACTTGCCTGTGAGGACCAACATTCCCTCGACGAACATTTGTGACTTTAAAACCAATATGGGGTACTACTCGTGGGTCATAGAGGCGCCTAATATCAGAGCATTCCTGTTAAGATGCCCAAATAGGAGAGGCCATAATGGGGGTGGTGCTGATTGACCAATTCTGCTGAGTGAAAGTTTGTTGTTGTTTGCTTTTATTTTTCCGTTGGTAAGTAATATGTGCATAACGGGGTTAGTTGCCAAGATGTAGGTTTTTTTCTTATTGGTATGTTGGCATGGTTGGTTTTTTTTTGTTGTTGTGTTTGTTTGATGTTTTTATGCTGCTTTTATAAATAAATAACATGCCTACTTTTGTGCTAACTAAAGTATACAACTTAGATTATTTATGCATTCTCATATGATCACAACTTGTAATGATGATAATCATGACATGACACTTAATACAAAGCACAACTTCCATTTAATCTCGGATGGTGACATCTTTAATGCATCCAATTCCTATCATCAATCAGCCCTCATGGGTTTTCTTGATTCCCATTTTTTATCAACCTTTAATTTTTGCCTAAGGCACCTTTTTTCAATTTTTGCCTTAGCAGGGTACCCAATTTTGGCAAGGCCACCTTTTTTTTATTTTTGACCCACAGGCTGTTATTCTTTTGATTTTTTTTATACATGGAACCTTTTTAGCCTACCAATGTTAATCGATTCTTTAAATTCATTCCCATCATTATCTGTGAGAATAGCCACTCTTTTAGAAATCATTTTCTTTAGAATAAAGGGACCCTTCTAGTTTGGTCTGAACTTTCCTCTGTAGTCTAGTAGGCTAGGTCTTATTTGCTTAAACACAAAATCTCCCTCCTTTAAATGATGGCCCTTAACCTTCTTTCCAAAAGACTAAGCTAACATTTTCTAATACAACTAATTATTGTAATAAGACCGCATTCAATTTATCTAACAGGTTCAGCTATACCATTATATGTTTTGCCCATTCTATCTCTAGAAACTTGGCTTCTAGTGTAACCCTCAGTGACTGTAACTCAATCTCTATTGGTAGTACTTCTTTTGAGCCGTACACAAGAGAGATGGGAGTGGCTCCTGTGGAAGTTCTGCTAGTGGTTCTGTACCCCCAAAGTGAAAATGGTAGCTTTTCAATGCAATCCTTGTACATTTGCATAGTCTTGGATAGAATCTTTTTTAAGTTCTTGTAAGTGGCTTCGATTTTTTCGTTCACTTGTGGATAGTAAGGAGATGAATTGTGATTATGGATTCTATATTTCTGAAGTATGTGTTTGGTTTTTGCTTGGAACTAAACTCTATTATCTTACACTATGTGGTAAGGTTCCCCATAACTATAGACTAGGTTTCTCTCAATAAATTGAGCCATCTTTTATGTGTAAGGACTCAAATTAGGCCTTAGTAAAATTCAAGGACATAATCCCAATTATTAATGTTTAATCAAGCTTAATTAGATAAATTATTATAAGCTTATATATTGAAGAATAAACTAGTTGTTTATTTATGTGTGTAATTGAAATAATATTTTATTTCAAGGATCAATTGGGATATAAGTGTTATTAAGTTCGATAATTGTGATAAATGTGTAAGATATATGGTATGAATTTTATAAGGTCATAATTAAATTATTATTGTTGGTTTAATAACATTCAAGGGTGTAATTGAAGTTCAAAGTATTAGTTTAAGGGTTAATTTGTAAATTCAGCATCTTAAAGGTCAAAGGTGAATAAATGAATATTTGAGAGGTTAATTTAAGAGAAAGAATAAGTGATTAGGTTGATTTATAACATGCAAAAAGATGTGGGTTGATTAAAGGACATGCATTTTGTTGAAGGATCAAAGAGGGAATTTTCCTAGCTATTATATAAAGTCTTTTGCTAGTGGAATGAAAGAAAAAACTCTTTGAAATGGTGGTGAACGAAATCTTAGAGAGAGTTACAGCAACTTCATTTTCTTCTTCATATTTCTTAAAGCCATAGATGAATTCTCAAGGTCTTATTGAAGAGGAATTGTTGCATGTTGTTCAATCTAGATCATTAGTATAACTATAAGGAGAGAGAGAAGGTGGAAGAAGCAAGGAAAAGGGCTTGCAAGGGGTTTAAGACAAAGGAATTTTCAGCTAAGGTATGGGAATGTAGGTTGTTCATATTGCATGTGGAATTGGTTGCTGAATTTGGATGTAATTTACAGAAATTGAAGTTATGTTTTTTCTGGTTTTTGCTGGGTTTTCGGGTTGATTTTGGAAGAACGGATTTCATCAGTTGTGAGAGTCAGTGCCGAGTCGTGAAGCACTTCACGAGTTGTGAACTTTTGTCCGACTCGTGAAGCTCTTCACGTGTCATGAAATTCTGCCCTTTTTCACCACTCGTGAGCCCCTTCACGAGTAGTGAAATGCTGCCTTTTTTCTCTACTCGTGAGCCCCTTCACGAGTAGTGAAATGCTGCCTTTTTTCTCTACTCGTGAGCCCCTTCACGAGTCGTGAAATGTTGCCCTTTTACTTCACTCGTGAGCCTCTTCACGAGTAGAACGTTTCTTCACGACTGATTGACCTATCTGGATTGTTTTACTCATAAGTTGAGCTACAGAACATCAAATTGAGTGATTCTTTTTGCGTTGGAAACTATACTTCCATACCTATATTTCATATGAAGAAACCTAAACTTAAATCGGTCTCTAAGTATATGGAATTTATGGTTGAATTCGGACTAGTTTCCTAAACTGCTCACAGAAACAGAATTTACTATTATGTGCATATTGTTGCTACACTTGATAATATGATTTCTTTAATAAATTGAGAGAGATATTTGTTTATGTGACAGTAAAGTTAATTGGTTAAAGCATGTAATATGGCTATCCATGAAGGATTTATATGAATACATATGCATTCAATTGTGTATATCAATAAAGACTAATGATGAAATATCTAACTTATACATGTAAATAGTTTTGTACATGATTGTCACAAGCCAAATTGATATATATATTATACACATGTAACCTTATGACATGAAAGTGCACATTTTGACATGTATTTATGCTATGAAATAAGGACTGCAATATTATGACCTTGGCATGTGTATATGCCCATATGGAAACATGTTGACATTTTGTATAGCACATGATTTTAATAATGATAAAGATATATATATATACATATATATATATATATATTTGGTAAATATGCTCATATGAGTAAGTCTACTATATGCGAGTGTACCCACAGGTACGTACATCTATGATTATGTACATGAGTGTATGAGCATGAATTTGTACTATGAGATAGAAAATGTTTTAGCATGACTGTGAACATGTGAGATGCTTAATGTGATTTGTGGATTATGTGAACATATAAACATATGTCTATAAATATAATATGATCTTACATGATTGGGTTTGACTGTTGAAAGAAGTCTGAGAGTAATGATTCAAAGAAAATGAGTAAAGTGAAACGTATGAATACGTCTTTACTTAATTGAAATGATATGATTAAGCATATGTGTGGTCACATGATAGCAGGCTAAAATACAGATCTACAGTGCTATAGATACCATTATAGAAATTTTATTAAAGTATATAATGGTAATGTCATACAAGACTATGTATACAAAAGTATGCATCACAGAAGGAGTATCTTGTCATGTGATTATTATATGAGAAAAGTGTATAATTGTTTATGATTAGTGCATATATGTATACGTACTAAAAAAGATGTATATATATATTTTACATGATCATGTATGGGTACAAATGGCATTATATAAGTATAATATTGACATACGAACTAGCCACATAAGTGAATATGATTACAAGAACAGAATAGTATTACCCAACAGTGAAATGTTCACCGGTTTACAGAAAGTTATACATGAACATGAGTATGAGTACATTGTTCATAGTTATACAAGAGTATACATGTGCATATAAGAATATGAATGAATAAATGAAAGATAAAGTAAATAGATTTTATTGCCTGCGTTGAGTCTAGGAAGTGGATAGATAGGCATGCCTATAAGGGTACCATGCAGCTGCAGAAAAACTTGTGCCTTCGGGTACCATCGTTCAACCCCATTTGGGTTGTAGTCAGCCCCGTTTGGGTGACTAAACAATTTGTGCCTTCGGGTACCATCGTTCAACCCCGTTTGGGTTGTAGTTAGCCCCGTTTGGGTGACTAAACAGCTTGTGCCTTCGGGTACCATCGTTAAGCCCCGTACCTTCGGGTACCATAGATACACCAAAACTTGTGCCTTCGGGTACCATCGTTCAACCCCGTGTGGGTTGTGGTCACCCCGTTTGGGTGGCTAAACCAATTTGTGCCTTCGGGTACCATCGTTCAACCCCGTTTGGGTTGTAGTCAGCCCCGTTTGGGTGACTAAACAGCTTGTGCCTTCGGGTACCATCGTTTAACCCGTTATCCACCTCTTTAGAATAGTGCAGGCCTTATACCAAAGTTAAGAATAGTTTGATGTTAATTTAAAGCTTTATAAAGCATAACAATTCATAAATTGATTTCAGAATCTAATTTATATGTGAAATTCCTTTACAGCACAAATGGAAATTATGGTATTAAAAGATGTTACAATATACACTTATGCATGATTATCGCATATAGAAACAGTACGTACAGAGTTATATAAATGAACTAGTGCATCACTAATATATAATTATGAACTATATTAGAGATAGTATGTTCTCTAAAGCAAATGAATATAAGAGTTTATGAATGGGTATTCATGTTGGTGATTGCTTTTCAAATTAATATAGTTGAGTTAGATGTTTTCCCTATATTTACTCATTCTTGCTCTTGATTAAGAAATGATGTATATTGTCTTGTGCATACACATAAAGCATTTACAGATTTACAAGAGATAAAGTTCACATGAAAATGGTATTGGATATAAAAGCAAGCTAGAAATTCTATGTATGCATTGGTACAATAAGTAATTCGAATATATTTCTTGATTGATAAATGATGAACTTTCATAGTACTAATGCCTTGTTTTACTTGCGAATATTTATATGTGAATGTTGATCATAGCTTATATGTGAATGTTGATCATAGCTCATATGTGAATATGTATATGCTTATATTCCTATCTTATATGAAAAAGTGGAAGGAATGACTAAGTATAAACAGTGGTAAAATAATCAATGAATGAATCGCAAGATTAAAGGACAATTATGCTTATATGGTTAATTGTTGAGTATAAGTTATACTTTATAGTTTATAATGTATGCTTGTTGACGACCACTGTGAGTAGTCGTTATCATTTATAGTATTCCCCACTAAGCTTTATAGCTTAGCACGGATTTTTGTTTATCCGTGTAGGTTGGGAGAACAGGACTTTCTTCCAGGTCTGTTTTCTGCAGCAGGTTGGCCAACACAAGTCTTAGAAGATTGATATTAGAGTCTTCTTTTTGTCCTTATGATTTGTAGTTGTGGAAACTCTAAATATGTTGGAAATTTTGTATTTACTACAGATGCTTTGTATATGTAATATTTGATGTTAGTAAGTTGCACCTGTAAGTGAAGCTTCTAATAGTTAACTTTTGGATATCTGTTTAGTGGATTATCAGATGAAATGTTGATAAGCATGCTTGATTAATATTAATCACAGTGTTATAGCTAAGTACAGGGTAAGGGTGTTACATTATGCCCCTAGTCTCCTGAAAGACTCGACTTTTAGCCATTTTGTGAAGTAGTCGATGGCAACCATAATGTATCTTTGACCATTGGAGGTTGTCGAATGAATTTCTCTGATGATATCTATTCCCCAAGCTAAAAGGAGCCAAGGTGAGGATAAATTGCACAACTCTAAAACTGGCAGATGACTTAAGTTGGCATATTATTAGCATTGATGGAACATCTTCACATATTTAACGTAGTTGGCATTCAGGGTTAACCAAAAGAACCCTTGTCACATAATTTTCTTAGCCAACATCAATTGACTGGTATCTAGCAAGTGTACTAGATTAGCTAGTAATGTAGGGTAATAAGATTAAGATTCTGAATATCGAATCCAAGGGAACATGGATTGCTAAGTATAATATCTATAATCGAGTTGAATTCATCTAAGATTATTTCCCACGTTTTTGCATTCAAAGCAAGAACTAAGCTAAATTAACAATAAAGCAAATCTAAAACTAAGATTAGACTAACATTAATTAAATACAGAGCAATAACTAAAACACTTATGCTAAAGGAACTATCCACCTCAACTTCTATTGTAATGACTCAAATCAAAAGTAACACAAGTTATTATAGAAAATAGGTAATATAAAAATATATATCTTGATAAGAATATTATTCTAAGCATTGAATCTTATGATTAGGAATAATCAAACACCTAGCATAAAGACCTAATTTTAAACTCCTAAACCTTTATTAGACCTTCTTTCAAGAGATCTAACTCTAGCCCATTTTTAATTCAACATTCTTAACTTTAAATCAACTCATGAACAATAAATCACTATCTTAATTATTAAAATGCAACAATACATTAACATAAAAAAATAAGCTAAGAACATGCATATCATTGGTCAAAGTCTAAATTAGCATTCAACCATCTATTCAAAAAATTAAACACCAATTCAACTATAATCAAAGATAAGATTTAGCACAGGAATTAAGAAATAACATAGTTGCACTAAAATTAAGCTCAAACTCAAGTCTTTACAGTAAAAATATGAGGGTTCAATTTTTCCTCAGCAAAAGTAAGGAATTACTTACCAAACATGATTAAAATGAAAGAAAATTAAAATAAAGAGATACAATACTCATGAAGTTTCAAACTTGCTCTTGATGAATTCTTAAAACATGCAGTAAAAAGCTTAAATCTTTAAGAGAATTAAAAATTAAGAAGAAAAATAAAACTAGGTATAAAACTACTGTACAATTAACTAAAGAAAACTCGATCTAAAACTAAGGAAAATTTGTAACTTTAACTCTACTCTTGGTCTCTTTTTGGATTATAGTGTTTAGCTTACTTTTATACTAAGATTGGAAAAAGTTTGATGCCCTGTAACTTCCTAATCTAGATTGCAGAAGAGTTTTATTGTAATTGGAACAACTCCACTCGATAGAGGGCTTGAGATACTCGGTAAAGTGTTTTTATTTCCTCTTTTTCCTTAAGTCACACTCTATAGAGTCTTTAGACACTTGGTAGATTGTTTTGGGCACTCGGACGAGTACTTTAGGCACTCGGGTGAGTGTTTTGCTACTGGACTCCACGTGAAACAATTCTTCAATCTTCCTAATTTGCACCAAAGTCTTCCTTTTTCCACATAACTTCTTTTTTACTTCAATTTAGCACCTAAAAACTCCAAATTATAATTAAGTCCTCATAAATCACAACTTATAAAATTAAACACCAAATTAACACTAAATTAATTAACTTAAAAACCTAAAAACATAGTTATAATTCACAACTTCAACTAAGAATTATGCATTTCAAAACCATGCTTAACAATTAACAAGAACACTCAACAAAACTCTAACTAGATCAAATTCAAGCAATACGATATGCGCTAGTTTCCATTTATGTGTGTGTAAGACCAAAACTTTTCATGCATTTTCAAAATCAAAACATCAATGCATTTCATAATCAAGCTCTAGAATTGATGCACACCTAAGTGTACAAGTCGTTTCACATTTGAAACTCTAGAAACACTATAAGCCTCTCCTTTAGTACAGAAACCTGAAGGTCATCTCCGCTAAATAACTCAAAAACAAACTTAGAATCACTAGGTCTTTATAGGTTGTAATGTGGTTAGGTCAATGGTTACAAAGAATGGATAAAGATAAACAAAAAGAATAGCCACTTTTTGACTGAATAGACCAACAATTCTAAAATTCATCCCACTAACTCAAAAATATACCACTTATCCAAAATTGCTTGCTTACCCCTTTATACTCAAAGCACTACTGAGAAAAATTATTAAAGATCCTCTCAATTTCACAATTCATCCCATTGTAGAAGTCACAATTTCCTTCCCTTGTAAACACCCCACACTTAAAGTTTTGCCATAAACTACTAGCTTTATTTTTAACTTTATTTCTTTTTCTTTTCTTTTTTTTTCATGTACTTACTAGCTTTTTTATTGGAAATCAATGATAACATGGGTGTTTACAAGGTCAATTTTCACTAATTTCTTGACTTCATCAATAAACCTCAATAAAAGTATCCTAAGAGTCCTCTTTACTACACTCTTCCATTACATAACAAAAATCAATCCATCCCAATCCTAGAGTGGCCAATTCTTAGAAGGGAAGATAAAAGCTTTCTTAGTTATATGGTCAATAGATAAGTGCAAAAAGAAAGATAATTATGGCATGCATTAAGCATGCTTTATTAGGCTTAAAATAGTTAACAAGGGAAAATATACATACAGGGTAGGTAAACAAGCTCAATTAAGGGTAAACAAGAAAAAAATGTACCTATATTACTTTCTAGATTGTTTGAGTTGCTTCTATACTTTGAAGGGTTAGGAGGAAGGTTCTAGTATCCTAAAATTCCTTGGTCAACTATTTCAATGCACTATTTTTTTCCTTATTCAAAACTAGTCTTAGTGTTCAATGTGTGAAAACTAATAAATAAAGCTCAAGTTGAATGCTAAACTAGCTAAAATTTCATTAAATGACATACTTGTCTTAATGCTAAATAAAGATTTTAACTATTACACCATCTAAGTTAAAGTTCAACATGTTCGATTTTGAGAATAAACTAGGGCGAACTAAGCTAAATGTGCAATACATGATATTTGAACTAACTATATAACTAGCATGTAAACTATAAACCAAAGATGCAAACTACAAACCAAACTAACCAAACTAAAACAAAAACAAAACAAACAAAACAAAATAACTAAAATAATTCATTAGCAAAATGAAAAAACTTCCTTAAATTTCTAAGTTCAAAACCAAATTTAGCTACGCTCTCTCCCTCTCTTTAAAATCTTGTTGTCCTTAGCAAAGTAGCAACAATATTGGCTATTGGCATAAGTTTAAAGAACAATTAAGTGCCTAAGAGAAATGTAGACTAAATCAATATCACAATTGACTCAAGGCAATGCTATATCACGTAAACAACCATGATTAAGCCAAGAGAAGACATGAGACCAATGGAAATGATTAGCAAATCCACCCATTTAAACCAAAGGAAGATCGACTTCACAAAATTTGATAACCTACCCAATCAATTATGCCTGTAGAATCAAGACAATGTAGAGAACAAGGCTTAACAATCATGGTAGCCAAGTAAAGAAATGCACCTAGGCTAAAATTGCTACAATACTCAATGCATAAGATCAACATGTTACATAATTGACATCAAGTGTGTGAGTGGGTAATCTCAAGTCTAAGGTTAATTGGTGATGGTTTGGCTTAATAAGATGAAGAAAAAGACTTTAAATTAGTTATTGTGGCATTTTATCAAGCACATGGTAAGCATAAAATAATTAAGCCAATTGGAATAATTCTCAACCAATATCAAGCTAACACGTGAAATCAAGCTGCATTCTCACTTATCAAACAAGCTAGGTGTAAATGGAATGTAAGTGAAACATAACTTAACTCAAAATTAAGCTCCAAGAAAACTTATATTCAAGAACAATAAAGCCACATCAATTTAATGTAATTAACATACTATGAACTTGCACGATGAAAGAGTAACAAGGTATGATGCACTTACTTGATGAGAATAAGGATGAAAAGTGGTGCAAAAACAAAGTGCCAAAATTTGATTGAGTGTGTGTGTGTCTTGAGTGAGGGAGATTGTTGCCTAGGTGAAGGAGTGCAAGCTTTGGCCAAAAATGGAGTGTAGAGGGGTGAGAAAATGGTTTGGCCGAAAATAGAGTGTGAAGGGGTGAGAAAATTGTGTTGCTTAAGTGAGGGAGTTGGGTAAGGGAATTAGGTGAGGGAATTGGGTGAGGAAGTTAGGTGAGGGAGTTGTGTTGCTTGGGTAAGGGAGTGCAAGTGAGGGTCGAAATTTGAGTGTGAGGGTTATAAAGGCAAGGGCCCTCGTGTGAGTGTTTTAAACACTTAATGGAGTGTTTTGTCTCTAGAAATGAAGGGGACTTAAAGGGGTAGCAAGTATTCCTTGATGGTATCGAGTGCCTTCTGACAATTGTTGTTCCATTTGATCGGTTGATCCTTCCTCAAAAGCTTGAAAGTCGGCCAACATGTGGAGGTGAGCTTAGCAATGAATTGGCTGACATACTAAATCCTTCCTAACAACCACTTGATCTCTTTCTCCTTTTTTTGCCACTAGCATCTCTTGAATGGCTTTCACCTTATCTGGATCCACCTCTATTCCCTTCTGCCTAACAACATACCCTAGCAGCTTACTTGAGTTTACACTAAATACATACTTTTTTTGGATTGAGATGGAGATAGTACTTCTCGATCCACTAAATTTTTTTTTTCTAAAGCCTTAAAATGCCCTCACCTGATTTAATCATCATATCATCGACATATACTTTGACTTCTTTATGGATCAAGTCACCAAGGATCTTAGTAGCCATTCACTCATAAGTAACTCCGTCATTTTTCAGCCCAAACAACATAACTTTGTATGCATGAGTTCCCCATTCAGTAATGAAAGCTATCTTCACCCTATCTATTATCTTGTTTAAGATCTGATTATACCTCATGTACTACTATGGTGTATTTTCTTGATACCCTAGTTTTTAGGACTTAGTTAGGGTGAGAGGAGTGTCGAACTCTAGGAATCAATTTTAGGTATAAGTGTTATCTTGTGTTAACTAGTTGGATACTAAGATAGATAGGCAATGATAACAAAATGGAATTAGTTATATTAATTTCTTAATAAACTAAACTAATTATCTAATCTAAAATATAACTTACAATCAATCAATAAAGATGTTAGAATTACAAAGCATCAATTGATCTTATAAGAATGCAAATAAACATATAAGAATGCAATGAATGGTAAATAAAGCCTACTATCCCTAGATGAAACTCTCATTGTCAAATAATGGCATTCCCACCTAGAGTCCATGAGAACTCTTATGTCATCATGGAGATAGATGAAAACCATAAAGCTCTTTGCCTATTCTTAAGCTCCTCAAAGTGAAACCCTTGTCTCCTAAGTGATTTCTAACTTTAAGTAAGATTAATTACCTTTCCACCAAAATGTCCTAATTCTCATTATGAACAAATTGATTACCATATTATAAATGGTGATCAAGCATATATAATAAATTAAGAACCCAATTAAACTTAATTCATTCATACTTAAAACAAAATAATGTATTTTAATAAAGATCAATTCACATTTCCAATTCTAACAAAATAAAGTTAACCTAAATACATGTTGGGAAAAAAAATACACAAGACGAGAAATTAAAGTTAAATAAAATCTAAAGAAGAAAAAAAGGTAGAATGGTAGAAAACTCCTTAATGCTCCTTTAGAAAAGTACTTGACTGTTGATTGACCTCTTTTGTTCTCTCTTCTTCCTTGGTGTATTTTTCTTCCTCATAATCTTTCTAATTGATATGAAAGTTACAAAGAAGTTTTTTCTATCTTTTTATCTCTCCATATCTCCAAATATCTAAATCTTCATGAATTTATAGGCCCTAAAGGTGCCCTAATTGGTCTCTTTTTAAAGAGTGGTTGAAATTCTGAAGAGGTGCATGAAAAATTGCAATTGTCAGTCTTCATCACGAGTCGGAACACCCTATCCCGAGTTAGACTAATTGGCACACCAAGGCTTTGTAACAAGTTGTCACACCTGGAATGAGTCATCACATCCTCAACTGCTTTATGAGTCATTTCAACACAACATGAGTCGGCACACTGAGTCTTTATGGTAAGTTGGCACACATTGTTATGAGTCATCACTGGCTCTTAAATTCTTTAAAGACCTTTTTCTTTTATTCTTCAATGAAAATCCCTTAAATTATACTTCATTTAACTTAATTAGACACATTTAGCCTACAAAACACAAAAAAAAAACATGACAAGTAACCTTAAACATAACAAAATACATAAAATAACTAAAGAAATAATGCATTATCACACTAAATAACTATGCTAAATTACGTGGCATCAAGTTCCCAAGAACTCAAAAGATTGTTTATAGTTTCAAGCTTATCTAAATCTCTCAAGATGCTAGTAGAAAGACACTTCCAAGCCACAATTCCTTTAGGGTTAAGGGAAACAAACTTAGCACCTTCCTCGTGAGAAGAAATGGAAAATGGGGCCTTGTACATGGAAGTGAAATCTTCATCTTAAAAAGCTTCCTCGTAAGGCTTTGAAGATATAGATCCTTTAGTCCTTGGCATCTTGAGTAGTGAAACAAGAAAGATTCAAAAAGAAAAGTTAAAAAAAAAAAACTTAATGAAGAACACATGAAAGACAAAGAATAAAGAGAACTAAAAACTTAAAAAGAAAAGGTTTGCAAGAAACAAGTGAGAGAAAACTAAGATTGAGTAGGGAAGAAGAACAAAAATAAGTAATATTTATAGAGAAATTTACTCCTTTGGGAAAAACAAAAGTCTGCCATAATAAAGAAGATGCAAGACTAGTATATATAGGGAAAGAAATTTTTGAAAATAGATGAGAAAAAGTAGGAGAGGTAGGACTCTTTATAGGAAAAGACACAATATTTTAGGGTTTCTCACACCTTTTTAAAATAATTTGAAAAAGAAACTAAAAAATAATGATAAGAAATAAAGAATAAAAGCAAAAATAAAATAGGGCATTTCAGGAACATAAAACAGAGAAAATTTTGGCCAATTTTGGTGATGTCACGAGTTAGAACAAAGGGGACAACTCGGCATGACTCTTCTCTGTAACGAGTCAACACAAGCATTATGACTCATTAAAGACATGATTCTTTGTGAATTGACACAACTGTTGGTGACACAAGATATAACAGTCTAAAATGACTTGGCACATAAGTCAGCAAAATCCTCAAGTTGGCACGAAGACTCTCTGTAACGAGTCGGCACAGACGTTACGACTCGTCACACTTTACCTAAAAACTCAAAAACAAAAACTTCCAAAAACTCAAAGAAAAATCATTAGAATATCAAAAATAACATGAAAATATGAAATAATAACATAAGACATTCAATAAACATGCTTATATATATACTAACCTAAAAACGTAGAAACAAACTTGTGTAAACAAAAACTAAAACAAACATGTGTAAAAAACTAAAAGGCTTTTATAAACTTAAGAAACGACCTCATTAGGTATAAAAAGAGTAAGCAAATTCACCTCTCCCATAGATTCACCAATAAAATAGGGCTTAAGGCAATGACCATTCACTTTGACGACCTCTCCCTTATCATTCTCAATATCTATAGCTCCAAACTCATACAATTTAACAACTTTGAAAGGACCAGACCATTTAGACTTAAGTTTACTAGGAAATAATCTCAATCTTGAGTTATAAAGAAGCACCAAATCTCCTTCATGAAACTTTTTTTTGAAGATATGCTTATCATGCCACATCTTGGTATAATCCTTATACAACTTAGCATTCTCATAGGCATTCATCCTCAATTCTTTTAACTCATTTAACTGAAGTAACGTCTTCCTACCTGCTTGCTTTATATCGAAATTCAAAGCTCTTATTGCCCAATAGGCTTTATGTTTAAGCTTTACCTACAAGTGATAAGACTTACCATAGATAAGTTGATAAAGGGTAAGACCTATGGGTGTCTTAAAGGCTATTCTATATGCCAAAAGAGCATTATTTAGCTTCAATGCCCAATCCTTCTCAGATGAAGAAACCATTTTTTCCAAGATCCATTTTAATTATCTATTGTTCACTTCTACTTGTCCACTAGTTTAAGGATGGTATGGAGTAGCCACCTTGTGTGTCACTCTATACTTCTTCAAAAGACTATTGATGATACTATTGCAAAAATGAGAACCTCCATCACTAATAATAGCTCTAGGAGTACCAAACCTAGGAAAAATAACCTTCTTAAGCATCTTTCTAACTACTTTGGCATCATTAGTGAGAGATGGCATTACCTTTACCCATTTAGATACATAATATACCCCAACCAAGATATACTTATTACTTAAAGAACTAGGGAAAAGACCCATAAAATCCATCCCTCAAACATCAAATATCTCTACTTCCAATACTCCTTTCAATGGCATCTCATGCTTTTTAGTTATACCACCCATCCTTTGACATCTATCACATCTTAATACATAGGCTCTAACATCATGAAATAAAGAAGGCCACCAAAAACTAGATTGAAGTACCTTAGAAGCTATCATG
The DNA here is from genome assembly GCA_037975025.1 of Excoecaria agallocha. Lineage (NCBI taxonomy): Eukaryota > Viridiplantae > Streptophyta > Magnoliopsida > Malpighiales > Euphorbiaceae > Excoecaria > Excoecaria agallocha. Next base: position 14,842,674 of record CM075821.1, on the reverse strand, counting down.
GAGATACCAAAGTGACCACCAACCTCGATGGAGTGGCAATGCTTCAAAATATCCTTAATCTCATCTTGGGGAACACACCTCCTAATTAATTGACAAGCACATCTCTTGTAAAGCAATGGCTCTTCCCAATAATAAAACCTTCAATCATACAAAAACCTTTTCCTTTAGTTATAATCCAAATCATATGGAAGAACACCACTTACCAAATAGTTTGCAATATCGGCAAACTAAGGGACTTCCATAGATGCAACACTCAAAAGATGTTCACCGTTAAAACTTCATCTATAGGTACACCATCATCATGTATCTTTAATACTTCTTGATCTAACCTAGACAAATGATATGCCACAAGGTTCCTACTTCCTTTCTTATCTTTAATCTCCCAATCAAATTCTTGAAGCATCAAAATCCATCTTAAAAGCCTTGGCTTTGCATCCTTCTTACTCAAAAGATACTTAAAGGAAACATGATCCGAATAGACTATAACCTTTTGACCAACTAAATAAGCTTTAAACTTAGTAATTGCATAACCTATAGCAAATAACTCATTTTTTGTTGTGCTATAATTTATTTAAGCCCCATCTAAGACCTTACTAGCATAATATATCACATAAAGTTTACTTTCATTTCTTTGCCCCAAAACTACCCCTATATGAAAATTACTTGCATCACACATAATCTCGAATGGTACATCCCAATTAAGTGGCTGTAACACAGGTTTTAAAATTAGGGCTTTCTTTAATGTCTCAAAAAGCATCAAGGCAAGCTTTATCAAACACAAAATTTGTATCTTTTGCTAAAAGATTGCATAATGGGTTATCTATCCTAGAGAAATCCTTAATAAATCTCTTATAGAATCCTGCATGGTCAAAGAAACTTCTAATATTTCTTACACTCTTTGGGATTGGGGAGGGGGGTGGGTGAGGGAATTGGCTATCACCTTTATCTTTGCTCTATCCACTCTTATCCCTTTACTTGAAATGGAATGACCAAAAACAATACCTTCTTGAGCCATGAAGTGACATTGCTCCCAATTAAGCACCAATTTATGCTCTATACACCTATTAAGAACTTTAGATAGATTCTCTAAATAATGGTTAAATCTAGCTCCATAGACACTAAAATCAGCCATAAAAACTTCAACACATTCATCAATTAAATAACTAAAAATAGAAAACATACATATTTGAAAAGGAGCAAGGGCATTGCATGAACCAAAAGGCATATGCTTAAACACAAAAGTTCCATAAGGACATGTGAATGTAGTTTTCTCTTGATCTTTGGGGTGAATAGGTATTTTATGAAAGCCATTTAAATCATCAAGATAGCAAAAATACGAAAAAATTAGCTAGCCTCTCTAAAACTTGATTAACAAAAGGCAAAGGAAATTGATCTTTTCTAGTAACCTTATAAAACCTCATATAGTTAATACTCATACACTATCTCATGATATTTCTAGTAGGAATCAAATGATTAGACTCATTTTTAACCACCGTCAAGCCTTCCTTCTTAGGAACCACTTAGACGGGGCTCACCTATTTACTATCACCTATGGAATATATGATACCATTGTCTAAGAGCTTAATCACATCCTGACTATTTTTTTAAGAATAAGATTCGAATGCCTTTGACCCTAAATAATTCTATGCATACAAATCTTAGGGCTAATCCCTTTTAAATCATTAATAGAATAACCAATAGCATTTTTATGCTTCAACAAAACATTGCTTAATGCATCTACTTTACCATTGGGCAAAGATGAATTAACTATGAAATGAAATTGAGAGTTTGAGTTAAGAAATACATATCTCAAATTTGATGGTAGAAACTTGAGCTCTAACTTTGATTCTTTCCTTAGAGAGGCTCCATTTTGATAATCCTCCTTATTTAAGGATTCAAACTTTGGGGACCTACGAAATAAAAATGATTGTGCCTCCAATTTATACACATTAGCCTCCACTTTAGCATAAGATTCAATAAGCTCTTGCCTCAAACAATCATGCAAAATATCCTCAACACACTTATTAAAAATATCAAAAGAATTGATTTTATGAATGCTTTCTATTGGTGAAGATCTCATCATTTTAAAAATATCAAATTTTACACTTTTATTATTCACCTCTAAGGTAATTTTACATCTTTTCATATCAATAATAGCACCGACTGTAACTAGGAAGGGTCTCCTAAATAATATAAGAATTTTTAAGTCCTCTTCCATTTCTAGTACAATAAAATTTGCTGGTATGACAAACTTACCTACCTTAGTAGGCATATTTTCAATAATACCTAGCTAATGAGCAATGGTTTTATTAGCCATAGACAAACACATACTAGTAGGCTTAAGGTCACCTAAATCCAATCTTTTATAGATAGAATAAGGCGTAATACTAACACTAGTACTAACATTACAAAGAGCTTTCTCAAAAAGAACACCACCTATAACACAAGGAACTGTAAAACAACTAGGATCCTTTTGCTTAGGTAGAGGCTTAAAGTATATAGCCTTTGATTCTTCGACTAATGATGTAACACCCTAATTCCTTTACCATGGATAATCATCAATCATCATCCATCATAAACCTATTAAAGACTAGGCAATAATCATAATAATAAGACAGGCCATTATTACATGCCACAATAAATAAATCAACTTATAAAGAATAAGGCCTAACACAGTTGGCCAACAATACATAATGAAATCCTCAACACAACTGAAACCTACCCAATATTCTCTTTGATGGTGATCAAGCTGCTAAAGCTAACGACCAAGGTGGAGCTTATCCAAAAACCTACAAGGATAAATAAACCCGTGCTAAGCTATAAAGCTTAGTGGGAAACAAAACTCTATGGACAAGATCCTACCAAAATATATCATCAATACATTACAACCTGCACAACTACAATATTATCTGTCTACGGTATTAATCATTTCATAATTACCTTCCTGAGGAGTTTTTAACCTCAGCAATACTAGAATAATTACAGTAGTGTAGAGCATGGCGTGAACTTGGCTAGTTCCCAAAGACCTTTTAATTTACCTTAATAACTAAATCTCTTACTTGGTAAACTAGCATAATTTATAGACATCTTAATCCTTTCATTCATGAACTCCGACATCGTTATTACTGATGGTACAACCTCCAATCATATGCATTTAATCCCATTAGTTACGTGAAATATGCATTTAATGTGCATTTACAATGTAAGAAGTGCATGTGTCAGGTAGCTTCTATATAAGATACCGCTTGGCATGATTACTTCATATATATCATACAATCATAATTATGAAATACAATTATAATTCATAACTTCTGTTCACCACCATGTTTTCCTTAATACTGTCGTATTATGGCAACTAAATGTCAACAAATGTCATATTATGCCATACACCATTCTTTGTCTTATCTCACAGTTATTGGAGTGCATAATGATGGAATATGACATGGTATGAATGTGATGATGGCACAGCGGAAAAACAAATTTTTATCATACATACCATACAATTCCGAAGCAAGAAACAAAACATGCAATTTTAGGGTTGTAGAACTTACAACTTATGATGCCTTTTGAAAATTGAATTTGATGATGCCCAGCAGCTAAGGTGACTTTATCCGCCTGAGGTCTCGATCACCAATGCCAAGGAATAGTCTTTTACGCCACTCCCTCTATTCTCACACACACACTTGCACCGACGGCTTAAAATCGAGATTGCTAGCTCTCTTTTTCGGTATTGTGTAAAGGCAATGGTTTGAAGCTACAAAATTTGATTTTGTACTTCTCTTAGGTTGCTATTACTACCCAAGATCACAAGAGAATGAGGAACTATCATTTCTCCTTGTGAAAATTGGCTAAAATAAATTAATGAGAGAGAGAGAGAGTTCACGCAAAATACATAGAAGATTAGGGTTTTTGTTTTCACGCCAACTTCTCCTTTTTTTTGTATTTAGGGTTTTATTTCTTTTAATATATATGCTTATCCTTTGGCAATTCTTTGATCTGAATTCAACTATCCTAAGATAATTAATTCAAACTCTATCACTTCCTAAAGATAAGTAATATATTTTGAATTAAACTTCTTTGAATTTAAAATTCAAATTTGAAATAAAACATAAGATATTTAAATAAATGAAATCACTTAACATAATTAAATGGCATGTGCCGAAATTCCTTGATTTCCATCTTGGAATTTCGGCCACTACATCCAATATTTAAATGATTTAATTTAATTTAAATTCTTTTAGGCTTTAATACTCAATTAACTTAATTAACACAAGATAATTAATTAATTGAAATTAAACCTTGTGGGTTGAATTTCTCTCTCTCATGGACTAAGGCCCAATAGCAATTTTATAACCCATTACATACATTAATTTGACTTTAATTAAAAGCCAAAATTAATGCCCAATACTTAATTTAAACATTTTAAGCCCAATGCTTTGTGTGCGATCCTATAGGTCCATTTAATGTTGGCAATGAATTAATAAATTAATTCAAAGGCTATATATATTCTCTAGCAAGATATTATAGCATTCCAAATTAAATGAAAATGCATATGGCATTTAATGACCTAATGCAATTTTGCATAGTCCCTTACCCATAAATATCAGAATTAATATAAGGCATGGAACTAGTCATCCTTATATATATTAATTCCTTTCTTGATATTCTAGTGACACTGAACTCTCAGATAAATAATGATTACTCATTATTTCATCTCGGTATGGCCATACACTTCTCAGTTCACTGATCAAGTGGCCGATGATATTTTCTCTCTTATTGAGAGGGGTAATCCCTTCACTTCTCTCATGCTCTCTAACATGAATCAATGCATACCCAATCATACCCGTACTTGTCACTCTGTTACGAGCACGTTAGGTGTATGTCAAAGTACACAGTAATTCATAAAGAGTTTCATAGAGATTTCAGGTCTAAGAACTCCGATACAAAACTTGCATATGAGAAACACTTATGACTTGTACCATATAGTGTTCTCATGAGCGAATCGTATCCAGATACCATGTTCTTTAACATGTATCTATGATCTATGATTGACACTCTTGTCCTAATGATCCGTAAGACAGAACTCATAATATCAGAGAGAGCATACTAGTCTTAATTCATTGTTATTCTCATAACAATGACTGACCAGAGATATTTAGAATGATGTCTCATTTGTTTCAAGGTCTTACAACCATGTGCCTCACACATGATAACTTAAACCGAAACAACACTCTTGGATAGTTTTATCAATTGAGATGTACAGGAATACAAAGGATAAAACAAATGCCTCATTTTATTAATTCAAAGTGCTTTATTACAATGCATTGGGGCTAGGGCTTACACTAACAATCTCCCACTAGCACTAGTCCCAATTGGGCATAGCCCTAAGACCGAACGCTCTCAAATGAGCTTCGTGCAGATTTGGACGCAATTGTTTCGTCAAAGGATCTGCTACATTGTCTTCACTTGCTATCTTGCTAACCTTGACGTCCCCACGATCAATGATTTCTCTGATCAGGTGGTACCTCCTGAGTATGTGTTTGGATTTCTGGTGTGACCGGGGCTCCTTTGCCTGTGCGATGGCCCCGTTGTTGTCACAGAAAATTTCTAATGGATCTAGGATGCTTGGGACCACTCCTAATCCAGAAATGAAATTTTTAATCCAAACAGCCTCTGTTGCAGCCTTACTTGCTGCAATATACTTAGATTCTGTAGTTGAGTCGGCAACGGTTTTTTGCTTTGAGCTTCTCCAGCTGACAGCACCATCGTTCAAAATGAAAACAAACCCAGATTGCGATCTAGAATCCTGAGTGCTTGTCTAAAAAGCAACATCGGCATAACCTTGTATGATGAGCTCTTCTTGACCACCATACACTAAGAAGTGATCCTTAGTCCTTCGCAGGTACTTTAAAATTCCTTTTACAGCAGACCAGTGCTTCTCACCAGGGTCTTGCTGAAACCTACTGGTTATACTCAGTGCATGAGCAACATCCAATCTAGTACATAACATAGCGTACATGATAGATCCAATAGCAGATGCATATGGGATTCTACTCATGTTGTCCCTTTCCTCTTTGGTTTTAGGGCACTGTTCTTTAGTCAAAGGAACTCCCAAAGCCAAAGGTATGTACCCTTTCTTTGAGTCTCCCATACTAAAATGCTTTAGTACTTTGTCTATGTACTTTTCTTGACTTAGTCCTAAAAGCCGATTCGATCTATCTCTATAGATTCAAATACCAAGTATTTTCTTGGCTTCACCTAAGTCTTTCATTGAGAAACATTTTCCCAACCATTGCTTAACCTTTAGCAATGTTGGAATGTCATTTCCAATGAGAAGGATGTCGTCCACATATAGGACTAGAAATACTACTATGCTCCCACTAACCTTCTTGTACACACAAGGCTCATCTTCATTCTTGATGAAGTTAAATTCTTTGACTGCCTCATCAAAACGAAGATTCCAACTTTGGGATGCTTGCTTTAATCCATAAATGGATTTTTGAAGCTTGCAAACCTTCTTAGGATGCTTGGGATTGGCAAAACCTTCAGGCTGTGTCATATACACATCCTCAAGTAAATTTCCGTTGAGGAAAGCAGTTTTGACATCCATTTGCCATATCTCATAATCATGATATGCAGCTATGGCAAGCAAGATCCTAATGGATTTGAGCATGACTACAGGCGAAAAGGTCTCGTCATAGTCTACACCATGAGTTTGTCGAAAACCTTTTGCTACTAGTCTACCTTTGTAGGTCTTATCAGCTTTGAGTTTGAATAGCCACTTGCATTCAATTACCTAATTTTTTCATGCATCTAAAGCACTAAAATAAGCATGTTTAGGCTCTGATACCACTGATGGAATATGACATGGTATGAATGTGATGATGGCACAGCGGAAAAACAAAAATTTTTATCATACATACCATACAATTCCGAAGCAAGAAACGAAACATGCAATTTTAGGGTAGTAGAACTTACAACTTATGATGCCTTTTGAAAATTGAATTTGATGATGCCCAGCAGCTAAGGTGACTTTATCCGCCTTAGGTATCGATCACCAATGCCAAGGAACAGCCTTTTACGCCACTCCCTCTATTCTCACACACACACTTGCATCGACGGCTTAAAATCGAGATTGCTAGCTCTCTTTTTCGGTATTGTGTAAAGGCAATGGTTTGAAGCTAAAAAATTTAATTTTGTACTTCTCTTAGGTTGCTATTACTACCCAAGATCACAAGAGAACGAGGAACTATCCTTTCTCCTTGTGAAAATTGGCTAAAAGAAATTAATGAGAGAGAGAGAGTTCATGCAAAATACATAGAAGATTAGGGTTTTTGTTTTCACACCAACTTCTCCTTTTTTTTTTGTATTTAGGGTTTTATTTCTTTTAATATATATGCTTATCCTTTGGCAAGTCTTTGATCTGAATTCAACTATCCTAAGATAATTAATTCAAACTCTATCACTTCCTAAAGATAAGTAATATATTTTGAATTAAACTTCTTTGAATTTAAAATTCAAATTTGAAATAAAACATAAGATATTTAAATAAATGAAATCACTTAACATAATTAAATGGCATGTGCCGAAATTCCTTGATTTCCATCTTGGAATTTCGGCCACTACATCCAATATTTAAATGATTTAATTTAATTTAAATTCTTTTAGGCTTTAATACTCAATTAACTTAATTAACACAAGATAATTAATTAATTGAAATTAAACCTTGTGGGCTGAATTTCTCTCTCTCATGGACCAAGGCCCAATAGCAATTTTATAACCCATTACATACATTAATTTGACTTTAATTAAAAGTCCAAATTAATGCCCAATACTTAATTTAAACATTTTAAGCCCAATGCTTTGTGTGCGATCCTATAGGTCCATTTAATGTTGGCAATGAATTAATAAATTAATTCAAAGGCTATATATATTCTCTAGCAAGATATTATAGCATTCCAAATTAAATGAAAATGCATATGGCATTTAGTGATCTAATGCAATTTTGCATAGTCCCTTACCCATAAATATCAGAATTAATATAAGGCATGGAACTAGTCATCCTTATATATATTAATTCCTTTCTTGATATTCCACTGACACTGAACTCTCAGATAAATAATGATTACTCATTATTTCATCTCGGTATGGCCATACACTTCTCAGTTCACTGATCAAGTGGCCGATGATATTTTCTCTCTTATTGAGAGGGGTAATCCCTTCACTTCTCTCATGCTCTCTAACATGAATCAATGCATACCCAATCATACCCGTACTTGTCACTCTGTTACGAGCACGTTAGGTGTATGTCAAAGTACACAGTAATTCATAAAGAGTTTCATAGAGATTTCAGGTCTAAGAACTCCGATACAAAACTTGCATATGAGAAACACTTATGACTTGTACCATGTAGTGTTCTCATGAGCGGATCGTATCCAGATACCATGTTCTTTAACATGTATCTATGATCTCTGATTGACACTCTTGTCCTAATGATCCGTAAGACAGAACTCATAATATCAGAGAGAGCATACTAGTCTTAATTCATTGTTATTCCCATAACAATGACTGACCAGGGATATTTAGAATGATGTCTCATTTGTTTCAAGGTCTTACAACCATGTGCCTCACACATGATAACTTAAACCGGAACAACACTCTTGGATAGTTTTATCAATTTAGATGTACAGGAATACAAAGGATAAAACAAATGCCTCATTTTACTAATTCAAAGTGCTTTATTACAATGCATTGGGGCTAGGGCTTGCACTAACACATAACTAGGTGCAAACCCACATAGGTATTGATTAAACAGCCTTGCATGCAATCACATAAAATAGACTAACATGTCATGATTATCGCGAAGGTCCAATTATTACATACATACATTCATAAATCCCAATGCATATGAAATTCATTATATATGCTATAGCCCAAACAGTTCTTATTATAATATTGTGCGCATTTTTTCATAGCATGGCAATTTAGGTCTCATATATATATATACATTTCGATAACTCCATTTCATTGAAAAAATTTATAGCCAAAAGAAATCATTATAAGCAATATAATAGGCCATTCATCATGCTTACATTACGTAAATATAGAGCAATCAATGCATGTTTTACTTTATCTGGCATATACTTTATCATCTTTAATAGCCTGCCTAAGTACTAGTTCAAAAGGTGGACAACGGGAGCAATAGATACCCGAAGGTATCAAACTATGGATATCCGAAGATATCAAACAATGGACCCAAATGGGGTCAAACAATGGTTCCAGCAAGGAACGAACTATGGATCCAAATGGGGTCAAACGATGGTTCCATTAAGGAACAAGACCCAAATGGGGTCAACTATGACAGCTGCGAATGTATCCCTTTAGGCATGCCTATCTAATCCATAACTCAACAAAGACCCGTAGGCTTAACCATTTAAGAGCATCATTGATTCATCATATTTACTTTATTCATAACTGCATTTGCTTTAAACCACACTTCATATATGAATGCATAACATTCTCATCATAATCAACATTAAGCTTTACTTATTGTAACATCATTGCATAATTCCATCATTCATATAAGAATGCACATTAATCTTATCATACTTTAATATTGAGCTCTAGGCTCCAATTACACATGAATGCTTTTACATGATCATATAGTTGCATGTTTATGCAAACAATAACAACATGAAATGTTTCATGATTAGTGTTGAGCGTGACATTATACACATATACATATATTTATACAGCTTAAGCTATACATGCTTTTATTACTCATACTTGTTCGCATATTAGGATAAGCTACTCATCATAGCATGCTTATATCAACTATACAGTATACAGAATTTACATAACTCATGGGTAGTTCTTGATGACATACCTTGTCACTGCTTGTTATGAGTAGTTTCCCTATCTTACATTTATTCACATTAAAACATAGCACACACACACACATATATATATAGCAACACTCAAGCAATTGTAACCCATATAGTAAAATCAGTAGGTTCTCTTATAGCTTAAGGTCACTACTTGTTCATATTTGATCCCTTGATTCACCTTTATGATTACCAGATTAGAAACCACACGTGACATACTATAACACAGTTGTATATACTTCAATCATCTTACTTGTATCTTTCATCTTACAATATTTTATACTTAAGTACGTTGTGTGAAGTTATTTCATTTTAATCGTTAGTACACTACTTGCAGACTTGCGATTTTCATGTTATGTCATTGGGTATGATCAAATAAGTAAGTAGGTTTTCTTACAGCTTATTTCATCATTAAATTCTTATTATGGCTTAAAACATAACCAAACTTCTATAGTTCCACCTTTGAGTGACAATTAATATTTTATCTCTTTTAACTTAGTCATGCACATTATAACTATCTTCTTAATGTTACTAGATCATGACGTGGTAATCTCTTGCCATTGAAAAGGAATGTTGATATATATATATATATATATATATATAGCACTTGGGCAAAGCCAGTTACTTTGTTTGAGTTCGCACCGATGCCAAATCCATAGGATACATTAAATAGCATATACAATTTAGAGTTATTAGGTTACTTCCTATGGTCCTTAGTTATGTGCTTATCATGCACCGAACCCTATTCTAGCGACCTAATTCGTATAAGCATTACCTCAAACAAGCCCCTTTAAAATTAGTTCTCAAAGGTACCCCATACTATAATATAATGGTTGCATTATTTTAATTCTAAATTCTTTATATACATGCATAGAGGTTCTTCCATTTTATGGACCACTCTAATATAGCATATTGGTGGCTTAGATTAATTACAACATAGTTCAATTTACTTTCTCTTACCATAATCTTCATTTCATCTATCTTTCGTTAGTATTTCATTTTATAGTCTTGCTTTTGTAAATGATACCTTTATAGACTTTAACCTGGAATATCAACTTTCATAACCTATTAATCCATCAACATTTAACTTACATATTAACCATTACGTAGTGAACAATAATCATCCTCACATTCACGACCAACTTTATCCATCCTACTTATGTAACTCTTTTATTAACTTTGAGATATCGCCCAAACTTATGATTATGGGTGATTATTGTTTAGGAGTATGTTTAAAAGAAGCACATGTGGCCATGCAATAAGAAAATAATAGGTTATGCTTGGTCGTGTACTTCCAAGAGGAAATCAATGAGTGGCTGTGTGTGGGAAAGAAAACAAGACAAGTGGTCATGTATTCTCATGCATAAAGAAGTGAGTGGCCATGTATTTTGAAGGAGAAACCAATGAGTGGTCGTGTGTTTCCAAGAAGAAACCACATGTGGCAGTGTATAAGGAAGAAAGAAACATCACATGGCCATGTGCAAGAAAGGAGACAAAATTGCATGGCCATGTCCAAGAAAGGAAGCAACGTGCATGGCCACAGGTGGGAAGAAGGAAAGCATCGCGTGGCCGTGGGTGGGAAAGAAAGCAAGGTGCATAGCCTCGGGTGGGAAGGAAGAAATCATCACGTGGTTATGTGTCATGAAGAACAAACACACATGGCCACGGGTTGGGAAGAACAATCTCACACGTGGCCGTGTGTGGGAAAGAAAAGAAGAGAAAATCAAAATCCCGATTGTGCATAACATGGATTTAAACCCCAAATCTCACTTCCCCTCTTGCTTACATGATCATTTAAGTTTTCAAGCATGCTATACTCATCAAAACTTACTAGATTTATCCTTTAAACTCATGTCAAAATACACATACCAAAAAAAGGAATTAAAACCCTAAATCATTCCTATAAAAAAATACCAAAACTTAATTCCCGTACCTTAAATCAAGCTTCATCTCCTTCCACATCCACGGACCCATCTAGAAATTATCCTTTCCTCTTAAGGATGCCCAAAACCCTAGGTTTCTTCTTCTTCATCTCATAACCAGGGAGTGAAAGAGAGAGAGAGAGAGAGATCTCCCCAAATGCCGATCCAACCATTCCTCAAGCTTGAGTGGGATAAATATCTCACCAAGGAAAATTTCCAAAATGCCCTTATACATTTTAACCCCTAACAACTTATTTTCTTAACATTCAACTCCAAAGCTTCTTATTTAATTCAATTGCATCCTTCCTTACTATTTTAGCTACACTCCAATACACATGTGTATAATTATCAATATACCCTTAATGTGACTTAACTTCAATAATACCAAATAATCAAATTTTGCCTTATTAAACCTTAATCCTGATTAATTAACTATAATCCTGTTAGGGCCATGATTGGGTCCTTACAAATGACACTAAACTATACTCCTCTAACTTACTCTTATGTGTAGTTATGCCTTTTAAAAACATTCCCTATGAGGGCATATCTCTTATAGCATCCATGAATGGAATAGTGATAGTTATATCTTTAAGATAATTTAAAAACTTGCCAAATTGCTTATCCAAATTCCTCCTTAAAAATCTTTGGAGAAAAGGCAAAGTTTTCACATCTACGCTAGGCTCATCCTTCCTATTAGGTTAGTCATCTTTCTTTTTACCTTATTTATGCTTAACAACATCGTCATTACTATCAACTACATCATGCATATTAGACTCAATAGACTTACCATTAGATTTGTCATCTTGAGTTAGCACTTTCTTACCTCTTACCTCATAATTATCAACCTCCTTACCACTTCTTAGAGTAATTACTTGATAAGTCTCTTTGTGTGTGAACTCGGGTTGGCTTGGTAGCTTTCCCATGGGTTGAGAACTTGAAGAGGCTTGTTGGGCAATTTGAGTCTATAAAATCCTATTATAAGTAGCAAGTTATTCAAGCTTGCATTGATTTGCTTGAATTGCTCATCATTATTTTTATTGGTGGTAATTTGTTGACTAATGACTTATTCAATAAGGGATTCAAGATGGGATTTTGGTTGTGATGGATTGAACGGTTGCTTCATAGAAAAACCAGGTGGGTTTTGTGTTCTAGGCATGGGTTTACTTGGAGGGTTGAGTTGTGATGAAGTGTTAGACAAAGAAAATCCAGGGTGGTTCCTCCACTATGGATTATAAGAATTAGAATTCAAGCCTTTCCTTTGGTTGAAACCGCCTTAAACATAATTGGCTTCTTCATTATTACTCATGGTGCATTATGTGTAGGAGTGAGATCATTTACACAACTCACAAACAACACTTGAATTATCAATAGAATTAACTTGAGATTTACTTACAATTTAGTGAGTGCATCTACCTTTGTTGTCAATAAATCGATTATATCAAGCTCCAAGACTCCTCTTGCTTTTGCCATAATTGGTTCATCTCCCATTTACCCTTACGATGCAAGTTTCTTAAGCACAGTGACTGCTTCTCTTGCTGTCTTGTCCATCCATTTACCACTTGAGGCTGTATTGACTATATTTATATTTTCATCTGTCAAACTGTTATAAATGATTTGAGGAATCATCCAATTGGGCAATCCATGATGAGGACATTGCCTTTGGAGTTCCTTAAATCTCTCTCATGCTACATGTATTGTCTCATTTAAATGTTACCTAAAAGTTGTAATCTCATTTTTGAATTTAGCCATCATGTGAAGTGGAAAATATTTAAGTAGGAAAGCTTGCTTCAATTGATCCTATGTTGTAATAGACTAACTAGGAAAACTAGCCAACCATAATTGTGCCTTGTCCTTAACCAAAAAAGGGAATAACCGAAATATAATTGCATCATCCGTGACTTAATTCATCTTGAATGTTGCACACACATTAAGAAAAGCTAATATGTGGGCATAAGGATCTTCTCCTTGAAGACCACCAAACTAATTATTTTGGACCATTTGAATTATACTAGACTTGATTTCAAAGTTGTTGTTGGGTATTATAGGTGCCACAATGCTTCTAAAACTCCCCAAAATATAGCAAAATGTCCTAAAGTACACCTTTCTTGTTCAGCCATGACATTGGAACTTTGGTCTTCCTCTTCTTGTTTATTTCATTCTTATTCCCTACCCAAAGCATAAAAAGTTATATCAATTTCAAGATCAAATAGAAGAAAATTATCACTTCTACTACTATTATGTATACAAAGAAAATAACAAAACAAACAAAATAAAGTTACTACAAATTAAAACAAATAAAAGGCCTAAATCAATTTTTTTCCTTCCTAAGTCAATAAAAGCAAACACTTATTAGTTTGATTCACTGGCAACCGTGCAAAAACTTGTTGCACTGTATTTTTTTAATACCCTAATCTCTAGGACTTAGATTGGGTGAGAAGGGTGTCAAACTCTGGGAATCAATTTTAGGTATAAGAGTTATCTTATATTAACTAGTTGGGTACTAAAATGGATAGGCAATGATAACAAAACAGAATTGGTTATATTAATTCCTTACTAAACTAAACTAATTATCTAATCCAAAATATAACTTACAATCAATCAGAAAAGATGTTAGAATTACAAAGCATTAATTGATCTTATAAGAATGCAAATAAATATACAAACATGCAATGAATGGAGAATAAAGCCTACTATCCCTAGACACAACTCTCATTATCAAATAAGGGCATTCCCACATAGAGTTCATGAGCACTCTTATGTCATCATGGAGATCGATGAGAGCCATGAAACTTTGTGCCTATTCTTAAGCCCCTCAAATTGAAACCCTTATCTCCGAAGTGATTTCTAACTTTAAGTAAGATTAATTACCTTTCCACCAAAATTTCCCAATTCTCATTGTGAACAAATAGATTAACATATTATATATGGTGATTAAGCATACATAATAAATTAAGAACCCAATTAAATTTAAATCATTCATACTTAAAAAAAATAATGTGTGTTTATAAAGATTAATTCATACATGCAATTCTAACAAAATAAAGTTAACCTAAATACATGTTGGGAAAACAAATACACAAGATAAGAGAAATTAAAATTAAGTAAAATATAAAGAAGAAAAGGAGGTAAAATGGTAAAAAAAACTCCTTAATGATCCTTTAGAAAAGTACTTGAATGTTGATTGGCCTCTTTTGTTCTCTCCTTTTTCTTGTTGTATTTTTCTTCCTTATAATCTTTCTAATTGATATGGAATTTACGAAGAAGTTTTTTCTATCTTTTTCTCTCTCTATATCTCCAAATATTGTTTATAAGCCCTAAAAGTACCCTAATTGGTGTCTTTTCAAATAGTGGTCTAAATTCTAAAGAGGTCCATGAAAAATTACAAATGTTAGTCTTTATCACGAGTTAGTACACCTTGTGTCCAGTTAGACTAGTCGGCACACCATGTTTCTATAACGAGTCGTCACACTTGGAATGAGTCCTCACATCCTCAACTACTTCATGAGTCATTTCAACATAGCATGAGTTAGCACTTTGAATCCCTATGATGAGTTAGCACACATTATTATGAGTCAGCATAGGCTCTCAAATTCTTTAAAGACCTTTTTCTTCTATTTTTTAATGAAAATCCCTTTAATTATACTTTATTTCACTCAATTAGGCACATTTGGCCTACAAAACAAAGAAAACATAACAAGTAACCTAAAACATAACAAAATGCATAAAATAACTAAAGAAATAAGCAATATCACACTAAATAACTATGCCAAATTGCATGGCATCAAGTTCCCCCACACTTAAATGTTATTTGCCCTCAAGCAAAAATCCAAGAATCCAAGTGAAAGAAGTAACAAAAAAACTTATTTGCAATCCAAGTTAAGAAGAGATTTTCTCTAAGAATCATCTTAAACAAGAGAAATGTGCTTAAAATAAAGTTGCCAAATAACTAATTCCTAATGCTCAACAATGATGGAGTAGATAAGTTTCATAGCATAGATAATAAATTTAACCTAATATCTTAAGTTATTAAAATCAAAATCAAGAACATAAAGGCAATAATCTAACCAAACTATTCAACTAGGATGGACAATCTTCAAACTTAGAGATTTAAGAACAACCATAGCCATTGGGACAAAATAAAGCTCACACATTAACTCTCAATTCTCGTGACATTTTTAGATACTTACAATTTTTCTAATATCTTAACGAATTTTTGTTGTAGGTGCATTTTATGCTCCATCCCACATTATTTAATTGAGCAATCTTAATGGGTGCATTTTATGCTCTATTCCATAAGATGATTTTGATTTTTCTTGGTCTTTTCTTTGTTGTTTTTTTAGGTCCTCATCCATTATTGAAGAATAAGCAATGAGTATTATGGCTATAGTTTCCCTAAGACCATAAAAGCTCTTGAAGCACTAGATTTGAATCATGCCATCCTAGATGTCAAGTATAGCAAGAAAATTGACTAAACATTCTAAGACTTTGAAAATAACACAAAAGATAGTAAGAAAAACTTAAAGCCTATACTACATGAAACTTAAGATTCTACCAATTGAATATAAAAAAATAAGCTATTGACATGGCATTAAATTGCACTTCATCATGCCAAGAGAAACTAAAAGAAACTACTTAAAAATAAAGATAAAAAACATGCATGAACATAGCATAGCAAACTAAACACAAACATTAAAATAAAAGAAACATAAAAACATATATTCCTTCCCTACACTTAAGCTTCACATTGTCCTCAATGTAAGCCCAAAACAATAAAAAGGAGAAGGAAAAGAAAAGCTTCCCTTAGTCATTCGAAGGTGAAGGTGGTGCGGAGCTAACAATATAGCTCGCTTGGGCTATAAATGTATCCACTTTGTATTCCATCCACCTTTGCCTTCTTGTAAGGTTCCTTTGCATAGTCTCCATCGAATTCAATTGTCTTTGCATGGCTTGTTGGTCTTCCAAAACTTTCTCCCACATCCTAGAAGAACCACTAGAGGCACCATGAGATTATGCATAAAAAGGACCATAGGTAGGCCTACTAGCACCCTTATAGTAATGGGCTAGAAGAATGACCAATGCATCATGAGTTTCTTTAGCTAGAGAAACAACAAAATCCTATCCTTCCTCTTCTTCACTCTCCTATTTTTCATCTTGTACACTCTCTTGAGGTGGTGGTGGTGGTGGTTCCAATCCTCTCCAACAAGAATAATAACATTTCAGGATGAACCTCATTGAGCCATCAACTCCTCTTATCAAAGTCTATTTAGTGAAAAATGTACACTTAAGCAAACTAGTTTCTTCAGTTAAATCATAATTCAAAGCCTTAGCAATGATGGTCACTACATGACCATGAGTGATAAGACTATCTCTCCTAGAGGTGCATGAAAGCATTTGATTAAAAATCAAGTAAGTCCAACAAACTTACTTATTTTTATGAATGCGCCACATAAGAAACAACTATTGATAAGTGACCTTATTGAATTCAGATTTGTTAAAAATCACACAAGCAAAGATTTTATGTAAAAGCCAAAATTTTAAGTCATTAATAAACATAGCTTTACCTTTTTTGGGATGAAATTTTGTTTTTAAATCAGTCAAGAAAGTCCAAAAAGCATTAACATCAAAAGTCTTAGGAGAATCACACAAAACATCCTTCTTAAAACAAAACACTCTATGCATAAATGAATAGGTAAGCTTAAGCTCATTGACAAACAAATGAAATTCCAACACTCTAGAGTCATTTTCATTCACTTCTAAAGTAGTATAAAACTTTAACACCAATTTTAATATAAGTAGGCTCATGTATAGAATGAAATCTAGCAAGACCACAAGAACTCAAAAGATTGTTTATAGTTTCAAGCTTACCTAAATCTCTTAAGATGCTAGTAGAAAGATACTTCCAAGCCACAATTCTTCTAGTCTTAAGGGAAACAAACTTAGCACCTTCCTTATGAGAAGAAATGGAAAATGGGACCTTGTATATAGAAGTGAAATCTTCATCTTGAGAAGCTTCCTTGTGAGGCCTTGAAGGTGTAGATCCTCTAGTCATTGGCATCTTGAGTAGTGAAACAAGAAAGACATAAAAAGAAAAATGAAAAAAAACTTGATGAATAACGCGTGAAAGACAAAGAACAAAGAAAACTAAAAACTTGAAAGAACAGGTTTGAAAGAAACAAGTGAGAGAAAACTAAGATTGAGCAAGAAGAAGAATGAAAATAAGTAATATTTGTAGAGAAATTTACTCCTTTTGGAAAAACAAAAGTCTGCCACAATAAAGAAGATGGAAGACTAGTACATATAGGGAAAGAAATTTCTAAAAAGGGATGAGAAAAGTAGGCGAGGTATGACTCTTTATAGGAAAAGACATAACCCTTTAGGGTTTCTCACAACTTTTCAAAACAATTTAAAATAGAAACTAAAAAATAATGACCAGAAATAAAGACTAAAAGAAAAACTAAAATAGGGCATTTAAGGGACATAAAATAGAGAAAATTTTGGCCAATTTTGGTGATGTCACGAGTCGACACAAAGGGGATGACTCGGCATGACTCCTCTCGATAACAAGTCAGCATAAGCATTATGACCCCTGACAAATATGATTCTTTATAAATCAACACAATTGTTGGTGATGCAAGACATAATTGTCTAAAATGACTCAGCATATAAGTCGGCATAATACTTAAGTTGGCATGAAGACTCTCTATGACAAGCCATCACAGATGTTACGACTCATCACACTTTGCCCAAAAACTCAAAAACACAAATTTCCAAAAACTCAAAGAAAAACCATTAGAATATAAAAAATAACATGAAAATATGAAATAATAACATAAAACATTGAACAAAAATGCTTATATACATACTAACCTAGACACATAGAAACAAACTTGTTTAAACAAAAACTAAAACAAACATGTGTAAACAAACTAAAAGGCTTTTATAAACTTAAGAATAACCTCGTTAGGTGCAGAGAGAGTAAGCAAATTCACCTTTCCATAGTTTCATTAAATAAATAGGGCTTAAGGTGCTGACCATTCACTTTGAGACCTCTCCTTTCTCATTCTTAATATCTATAGCTCTAAAATCATACACTTTACAACTTTAAAAGGACCAGACCATCTAAACTTAAGCTTACTAGTAAATAATCTCAATCTTGAGTTATGAAGAAGCACCAAATCTCCTTTATGAAATTCATTCTTTAGGATATGCTTATCATGCCACATATTGGTATGATCCTTATATAACTTAGTATTTTCATAGGCATTCATCCTCAATTCTTCTAACTCATTTAACTAAAGTAATGTCTTCCTACTAGCATGCTTCATATCAAAATTTAGAGCTCTTTTTGCCTAATAGGCATTATGTTCAAACTTTATCGGCAAGTGACAAAACATGCCATAGATAAATTGATAATGGGTAAGACCTATGGGTGTCTCAAAGGCTATTCTATATACCCAAAGAGCATCGTCTACCTTCAATGCCCAATCCTTCCTAGATGAACAAATTGATTTTTCCAAGATCCACTTCAATTCTCTATTGTTCACTTCTACTTATCCACTAATTTGAGGATGGTATGGAGTAGCCACCTTGTGTGTCACTCTATACTTCTTTAAAAGACTATCGATGATACTATTGCAAAAATGGGAACCTCTATCACTAATAATAGCTCTAGGAGTACCAAAACTAGGAAAAATAATCTTCTTAAGCATTTTCCTAACTACTTTGGCTTCATTAGTGAAAGTAGGCATTGCCTCTACCTATTTAGATACATAATCTACCATAAATACTTGTTACCTAAAGAACTATGGAAAGAACCTATAAAATCCATCACCCAAACATCAAAAATCTCTACTTTTAATACTCCATTCAATGGAATCTCATGTTTCCTAGTTATACCACCCATCCTTTGACATCCATCACATTTTAATACATAGGCTCTAACATCTTTAAATAAAGAAGGCAACAATAAACTAGATTGAAGTACCTTAGAAGCTGTCGTAGAGATATCAAAGTGACCACCAACCTCCATGGAGTGGCAATGCTTCAAAATATCTTTAATCTCATCTTGGGGAACACACCTCCTAATTAATCCACCAGCACATCTCTTGTAAAGTAATGGCTCTTACCAATAACAAAACATTCAATCATACAAAAACCTTTTCCTTTAGTTATAATCCAAACCATATGGAAGAACACCACATACCCAATAGTTTGCAATATCAACAAACCAAAGGACTTCCTTAGATGTGATACTCAAAAGATGTTTACCATGAAAACTTTCATCTATAGGTGCACCATCATCATGTATCTTTAATCCTTCTTGATCTAACCTAGACAAATGATCCACCATAAGGTTTTCACTTCCTTTCTTATCTCTAATCTCCTAATCAAATTCTTAAAGCATCAAAATCCATATTTAAAGCATTGGCTTTACATCTTTCTTACTCAAAAGATACTTAAAGGTAGCATGATCCAAATATACTATAACCTTTTGCCCTACTAAATAAGCTATAAACTTATCAAATGCATAAAGTGTTAGTGTAAGCCCTAGCCCCAATACATTGTAATAAAACACTTTAGTTAATAAAATGAGGCATTTGTTTTATCTATTATATTCTTGTGCATATCAATTGATCGAACTGTCCAAGAATGTTGTTTCAGTATAAGTTATCATGTGTGAGGCACATGGTTGTAAGACCTTGAAACAATAAAGATTTCATTCTAAATATCCCTAGTCAGTCATTATTATGGGAATAACAATGAATTAAGACTAGTATGCTCTCTTTGATAAGTTGAGTTCTGGCTTATGGATCATAAGGACAAGAGTATCAATCACAGATCATAGATATATGTTTAGAACATGGTATTTGGATTCGATCCATTCATGAGAACACTATATGGTACAAGTCATAAGTGTTCCGCATATGCAAGTTTTGTATTGGAGTTCTTAGACCTAAAATCTCTATAAAACTCTTTATGAATTAGTGTGTACTTTGACATACACCTAACGTGCTCGTAATAGAGTGACAAGTACGGGTATGCTTGGATAAGCATTGATTCATGTTAGAGAGCATGAGAGAAGTGAAGGGATTACCCCTCTCAATAAGAGAGAAAATATCATCGGCCACTTGATCAGTGAACTGAGAAGTGTATGGCCATATCAAGATGAAATAATGAGTAATCATTATTTATCTGAGAGTTCAGTGTCACTGGAATATCAAGAAAGGAATTAATATATATAAGGATGACTAGTTCCATTCCTTATATTAATTCTGATATTTATGGGTTTGACTATACAAAATTGCATTAGGTCACTAAATACTATATACATTTTTATTTAATTTGGAATGTTATAATATCTTGTTAGAGAATATATATAACCTTTGAATTAATTCATTAATTCATTACCAACATTAAATGAACCTATAGGATTGCACATAAAGCATTAGGCTTAAAATATTTAAAAATTAGGCTTAAAATATTTAAATAAAGTATTGGGCATTAATTTGGGCTTTTAATTAAAGTCAAATTAATGTATGTAATGGGTATTAAAATTGCTATTGGACCTTGGTTCATGAGAGAGAGAAATTCAGCCCACAATGTTTAATTTCAATTAATTAAATATCTTGTATTAATTTAATTAATTGAGTATTAAAGCCTAAAAGAATTTTAATCAAATTAAATCACTTAAATGGAAATTAAAGTGACCAAAATTCCTAGATAAATATCAAGGAATTTCGGCACATATATAAATTTTAATTAAGTGATTTATTAGATTAAAATGTTTTATGTTTCATTTCAAATTAATTTGAATTTTAAATTCAAAAGAGTTTGAATCAATATATATTACTTATTTTAAGGAAGTGATTAAGGCTAAATTAACTATCTTAAGGTAATGGATTTTAGAATTATCACTTACAAAATTAAATGATATATATTGGAAAACAAAAGAAAACCCTAGTAAGTGTGTGTGTGTGGCATGAAAACACACTCTCTCTCTCACATTTTTCTCTTGGCCGAATTCACAAGGAGAAAGTATTCTTCCTCATTCTCTTGTGTTCTTGGACAGCAATAGCACCTAAAAGAAGTGCAAGATCAAATCTTGTAGCTTCAATCCATTGCCATTACACAATACTTAATTAGAGAGCTAGCAATCTCGGTTTTAAGCTTTGCTTACAATTGTGTGTGTGAACATAGAGAGAAGTGGCATAAAGGCTGTTGAAGTGCATCTAAAGTTGTAAGTTTTAAAACCCTAAAATTGCATGTTTCGATTCTTGTTATGGAATTGTTTGGCATGTATGATCGAATTTTATCATTTTTCCGTTGCATGATCATCATATAAATGCCATGTCATATTCCATCAGTGGTATCAGAGCCTAAAAATGCTTATTTTAGTGCTTTAGGTGCATGAAATAATTAATCAAAAATCGTTATTATAAAAACATGCAATGTTGAAATTTTCTGTTTTGAGTTTTTTGCATTGTTTTGGTGTAAAAACGATTTTAAATGATTAGATAGGTATTATAATTAATATGAAATGTTAATATACTGTCCTAAGATGTTCTTAGAGCTATTAATGGTCAGATTTAATTTATAATACCTGATGGTACATGTTAATATTGAAACTAGGTGCTAGTTGGCATATTAAGTGCTAGTTTAACAACTAGTTTTCAAATTTAAATGTAAAAACGATTTTGGCATTTTTGTAAGTGATTTTTAAAGATTAAATATCAGGTCTGGACATATTTTAAATTTGGTTTTAATTCTGGTCCATGACAATTTAATTGATTAATTTTAAAATCACTTAAAACTATGACTATTTTGTGTTTGTTACATGTTTAATCAACATGGTTTGCTTTGTTTTCATTAAAATGGTAAAAACACATTTAGATAAAAATGGTACAGAACATTAACTCAATATTTATGACCTTATTTAAATCATTAAATGACTCATAAAATTGATTTAAGTGTTTGTGCATTTTTGTGGCATCATATAAGCATTGAACAACTAGTTTTATTATTGTTTGTTTGTTTTTGTATGAATGCCGTGCATTATTTATAGGTTCTTCATGATTATATTTTTTAATTCATGTTGGTACATATTATATGTATTTTTAATGTTTATGGGCTGTATGACATAAAATTAAAAATGGCAAAATTGGAAATTATACTAGAGTTGATTTATGGCACAAATCTAACTAGTTTGTGTTTTGGGCTTTTAAGAGAACTTATTCAATAAGAGGATTTAGTCCATTGGGATTTGGCCCAGGCCCATCATGGGGTCTTCTCTTAAAAGTTCAAGTACACAATTTTCATTAATGGGTTTGGCTAAATTAATTAAAATTGGACTTTGTTTGATCCATAAATGTTATGTATATTTATTTGCTTGTTTGGTGTGATGAATGGATATGCATGGTGCATTCATGGGCCCTGGGTTTTGTAATTAAATATGGTCTAGGAGCCATTATGTTTTATTGTAAAAGTTTCATTTATTTCTTAGAATAGAATTTACTTGAAGACTTTGTAAATTAAGACGAAGCCCACCAGAGTGGAGAAGCCCAACTCGAAGATTCTTATGTAATAGTATAGAATCTTAGTTGTAGGTTTTTGGGCCCATGTTTGTCATGCTTTACTTTATGCAATTATATATGCATGCTATGAATGGATGACAAAGCGTATGCCATGTAAGCCGTAATGAAATGAATCTCTAAAATATTAAGTAACAAAGTTGCCTTCCTAATTCAAAACATGTCAAGGCATCGATCATCGGTCACGTAGACTAGGAGTCCTAGATGCGTCCGATTATCTTTGTGAGGCATGGGTTGTGAATGTAGGTTGGACTTAACATGGAAAGGGATGCTCAGACCTAGGCAATTAATAAATGGGTTTGTGCTATAACATCTTAAGATGTTAGCCCATTTGATCCAAGAGTCATGTACGAGACATGATTGGAGTTTTCCTACCTAAGTAACTTAACTTGTTAGGTGTACAAGCTCAGCTTGACTAATAAGTTTTTGTGAAAAGTGGATCTTGGCCCACATTAAATCACTAATGCAAATTATTTAAAGGGATATTAATTCGATTTGTGGGATTATAAATAATACCTCATTTAATCTTGCTAAATTTTATTGTAGATTGAAAATGGCATCTTCAAACAACAATTTCTCATTGCGATCGGTCCTTGAAAAGGACAAATTGAATGGCACCAATTTCATAGACTGGTCTCGAAACTTAAGAATAGTTCTTAAGCAAGAGAAAAAGTTATATGTTTTGGATGCACCCTTGCCTGAAGAACCTGGTAGGAATGCCTCTGCGGTTCAAAAGGATACTTTTGAGACCAAGAAGAGTGACTCTAATGATGTGACCTATTTGATGCTGGCCACTATGGTGCCTGACTTGCAAAAGCAATTTATGGACCAAGAGGCTTATGCGATCATGGTGCACCTCAAGGAGATGTTCCAAGAGCAAGCTCGTCACGAGAGGTTCGTGACAACAAAGGCCTTAATTTCTTGTAAGATGGATGCGGGTACTCCTGTTAGTACTTATGTACTCAAGATGAAAGGGTATCTTGATACTTTTGAGAAGCTTGAGGTACAAGTGCCAAAGGAATTGGCCACTGACTTGATCTTAGGTTCATTGACTGATGATTATGATCCATTTGTTATGAATTATAACATGCATGCAATGAACAAGACAGTCACTGAGCTTCATGGGATGCTTAAGAATGTTGAAGAGAACATTTGAAAGACCAATCCCGTATTGATGGTTAAAGGGGGCATTAAGAAGGGACCC
The DNA here is from genome assembly GCA_037975025.1 of Excoecaria agallocha. Classification (NCBI taxonomy): domain Eukaryota; kingdom Viridiplantae; phylum Streptophyta; class Magnoliopsida; order Malpighiales; family Euphorbiaceae; genus Excoecaria; species Excoecaria agallocha. The sequence continues at coordinate 14,818,076 of CM075821.1, read as the reverse complement.
GCTAAGGGAAAGGGAAAGGGAAAGGCAAAATCCAAGAATGACCTGGCTCGGTTCAAGTCAAATGGGAGTGCACCTCAGGCCCAATCCAAGCCCAAGGCGCAAAAGCTCAAAGAGAGTGAGAGCACTTGCTTCCACTGCAACAAGATAGGGCATTGGAGGAAGAATTGCACTCTCTTCAAGGAAGAACAAAAGAAGAATGGAGCCAAGGCATCTAGTTCTGGTATTTTGTTATTAAAATTAACCTTTCTATTTCTACCACTTGGATATTGGATACCAGTTGTGGTTCTCACATTTGTTCAAATGTGCAGAGGCTAAGAAATAGACGGTTACTTGGGAAGAATGAAGTAGACCTCCGTGTGGGGAATGGAGCACGAGTTGCTACCATGGAGATAGGCGACTATTGATAATGATGAATTATATGATATTTTTAGTATATTTTTAGGTGTTTAATTGAGTTAATTTTGTGTTAGTTAGGTTTAATTTGAGTTTAATTTGTTATTTTTGTGTTTTTTGGAGTTAATTATAATTTTTGGTGTTTTTCAGGGTTATTTTGCTAGAAAAAGGACTTAATTGTAATAAGGCAAGAAGATTTGGGCCAAAACTGTAAATTTGGAAAATTCATGTTGAAACACCCATGGCCACGTGAAGTTGCTACTAAGGAAACCCATGGCCACGTGAAATGAAGAATAAAAGAATGCATGGCCACGTGAATTAAAGAAGAAAAGCAACACATGGCCATGTGTGAAAATGAACTAAGCAACACATGGCCATGTGAAGAGAAAATGAAGAAAACAAAGTGAAGGGACATGGGCACGTAAAGAGCTAAAGAAGGAAAGAACGAAATCCACGTGACCACGTGGATTCACTGTGAGTGACCACATGTGGTCACGTGTGAAAGGAAAGACACCATACACGTGGTCACGTGTAAGAAATGCACAGTGAAGGCCGTGGCCACGTGATGAAGATTCTCCAATTGCGCGAAGGATTTTCGATTTCCTATTTTGAGTAGAATTCACTTCCTATTTGGTTTCTGCAGTTTAGGAAGAAATCTACCATTCTTTTGCCTATAAATACCAGTCTAAAACACCAAAGAAAGGGGATCAAGGAGATTAGTTTAGGAATTAGATTAATTAGGGATCAAACCTTAGATTTTAGCACTATTTTTCTTTAGCTTGTTTTTACGTTCTTTGTTTTTCTTGTTTTTCTTTTCAACTTTGTCTTTAGTTTTTAATTATGTTTAGGAAGTAGTTTTTTTTCTTTTGCTAATGGATTCTTGAAATCTTAAATTTTCATTGTTATGACTTTATTTTGAGCTTAATTTCAATATCGGTTGATTATTTCTTGGTTTTAAGCATATTCTTATCCTTGATTGTGTTGAGATTGATTGTTGGTTTATTGAATAAATAACTAAAAATTGATTTTGACATAGTTAATGATTTGCATGTTCTTGGGTTGACTCTTTAATGTTTATGCATGATTATTATCCGAAATATGAAATAATTATGTGTTAATTTTATTGGTTAATACTAAGAGAGGAGGAACTAAGAATAAATTGGATTTGAATCACTTGAGAAAGGCTTCAATGAATATTTAGGAAGTTAAAACTAGATTTGCATGCTAAGTATTAGATTTGTCTATGAGTTTAATACTAAGAATGATAGACTTGAATAAAGATATCTGGTTTTATTACTAGTTTTTCCATAATCACTGGTGTTTATATTGAATTTAAGTCATTACAATGAAAGTTAAGGTGGATAGTTCCTTTAGCAAGAGAATTTCAGTTATTTTTTTGTTTTTAATTCATGTTTTAGCTTTTGTTTTGTTTATTTGTTTATATTGTTTACTTTTTGCTTTTAAATCAAAAATATTTGGGAAACAATCTCGGATTAATTTAATTCATACATAGGTATTATCCTTAGCAATCAATGTTCCCTTGGGTACGATATTTTGGGGTCTTAATCTATATTTCTCTATATTACTAGCCGATCTAGTACACTTGCTAGACACCGGTCAACTATCAACTCACTTTACCTTTCGGACTTTGTTTAGTTTTGAAAAATTGTTATTATGTGCCTGCTATGAGCAGAAACATTATTTCAGTTTCTTGTTTGGATTTGGATGAATTTGATTTTGTTATTAAAAATGGCAATGCTCATATTTGTCGCCAAGGCATTTCATATGGCAATGCCATGTTGCAAAATGGCCTTTATATCCTTGATCTACAAAACAAAGAGTCCATATACAACATTAATACAAAGAGGGTTAAATCAAACGAATTGAACCCTACTTACTTCTGGCATTGTCGTTTAGGGCATGCAAACGAAAAATGCATTTCAAGACTCCACAAAACTGAAGTGCTTGGGTTATTCGACTTAGAGTTTTATGACACATGCAAGCCAAGTTTGCATGGAAAAATGACAAAGAGTCCTTTTAACAAGAAAGGTGAGAGGACTAATGACTTATTGGAACTAATACATATCGATGTATGTGGACCGTTAAGTACACAAGCTAGAGGTGGTTTTAGCTACTTCGTAACGTTCACAGATGATTTCAGTAGATATGGCTACGTCTATCTAATAAAGTACAAGTCTGAAACTTTTGAGAAATTCAAAAAGTTTAAGAACGAAGTAGAAAACCAACTTGGCAGAAGTATAAAACTCATTTGATCAAATCGAGGTGGCGAATACTTAAGCCAAGAGTTTGATGGTCATCTAAAGGAGTGTGGTATTATTTCATAGCTCACTCCTCCCAAAATGCCACAATGAAATGGTGTGTCCGAAAGAAGAAATCAAACTCTGTTGTACATGGTTTGATCTATGATAAGTCAAGCTAATCTTTCTGTCTCTTTTTGGGGTTATGCATTAGAAACTGCTATGCTTCTACTAAATCGTACTCCAACTAAAGCAGTTAAGAAGACACCATACAAAGTATAGACTGGGAAAGAACCCAATATATCATTTCTCAGGATTTGGGGCTGTGAAGCACATGTTAAGAAATTAACATCTGACAAACTAGAGTCCAAATCCACTGTATGCTTATTTGTTGGTTATCCTAAAGAAACAAAGGGATACTACTTTTACTCACAAGTCGAGAACAAAGTATTTGTTGATCGCAAGGTTGTTTTCTTGGAAAATGAGTTCCTTTTTAAGAAAGACAGTGGGAGTAAAGTAGAACTTGGAGAAATTCAAGTGCCACAAACTCCTATAGAGGATGAGTTGGAAATGGTTTCAAGTTCACAACCAGTTGTGGAACAAGAACCTAGAAGGTCCGGTAGGGTAGGTCAGGTGATTGAGAGATATGGATTGCTAATTACTGACAGTGACACTATTGAGTTAGTAGATCGTGAGGATCCTACTACCTACCGATAAGCTATTGAGAGTCCAGACTCAAAAAATTGGCTTGAAGCCATGAAATACGAGATGCAATCAATGTACGATAACCAGGTTTGGACCTTGGTTGATCCACCGGAAGGTGCTAAAGTAATTGAATGCAAGTGACTATTTAAACTCAAAGCTGATAAGACCTACTAAGGTAACTAGTAGCAAAAGGTTTTCGACAAACTCATGGTGTAGACTATGATGAAACCTTCTCGCCTGCAGTCATGCTTAAGTCCATTAGGATCTTGCTTGCTATAGCTGCATATCATGATTATGAGATATGGCAAATGGATGTCAAAACTGCTTTCCTCAATGGAAATATACTAGAGGATGTGTATATGACACAGCATGAGGCTTTTATCAATCCCAAGCATCCTAAGAAGGTTTGCAAGCTTTAAAAATCCATTTATGGATTAAAGCAAGCATCCCGAAGTTGGAATCTTCGTTTTGATGAGGCTGTCAAAGAATTTGACTTCATCAAGAACGAAGATGAGCCTTATATGTATAAGGAGGTTAGTGGGAGCATAGTAGTATTTCTGGTCCTATATGTGGACGACATCCTTCTCATTGGGAATGACATTCCAACATTGCAAAAGGTTAACCAATGGTTGGGGAAATGTTTCTCAATGAAAGACATAGGTGAAGCCGAGACAATACTTGGTATTCGGATCTATAGAGATAGATCGAATCGGCTTTTGGGACTGAGTTAAGAAAAGTACATAGACAAAGTACTAAAGCATTTTAGTATGGGAGACTCAAAGAAAGGGTACATACCTTTGGCTTTGGGAGTTCCTTTGACTAAAGAACAGTGCCCTAAAACCAAAGAGGAAAGGGACAACATGAGTAGAATCCTATATGCATCTGCTACTTAATCTATCATGTATGCTATGTTATGTACTAGGTTGGATGTTGCTCATACACTGAGTATAACCTGTAGGTTTCAGCAAGACCCTGGTGAGAAGCACTGGTCTGCTGTAAAAGGGATTCTAAAGTACCTGCGAAGCACTAAGGATCACTTCTTGGTGTATGGTGGTCAAAAAGAGCTCGTCATACAAGGTTATGCTGATGCTGCTTTTCAGACCAGCACTCAGGACTCAAGATCGCAATCTGGATTTGTTTTTGTTTTGAACGGTGGTGCTGTCAGTTGGAGAAGCTCGAAGCAAGAGACTGTTGCCGACTCAACTATAAAATCTGAGTATATTGCAGCAAGTAAGGCTGCAAAAGAGGTTGGTTGGATTAGAAATTTCATTTCTGGATTAGGAGTGGTCCCAAGCATCCTAGATCAATTAGAAATTTTCTATGACAACAACGGGGCCATCGCACAGGCCAACGAGCCCCGGTCACACCAGAAATACAAACACATACTCAGGAGGTACCACCTGATCAGAGAGATAATTGATCATGCGGACATCAAGGTTAGCAAGATAGCAAGTGAAGAAAATGTAGCACATCCTTTGACGAAATAGTTGCGTCCAAATCTATACGAAACTCATTTGAGAGCGTTCAGTCTTAGGGTTATTCCCAATTAGGACTAGTGCTAGTGGGAGATTGTTAGTGTAAGCCCTAGCCCCAATACATTGTAATAAAACACTTTAGTTAATAAAATGAGGCATTTGTTTTATCTATTGTATTCCTATGCATATCAATTAATAGAACTGTCCAAGAATATTGTTTCAGTATAAGTTATCATGTGTGAGGCACATGGTTGTAAGACCTTGAAATAATAGAGACTTCATTCTAAATATCCCTAGTCAGTCATTGTTATGGGAATAACAATGAATTAAGACTAGTATGCTTAGAACATGTTAATCAGAGATCATAGATACATGTTTAGAACATGGTATCTAGATTCGATCCATTCATGAGAACACTAGATGGTATAAGTCATAAGTGTTTCTCATATGCAAGTTTTGTATCGGAGTTCTTAGACCTAAAATCTTTTTGAAACTCTTTATAAATTAGTGTGTACTTTGACATACACCTAACGTGCTCGTAACAGAGTGACAAGTATGGGTATGCTTGGGTATGCATTGATTCATGTTAGAGAGCATGAGAAAAGTAAAGGGATTACCCCTCTCAATAAGAGAGAAAATATCAACGGCCACTTGATCAGTGAATTGAGAAGTGTATGGCCATACCGAGATGAAATAATGAGTAATCATTATTTATCTGAGAGTTCAGTGTCACTGGAATATCAAGAAAGGAATTAATATATATAAGGATGACTAGTTTCATGCCTTATATTAATTTTTATATTTATGATTAAGGGACTATGAAAAATTGCATTAGGTTACTAAATGCCATATGCATTTTTATTTAATTTGGAATGCTATAATATCTTGGTAGAGAATATATATAGCATTTGAATTAATTCATTAATTCATTGCCAACATTAAATGGACCTATAGGATCGCACATAAAGCATTAGGCTTAAAATATTTAAATAAAGTATTGGGCATTAATTTAGGCTTTTAATTAAAGTCAAATTAATGTGTGTAATGGGTATTAAAATTGCTATTGGACCTTGGTCCATGAGAGAGAGAAATTCAGCCCATAAGGTTTAATTTCAATTAATTAAATATCTTATATTAATTTAATTAATTGAGTATTAAAGCCTAAAAAAATTTTAATCAAGTTAAATCACTTAAATGGAAATTGAGGTGACCGAAAATCCTAGATAAATATCAAGGAATTTCGGCACATGTATAAATTTTAATTAAGTGATTTATTAGATTAAAATGTCTTATGTTTTATTTCAAATTAATTTGAATTTCAAATTCAAAAGAGTTTGAATCAATATATATTACTTATTTTAAGGAAGTGATTAAGGCTAAATTAACTATCTTAAGGTAGTGGATTTCAGAATTATCACTTACAAAATTAAATGATATATATTGGAAAACAAAAGAAAACCCTAGCAAGTGTGTGTGTGTGGCATGAAAACATTCTCTCTCTCACATTTTTCTCTTGGTCGAATTCACAAAGAGAAAGGATTCTTCCTCATTCTCTTGTGTTCTTGGACAACAATAGCATCTAAAATAAGTGCAAGATCAAATCTTGTAGCTTCAATCCATTGCCATTACACAATACTTAATTAGAGAGCTAGCAATCTCGGTTTTAAGCTTTGCTTGCAATTATGTGTGTGAACATAGAGAGGAGTAGCGTAAAGGCTATTCCTTTGGCATTGGTGGTAAAGATCTAAGGCTGACATATCCTTCTTGGTTGTTGGTCATCATCAAATCAAATCTTGAAGTGCATCTAAAGTTGTAAGTTTTAAAACCCTAAAATTGCATGTTTCGATTCTTGTTATGGAATTGTTTGTCATGTATGATCGAATTTTATTGTTTTTCCACTGCATGATCATCATATAAATGCCATGTCATATTCCATCATAAAGTATAGACAATAACTCTTTTTTATTGTGGTATAATTGATTTGAGCTCCATCTTACAACTTACAAACATAATATATCACATAAGGTTTTCCTTCCTTTCTTTGCCCCAAAACTGCCCTTATAACAAAATTACTTGCATCACACATAATCTCAAATGGCACATCCCAATTAGGTGGCTGCAAAAAAAATGCTAAAACTAGGACTTTCTTTAGTGTCTCAAAAGCATCAAGGCAAGCTTCATCAAACACAAAATTCGCATCCTTTGCTAAAAGTTGCATAATGGCTTAGCTATCATAGAGAAATCCTTAATAAATCTCCAATAAAATCCCACATGGCTAAGGAAACTTCTGATGTCTCTTACACCCTTTGGGGGGGGGTGCTCTATCCACTCCTATCCCTTTACTTGAAATGGAATGACCAAGAACAATAGCCTCTTGAGCCATGAAGTGACATTGCTCCCAATTAAGCAGCAATCTATGCTTTATACACCTATCAAGAACTTTTAATAGATTCTCTAAATAATGGTCAAAGCTAGCTCTATAAAAACATCAAGATAAAAACATCAACACATTCATTAGTCAAATCACTAAAAGTAGAAAACATACATCTTTGAAAAGTAGCTTGGGCTTTGTATAAACCAAAAGGCATACACCTAAATGTAAAAGTTCCATAAGGACATGTGAATATAGTTTTTGCTTGATCTTCGGGGTGAATAAGTATTTGATAAAAACCACTTAAACCATCAAGATAGCAAAAATGCAAAAAATTAGCTAGACTTTCTACAACTTGATCAAAAACAGCCAAAGGAAAGTGATCTTTTCTGGTAGCCTTATTAAACTTCCTATAGTCAATACACATATGCCATCCCATGATAGTTCTAGTAGGAATCAAATCGTTACACTCATTTTTAATCACCGTCAAGCCTCCCTTTTAAGGAACCACTTGGACGGGGCTCACCCATTTACTATCACCTATGGAATATATGATACCATTGTCTAAAAGCTTAATTACTTGCTTCCTAACTATTTCTTTAAAAGTAGGATTCAAATGCTTTTGACCCTTAATTGAAAACTTAGCATCATCCTCTAAAATAATTCTATGCATACAAATCTTAAGGCTAATCCCTTTCAGATCATTAATAGAATAACCAATTACATTTTCATGCTTTAACAAAACATATCTTAATGCATCTACTTGATCATTGGGCAAAGATGAATTAACTATGAAAGAAAATTAAGAGTTTGAGTCAAGAAATACATATCTCAAATTTGATGGTAGAGGCTTGAGCTCTAATGTTAATTCTTCCCTTGGAGCGGCTCCATTTTAGTCATCCTCTTGGTTCAAGGGTTCAAACCTTGAGGACCTATGAAAATGAAATGATTGTTCCTCTAATTGATTTGCATTAGCCTTTATTTTAGCATAAGGCTCAATAGGCTCTTATCTCAAACAATCATGTAAAACATCCTCAATACACTTATCAATAATATCAAAAAAATTGATTCTATGAACACTTTTTATTGGTGAAGATTTCATCATTTTAAAAACATCAAATTCTACACTTTCATTATTCACCTCTAAGGTAATTTTGCCTCTTTTCATATCAATAATAGCATTGGCTATAACTCAAAAGAGACAATATAGGGATTTCTAAGTCCTTTTCCATATATAGTACAACAAAATCTGCTGGTATGACAAACATACCTACCTTAGTAGGCACATTTTCAATAATACTTAAGGGATGAGTAATGGTTTTATTAGCCATAGACAAACACATACTAGTAGGCTTAAGGTCACCTAAATCATATATTTTATAAATAAAATAAGGCATAAGCCTAATACTAGCACCAACATCACAAAGACCTTTCTCAAAAAGAATACCACTTGTAACACAAGGAACCGTAAAACAACCAAGATCCTTTTGCTTGGGTGGAGACTTAGTGTAGAGACTATTCTGTGCATTTCCTTCAGATACCCTTTTCAACTTATACCACCTTGTATGCAATCATTCATAATGTGGTTCATTTACATAATTATTGCATTCATTAACATTCCTTTAAAATTGATTTATCAAACTAAATAAGATCATGCATAAAGACCACTTGTTATATTATGCTTTATAACTATTTTACTTTTTACAAGCAACTTTACTTAGTACAAAATGAAAATGTACAAAGGAAAAATTAAAAGTTGACATCCTCATACTTCGACTCTTCCTAGGGTTGGACTGGTTGATGTAGATTTTGCCCTTGATCGAGAGTCTGAACTTGAGCACTTACACGAATAAAACCTATGCTAAGACAAACAGCTTAGTGGCGAATAGATAATATGTGAACAACTACTCATAGTGGCCATTCCCAAGCACATAAACATACAAAATAAAAAAAAATACATTCATTATCATTGAAGAACAATATAATCAATAACAAGGAGGATATGTTAATATATTACTTATCATACAAGTATAAACATGTACAACACATCACTATTTAGCAATTCCTTTTTGTGAATGCCTGCCTAAGTTCTATGGGTATGGATAATGAAAACTGTGGATACTCATAGGTATCAGTCATATAAATACCCGAAGGTGTTAAACATATAAACCTAATCGGGGTTTAGACTGTGGTCCCAATGGAGACATACTGTGGACCTAAATAGGGTTAAGATTGTGGCAACTACATTTGTAACCTTATAGGCATGCCTATGTATCCACCATAACGTTTTATGTGCAGGTATTAGACACTTCGTACATCATTTCATCTATTGTAACCAACCCATCACATTGCATAGTTATACATACGTATGTATATAGGTAACATGGTAATGTAGTGTTACTATCAACATATATTTCAATAATGCAACACTTATATATACATGTATACATTATTTAATAGGAATATTATAGATCATGGATACATATATACATGCTTTAATACAATTTCATATATATATATATATGTAATTATAGTCCCCATATGCTTAGGTTTTCAGGTATAATGTGTCTTATTAGGAACACAACACATGGGGGTAGTCTAAAGTGATAGAAAAGGGGAAAAAAAGCAAAAATAGAGGACAAAAGCCTACTGTCATGAGCACGATAGTGGGCATTTGGCCAATTAAAATTTCCCTTATTCACAAAATTCTGTCAACTGGTTCAAAATTTTAAGAAATTTCCATACCTTTTTAGTGATTCCACATTCTTCAAGCTCCTTCCCCTACCTTTTCCTTCCCTTTACTAGATTGCCCTTCTACATAAAATGAATTCATAAGCTATTATAACATAAATGATTCAATAACCTTATAACTTGATTATCTAAAATCAAATAAGAAGAGAAAAAGGAATTATTGCCCTAAAATGGTAACCCCTAAACTCTCTCTCCTCAAGTATAAATCAAATTAGAATTTTTAAGTGCTCTTGAGAGCTTAGTTGAGAGAAATTGCTGCCTTAGAACTCCATGAAGTGGGCGGGCCCTTTTCCCATTAATCCCTTTGATTTTTCTACGTTTCTCAAAAAGGTTCTAAAGAGATAGGTGCCTTGCTCCTATTGGCTCCCGTTTCCACCTTTTCAAAATTACACTTAACTTCTTAAATTTATGTTTTTACCCCAAAACTTTCTCTTTCCCTTTTAAATTAGGTCCCTTAATTAACTTTTTTCCCATAATTAATCACATGCATGGCCTAATTTAAAATGAACATTTTACCCCTCTTCTCTTAAGTTAATTACCTTTATGCCCCTACTTGTAGCCCACTAACTATACACACACAGTGATCATATTATCATTCAAGAACACATGCATATTCTTCCAAGGCCTAAATAGGGGCCTTACACTTAGAGTACATAGCCTTTGATTCTTTTACTAATGACACTAAATGATACTCCTCTAACTTACTCTTATGTGTAGTTATGTCTCTTAAAAACTTTCCCCATGGGGGTATATCTCTTGTAGCATCTATGAATGGAATAGTGATAGTTATATCCTTAAGATAATTTAAAAATTTGCCAAATTGCTTATCCAAATTCCTCTTTAAAAACCCTTGGGTAAAAGGCAAAGTTTTCACATCCACTATAGGCATATCCTTCCTATTAGGTTAGTTATCTTTCTTTTTACCTTTTTAATGCTTAACAACATCATCATTACTATCAACTACATTATGCATATTAGACTTAATAGACTTACCATTTGATTCATCATCTTGAGTTAGCACTTTCTTATCTCTTACCTTATAATTATCAACCTCCTTACCACTTATTAGAGTAATTTCTTGACAAGTCTCTTTATATGTGAACTTGGGTTGGCTTGGTAGCTTTCCCATGGATTGAGAATTTGAAGAGGCTTGTTGGGGAATTTAAGTCTCAAAAATCCTATTATGAGTAGCAAGTTATTCAAGTTTTGTATTGACTTGCTTAAATTGCTCATCATTATTTTTATTGCTAGCAATTTGTTCAATAAGGAATTAAAGATGGGATTTTTGTTGTGATGGATTAAATGGTGGCTTTATAGGAAAACCAGGTGCATTTTATGGTCTAGGCATGGGGTTACTTGGAGGGTTGAGTTGTGATTAAGTGTTTGACAGAAAATCCAGGATGGTTCCTTCATTAGGGATTATAAAAATTAGAATTCAGCCCTCCCCTTTGGTTGAAACCGCAGTGAACATAATTGGCTACTTTATTATTACTCCTAGTGCATTGTGTATAGGAGTGAGATCCTCCACACAACTCACAAACAACACTTGAATTATCAATAGAATTAACTTGAGATTTACTTACCAATTTAGTGAGTGCATCAAACTTTGTTGTCAATAAGTTGATGGTATCAAGCTCCAAGACTCCTCTTCCTTTTGCCATAGTTTTTTCATCTCCCATGTACCCTTGCAATGCAAGTTCCTCAAGAAAAGTGACCGGTTCTCTTGTTGTCTTGTCCATCCATTTACCACTTAAGGTTGCATTAACTATATTTTTATTTTCATATGTCAAACCATTATAAATGATTTAAATAATCATCCAATCAGGCAAGCCATGATGAGAACATTACCTTTGGAGTTCCTTAAATCTATCCCATGCTGCATATATTGTCTCATTTGAATGTTCCCTAAAAGTTGTAATCTCATTTTTGAATTTGGCCATCTTGTGAGGTGGAAAATATTTATGTAGAAAAGTTTGCTTCAATTGATCCTATGTTGTAATAGACTTACTAGGAAAACTAGCCAACCATACTTATGCCTTGTCCTTAACCGAAAAAGGGAATAATTGATGTCCAATTGCATCATCAGTGACTCTATTTATCTTGAATTTTACACACATATTAAGAAAAGCTAATACGTGGTAATAAGAATCTTCTTCATAGAGACCACCAAACTGATTATTTTATACCATTTGAATTATACTAGGCTTGATTTCAAAGTTGTTGTTAGGTATTGTAGGTACACATGCCTCCAAAACTTCGCAAAATGTCAGGCATAGCAAAATCTCCCAATGTACGCCTTTCTTGTTCAACCATGACATTGGAATTTGGTCTTCCTCTTCTTGCTACTTTTGTTCTTGTTCCCTACCTAAAGAACAAAAGTTCTATAAATTTTAGAATCAAATAGAAGAAGATTATCACTACTACTACTACACTGCTTACAAAGAAAATAACAAAACAAACAAAATAAAGTTACTACAAACTGAAACAAACAAAAGGCCTAAATCAACTTTTTTTCCTTCCTAAGTCAATAAAAACAAATTCTTATTAGTTTGATTCCCTAGCAACGACGCCAAAAACTTGCTGCGGTGATGGATAGGCAATGATAAAAAAATGGAATTGGTTATATTAATTTCTTACTAAACTAAATTAATTAGTTAATCAAAAATATAACTTACAATCAATCAATAAATATGTTAGAATTACCAAGCATCAATTAATCTTATAAGAATGCAAATAAACATATAAGCATGTAATGAATGGAGAATAAAGCCCACTATCCCTAGATGCAACTCTCATGTCAAATAAGGGCATTCCCACCCAGAGTCTGTGAGCACTCTCATGTCACCATAGAGATAGATGAGAACCATGAAGCTCTTTGCCTATTCTTAAGCCCCTCAAAGTGAAACCCTTGTCTCCTAAGTGATTTCTAACTTTAAGTAAGATTAATTACCTTTCCACCAAAATGTCCCAATTCTCATTGTGAATAAATTGATTAACATATTACATATGGTGATCAAGCATACATAATAAATTAAGAAACCAATTAAACTTAATTCATTCATACTTAAAACAAAATAATGTATATTAATAAAGATAAATTGATACTTGCAATTCTAACAAAATAAAGTTAACCTAAACACATGTTGGGAAAACAAATACACAAGATATGAGAAATTAAAGTTAAGTAAAATCTAAAGAAGAAAAGAAGGTAGCATGGTAGAAAACTCCTTAATGCTCCTTCAGAAAAGTACTTCAATGTTGATTGACCTCTTTTGTTCTCTCCTTTTCCTTAGTGTATTTTTCTTCCTCATAATCTTTTTAATTGATATGGAAGTTAAAAAGAAGCTTTTCTGTCTTTTTCCCTATCCATATCTCTAAGTATGTTTTATAGGCCCCAAAGGTGCCCCAATTGGGGTCTTTTCGAAGAGTGGTCGAAATTTTGAAGAGGTGTATGAAAAATTGCAATTGTTGGTCTTTGTCACAAGTCAGCAAACCCTGTGCCAAGTTAGACTAGTCGGCATACTAAAGCTCTATAACGAGTCATCACATCCTTAACTACTTCACGAGTCATTTCAACACAACATGAGTTAGCACACTGAGCCCCTGTGATGAGTTAGCACACATTGTTACGAGTTGGCACAGGCTCTTTAATTCTTTAAAGATCTTTTTCTTCTATTCTTCAATGAAAATCCCTTTAATTATACTTCATTTCACTCAATTAGGTACATTTAGCCTACAAAATAAAGAAAACATAACAAGTAACCTAAAACATAACAAAATACATAAAATAACTAAAGAAATAATGCAATATCACACTAAATAACTATGCTACATTGCATGGCATCACGTACCCTTCAACGAAACTATACAACATGCATTTTGTTGCACTGTCGACTAACAAATCTATATGGGGGAGTGGAAAGTCATCTTCCGAGCAAGCTTTGTTTAAATCTCAATAGGCTACGCACATTCTCACCTTCCCATCTTTCTTAGCAATAGGTACAACACTAGCTAGTCAAGTTGGATACTGGACCTCAACCAAGAACTTTGCTTCAATCTATCTCTTCACTTCTTCTTTCACCTTTTCTGTCCATTCTCGCCTGAGTCCTCAAAGCTTCTGCTTTACTGGCTTGCTATCCAGATATATTGGAATGGCATGTTCTGCAATGTCTCTGTCAATCCCAAGCATGTCTTCGTAGGTCCAGGCAAATACTTTTTCATAATTTTTCAATATTCTCTCAAATTTTATCCTCTCTTTAGGAGTTATATTGGATGCAATCAAGATCTCTTTAGGGTCATCTGAGGTTCCGAGATTAAATAAAGTAGTGTATGTTGAATTAATGTCAAATATAAATGAGTTGTGATTATGATCATGCATGATACAACCAGATGAGACATCGCACAAATAAGCAAAGTTATTCATTTTATTAACTTGAGCAAGAAAGGGTACATCATTACAAAATAATTCAGGAATGTAAACTACATCAACAAAAGAATTATCTTCTAAGTCGGGGATGGCTGATGTAGCAGCAGATGCCTCTCCTTCTTCTAATGGTGTCTCCTTCTCAAGAACTATAGCCTTATACTCGACCTTTTCCTTTCCTTTAGCCTTGGATACTAGTGACTCTAGTGTCAGCACCTCTTTTGGGTAACCCAAATTTAAACTAGTGAGATTGCCCATAACTTTTTCATCCTAGAACCCCAGCATAGGCTTGATGGTTCTAACTAACCAATCAAAGACATCATCAAAGATCTCGAATCTAGGGACAATCTTTCCTTGAATCACCATAGGCTCGGCTTCCCTACAATATTTACACTCCTTAGATGCTGGCACAAAGCTTTCTAAGATATGAGGGACATTTTTTTGCTATATCTCATGTTGTTTCTTAGCATCATTCTTATAGTAACCTAAACCTTTTTTGTCTTTTTAATCGATGGGAGTAATAGGTTTAGGGATCCCCTGAGAGTTCTTTCCCAATCTGATGCTCATTAAGTAGTTTATTTTCTTCATTATATTAATAGCCTGAGTGCTTGTACAATCTGTTTCTTCTCCCTCGGTACCAATCTTGGCTACATGGAACCCATTGAATGGCTTATTAGTTATGCTCAAACTAGAAACTGAGTTTTTTCTTGCTTCCTTGATAGTAACCATACCACCCTTGTGTGGAATTTAAACCATATGGTGCAAGGTAGAAATGACCCCTCCCAACTTATGGAACCAAGGTTGTCTTGGTAGCAAAGAGAAATTAGTTGGTATTTGTAACACTTTAAATTTTGCCTCAGTCTCAATAGGCCCCATCTTCACTACTAACCTAAAAGTGACAACAGCTTGCCTCTTGGAGTTCTAATAAGTTGTTATAGTGAGTTGGGGACTTAATGAGCATGGTCTCATCAATACCGTAGGCCACTATTGTTGTAAAGGGACATACATTGATGAAAGAGCTGTCATCCACCACTACACATGCAATGTGTTTACCATTCACTGCGGCCTTAATGTATAAAGGGTGGTTATACTTACGTCCTTCCAGGGGGAGGTTTGTGTTAGTGAACACAATCTTTTCTTCAGAGCCTGCTTTTACCATTTCTAATAGTTCGGAATGAGATATGGTGGTAACAACAGTTGACTCACATAAAGCTTTCACCAATTTTTGCCTATGGGAAGGCGATTGCCTTAGCAAGTCCTATATTGAAATCTGAGCAGGTGTCTTGTTAAGTTGCTTCAAAACTAGATTATCCTATATGGTTCTTTCCTCTACAGACGCAATGGGCTTCTGTGGCCTTTCAACCTTAAGCATGACCTTACCACTCCTAGTGACAGCTTGAACCACCTTTCCATATATCGCTTCCTTCTCATAATCATCAATTTCCTATAGGTCATTCAGCTCTTATTTAGCTTTAACTGAGTGCACTTCACTATATGTATCCCATATATCTATTAACTGAATTGATTGCCTTACTTCCGTTGACCCTTCTTCACTTGTATCTAAACTGTTACCACTTTTTCGAGCCCTGTGGGTGATAGCCAAATACTCATTACCATACAAATCTTTAAGAAAATACCATTCTGGCAACCTAGACCTAACCATGAACACTGGCGATAGCATAACATTGTAAGCTTCCTTCTTTTTGGCTATTTTCCGAATTAAGAATCTATCGAAAATCAATCATGTCTTGGATATAGTCCTTTAAGGTACGACAATAATCAGTCTCATGCCCTATGTGTTGATGGAAGGTATAGTACCAATCAGACCCGTGTCCCGGCTGACCTTGACTCTTTGTAGGCTTAGGTACCATAGGATGTAACTTACCCTCTTTCATTAAATGACTAAGACACTAGGATAATGACTTGTCTAACTTTGAGTAACAGTATTGGTCAACCCCTGTCACTGACACCTCAGCATTTCTTCCACTATTACCTTTAATTGTTATGTCTTTGAAGGACTCTCAATCTTTCAACCCCTTGATTTTGAGACCCTCCCTCAGGTAAGGACTAGCATTTCGAATGAAAAAGTGAATCTCATAATGCATGTCATGCTTTCTCTTTATCTCCATTACTCTACTCCTCCATTGAGTGAGATACTCATGGAATTACTCTTCAGGTTTCTGTTTTAATAACTCCAAATCCTTCAGAGTGACTTCAATACATGTTCTATAATCATACTGCCTAAAGAATTTCTTTGTCAACCTCTCTAAATCTTCTTTGGTCTTCTTGTCCAAGCTATGATACCAGTTAACAGCAGAACCCACAAGGTTAAGATTAAAAATTCATTTTTTATCTCTTAGTGAGCGTAGTTCTTTTCAGAAGCAGAACATACTATTTGATGTAAGCCAGTGGATTGGATGTACTGTCAAACCTTATTAAGCTAGGCATCCTGAATTGACTAAACAAAGCATCATCACCATCTAAATCAATATCCTTAAGACTGACTCCTTTCCTAATTGACAACATCCTAGTCAAAATCTCTAACTTTTCTTCCATCTTCCTCATAGTAGGATTTTCCTCCTTAGGGAAAAGGTTTTTTAGTATTTGAGGGGCCCGCAGTTTATCCTCTTTATAAATTATAAAATCACATTTAGGACTGCCTCAAGCAACATCTCTTTTTACCCCTCATGAAGCCATATGCCTAGCATCCACGGCTAGTGGGGGTTCTACAATAGATGTTATTGGAATCTCCCCAACAAGAGTTAGTTTAACTCGAGCAGTAGCTGATGCAATAGGCTAAGCAATTGAGATCGAAGCCAAACTGGTTTTGAGACTGGCAAATATTGACATCATCTTTCCCTCAAGATCATCCGTCCTATTATCGGCATCTCAAGAATCAAAGGAACCAGTCGGGGGAGTGAGCTCAGCCATAACTTCCCTTTCTAACTGTTTTAAATACCCATCTGAAAACTCTTCTAAAACACTATCTATACCCGACTCAAATCCCAATTCTAAACTCTATTCTGAGACCAACTCTTTTATCTGCTCAACAAACCTCTTTTTAACCAATCGACTATCCAAAGCTTAAAACCATCTAGGAAATGATAGCTCCATTATGGCTGCCAAAACAAGGGTTATCAACATGATGCATGAGCAGATGCATATGCATGATCATGAGATACAATATCGACAACCACATGTAAGAATCCTCTCCACCTTATTTCTCCCACACACGTGGTCAAAGTCATCTTTCCTAGGTGGGCTTAATCCATAGGTCAACAGGAGCCCCTGATGAATATGTATGATGAACGAAAAAAATTCGACAATATAACGCCTTTCAAAAAAAGCACACAAAAAAGGTTTCGATCAATGTGTATTCGAGCAACTTAATCAAATCAAAATAGGCTTACCGAGGCATGTTAGCCTTTGATAAACGAACATCTAGACTTGTATAGGTATGTTTAATATGTAAGGATCCATACCACAAGCAATGCAAGATTATTACGGACATCCTAGTCGAGATTTCTATGTCATTACATGGGCTTTTGGTCCAAATACTCTATTACAAGGCTACCCAAGCATGCTTCTGCCAATAGGTCTAGCTCATCATAAGCATAATGACTAATTAAGTCACTATTTGATATACCAAGAGGTACTAGACTTGGGTTAGTGATTATCCCTAACACTACCCTCGATTGAGTGAACGATAAAGGAGTGCTTTGGAAATGCACCAAGGTCAGAAAACCAATATGCCTAACTTATTCTAAGGCTCTAACATTATTTTAATGCAAATTCAAAAAGAGATAAAATTTCTTAACCAAAAGCCTTTTATGTCACATAAATCAAAAATATTTTCGAAGCAAAGTCTTGAACTTTCCCCAATGAAGTTGCCACTGTGACATACGCTCTTCCTTTTCAGGCCCGAATTCACCCTCGAAACCAAAGGATCATCAAGCTCGAGTGAGAAAACCACTGACCTTTAGTGGTTTGGTCCCACTTTTAGGGTCCAACTAGGTTGAGGTTCCCCTACCCGGACTGACCAATCGCTTCATGATAGGAAAGAGACTTAACTTGACTTGCCAAATCTTAAGCCTCGAAGGAAAAAGATGGCATGCCAAGGTGTCCCTATCTCATTGGTAACAATTGATAGCTATTGGGCACCGTAAGGCTAATTATAAAGAGTTGCCACCTAATAGAACATTGGAAAAAAGGGTGTTTCAACCTCAATAGGCCAAAAACCAAAAGATGGTTCGGAACTCCTCTCTTATTTTTATCTTTGATAAATGTGACACAATGGCTTTCAAATTAATCATGTTATCTCTTTTCTTACATGAAAAATTAGAGCAAATATAAAAATTAAAGGCGCATCCAATCACGTAAGAAAGCTGTAAATCATGGCATAGAATAAAGAGGTAAAGACATCTATAAATCGGGCAATTCATTATAACATTTTTTATAAGGACTTTGTTCCTCACATATAAGTTGTTGAAGAGGCATTTCATTGAGAGTTTGAAGATAAGGACTTGCCAGTCCAAGTTTTATTTAAGAAATGTCCCATGTTATTTAATTATATACAAGAATCATTTACATTATTAAAAGCTAATTTTTACAGGAGAGTTTTCTAGGCAAAAATGTGGACATTGGTCCTATTTTATTGATGAAATATCCCAATTCTTTACTATAAATATTTTTGTGACATTTTCCATTTACAATCGAAAAAAATATTTTCATAATAAAGAGAGAATGTGGTGGGTTTGCTTGTAGCACTTGACAAGCTACACTCACAAGAGGGTTATCCACAAGAACAACAACAAGAACAACAACAACAACAACAACAACAACAACAATAATAATAATAATAATAATAATAATAATAATAAAGATGATAATAGGAGTATATATATAAAAAAACTAAATGAAATAAATCGAAAGAAAAATAAGGATCTAATACATATGTCAAAAATGCACTAACATGCATTTGGTGACATATGATCAACTCTTTTGCTTTAAAAAGCCAGAAAATATATTTTGGGTCATACATCGTGTAATGCATAGGTGTGTACTAGGTGATGCACGGCAGTGCTGGCCAAGTGAAGGCTAGTTTTCTTTTCTTTTTAAAATGAAGTCCCTATCAACATAGTAGATCCAAAATGGAGCAAAAAGGGGGGAAACTAAATACAAAAGAGCAATTTTTAAACCAAATTTTCTAAAAAACTAACTTTAAAATGGGCAAAAGGGAATTTAAAGATAATAGCCTAATAATGTCTATCACATAACAAAGTACCCTTGAGAAGGGTTTCACAACCTAGATCTAGTAGAGATGAATATACATTAAATGTGCGATAAATAAAATTAACGACTAAAACATATGATAATCAAGATAACAAGAAAGGCTTTTTATATTACCTTCAGTGTGCTTACTCGATCAAATCACTAAATTTTAGATTCCTGGACCCTTTTTGTGTTGAAACAGTCAAAAGCAGTTGAAAAAGTATAAAGAGCTAAGTGCCAAAAACAACCTTTTGCACTTGAAAGCCTTTTGAAAACTCTTATGAAGACAATACTATCTTTTAAAATCAATTTCTCTAACCCCTTGCAAAGTAATTGGCCAATTCCTTATATAAGGAAAAATGCACAGGTATACATAGGTTATGAACAAGTGTGCATTCCTATAAGTCAACCCACTTGCCGATTTGCTTTTGAAGATTTCACCCACTTTTGGGCTGCACATCTGTACGCTCAGGATCGTACGGGCGTGCAACTTAAGTGCCTAAGGCCACTTACCTGAAAAGGTAAGATTCTCATGATGCACGGTCGTACGACCCTTATAAAAGGCCATACAAACCCAAAAATGGAGAAAATATGTCAACTTGGCCGAATAATGATATATTCTTTTTGTGTAAAGGTGTACAAGCCCATATCCACAGGTGTGTAAGGTTTGGTACTTGCCTAGTTTGTCTTTTAAGCTCTCAATCAAGGATATTTCTCATTGTTTGACCTTTTGCTCCACTCGATCGCTTAAATCAAGAATAAAAACACTTTAAAATACTTTTCAAAAAAGGATTTCAACATAAAAATGGTTTACCATCCTTGATCCACTATCTTTTAAGGAGCAGTTTTTCCTACAAGGTAATCTTGACAAAAGCCTCCTCAATACCCGATGTCTGCACTTAATTTTAAGAAAAGTAAAAATTAGTTCAGGAGATGCAGGAGTTAGGAAACTTATGCCCAACTGGAAAGGCCCTTATGAGATATCAAAAGTATTGAGCAAGAGCACATACAAATTGAGATCACTAGATGGAACCAAAATTCCTAGATCTTGGAATGTAGAGGTGCTCAAAAAATATATGATGTAATCCCTCATGATAGATGTAATTCCTAATCTATGTGATCGATTTAGTCTACCCTATAAAATAATAACATAATACAAATGCACAATCTGATCGGTTATATTTTTCAATCATTAAACTTATAATTTATTAAGATAAAAGAGGAAGAGAGAAATAGTTCAAGAGAACTTTAAACAAAGAAAATTGAAAAATCATGTCTTCATTCAAAATTTGCTCAAAATATAGAAGAAAAATCCTAATTCTCCATGTTTACATTTTCTTCATCATTTTCCTCTAATTCCTCTTCTTCAATTCGAAGCTTTAGAAGTGAGGCAAGGTCTTTTATAAAGTTAAAATCTTCTCCATGGTAACGCTTCTCGCACTCCGCAATGATCTTAACGATCATTTCAATTTGCGCAACCCCTACATGCTCAGCCAATTTGTTCTTTTGTTATTCCATTTCTCCCTTATGGAGGTCGTGAAGGTACTTTTCCTTGCCTTGGAGATCTTCAACAACTGAGCAAAGTGAGCTGCTCTCTTTTCAAAGATTATCAACCTAACCAGACAATTCGACGTTCTTATTCGACAATTCTTCAATTTTAGCTGAAGATTATGAGCGGACAACTTGTAGTTTTTCCTCGAATTCTTTATTAGTAATTTCCATTTTTTTCTTTCAGCTCCTACTCGGCATTGCTTTTTTTTATCGTTGCCTTCTCCAATAAGCCACATTTTCTATGTATAAATGCATCGCCCTTTGTATAACCTAATGAGAATAGGTTGTTATAAAAACTTTTCCAAAAAAATATGTATGAAAAAAAACAACTTACCCTCATGGCTTTAAATTTGATCTCTACTAGCTCCTTACGAGGTGAGGAAACACGGCCCATTTTGTTTAAATCCTTTTCCAGCGTCAAAAGGAGTATACTCATAAGAAAACCTTGAAAAACCCTTTTTAAAGGAAAACCTTAAAAAACCAACCTCATGCTGGACTTCAGAGGTTGTTTGGATTTCAACATTGCCTTTAACAGGAAAAGCAATTATAATAGAGACCGAAGGTTGAACCTCTGTGACTTCTTCAAGCTCGTCTCATAGGATCAGCCTTGGAGCTCGATGAGGTTTTGTAGACCAAGTGGATGTGTCATATTTAGGAGTGGATTTTCTCTTTTTCTTCTTATCAAAATTTTTCTTGGTATTCTCTACTACCTTCTTTGCGAAATCAACGTCCATAAAGGCTACATATACAAAAATGAAAAAGAGTTAGGAAGAAAGAAGAAAATCATGAAATAAAAATATTATGTAATCATATGATTATGCTTACGATCGATCTCAGGATGATCGATCTAAAAAATCGTTGGCTCATCTAAGAAAGATAATAAGGAATCAGAATTAACTAGATTGTTCTTATAATCCTCAATATACTTCATTAATGCCTTAA
The DNA here is from genome assembly GCA_037975025.1 of Excoecaria agallocha. NCBI lineage: Eukaryota > Viridiplantae > Streptophyta > Magnoliopsida > Malpighiales > Euphorbiaceae > Excoecaria > Excoecaria agallocha. Next base: position 14,795,936 of record CM075821.1, on the reverse strand, counting down.
TCTCTGGCTAGAAGTTTTCAAAACCTGCTATTAAATCCTTTAAATTGTGTGGTTTTGCCGATTGGAGCAGGCTCACTCTAAAGCCTCATTTTTTACAAACTAAAAAGTATTTCTTCTTGAACCCTTGAAGAGAAGTAGGAAGAGTAAATAATCTTCTCTTACGACTACTTGAAAAATGGTACTCATCCTTATCATCCTAACAAGAAATGTAGAAAAAATGGGTAAACAATCCTAGAGAAAGAACTACTTGTACTTTCTGGCAGATAATTTTAAAACAGGTGATGGATCTCTATCTGTTCGGATTCAGTTGGTTAGGAGAAACCTTATAGCTCTTAAGAACATTGGTTTCTAAAAAGGGTAAGGGAAATCGTAGACTGCATTTTAAGCTATCTTGATGACATATGAACCATTCGTTCTTATTCTCTATGAACGGACCATCAAAAATAGATATGGATAAAGGACAAACCAAGGTCAGCACACTCTCAGGAAACTTATACTTTATTCTAAGATTAGTCAATATAGAGGCAATAACTTTAGAATGTTTGATTAAAGGTTCATTCCCTCGGTATCTTTCAAGAAATCCTATATCTAGACTGTCCCCACTCTCACTTGGAGCATTACTACTAGAAGCCATTCTAAAGGGCACAATTTCAAAAAAAAGAATTTTTAAATTACTCCTAGGAAGTAGACTCTAAAATGATATTATAAATACCCAAGTCTAATAATGAAGAAGACGACGAAGATGCTGACTTAGAGGACGAAAAATATGAAGCAAAATTAAAAGAAGGATTCATACAAGTAAAGATAGCTTACTTGATGAAATTGGCCAAGAACTTAAAAAAACTTGAAGAACTTTGAAGCCCTAAAATCTAAATGCCACAGAGAAAAAGAAAAGAAAACTTGAGAATCTTTCAAAAGTGCGAAAAAGATAACCCTATATCTATTTATAGGAAAAAGGTGGCTTTTCCGGCAAACTAAATGCAACTAATGAAAAAATGCCAAGTGTCTCGAGTTCATAGGAACCATTAACGGCATGCTAAATGAAGCATTGTCCATAATGACTAATGACTACTTGAATGAGTAAATGAAAGGTCCCATTTAAAATTTGAATTTCAAATTTGAGGTAAGATCAATCTTTGGGAAGAAAGAGATGATTAGATTGATTTGTAGAGGGAACGAATGATAGCATCCTTCTTAATTGGATGCTTAAGCCTAAAAGCCCAATTCAAAGACAGGCCCATAATTTAGCCTCAAAGTCAATCCCATCGGATTGACGTGATAGATTACCACGTCAATCAGGAGGTATGCCATCTACATTCCCATATGACGTTAGCCACCTAACCGATATGGTTACCACAATGCTGCCAAATCACTGTAATATGTCATTGTTCTAGGCACTTAAGAGCCTAGTAATCCTACTACCACAAGTATACTATAAATAGCAAAATTATAGAAGGCTTTAGGTAAGGTTCACTTTGAGACTCTCTCTCTCTACTTACATTTTTCTTTAAAATTGTCAGCTAATTTAAGCATCAAAGATATTTTCCCGGTTCGACCAGGCGTTCTTTCTTTTTGCAGGTTTTAAAAGGCCCCATCCAATCAGACCCCCTTTTTCTCTCATTTTCATTTTGGATATTTTGGAAATATCAATACCTAGTGTATAAAGATTTATGCATGCAATAAAATATTTATTAAAAAAAATCTAAATATGAAAATAATTTTAAATTTTACATTGTCAATAATAGTCAAATGTCACATATATAGAAAGATTTTCATGAATTTTTGACAAATTAATCAATCGATACAAATTTTCTTAAAAGATTTTTTTATATAAATCATATTAAATTCAATATATCATTAAAGAATTTATAAACCTAGATCGATTATTATACTTCCTTAAGAAAGATAATAAATTCTTATCTTAAATAGATAATATTTAGTTATAAATATAAGATTTTCATAATAATTTCTATCGGAAATCTTGCAAGAAAATTTGTATCAATTAATTAATTTGTCAAAAAATCACAAAACTCTTTCTATATATGTGGCATATAACTATTGTTGACAACATAAAATTTCATATTATTTTGATAGTTATATTATTCTTAATGAATTTTTTATTCCATGCATAGATCTTTATACACCATGCATTATGTTTTATTTTGAATTCTACAAAATTATTGTGCCAGTGTGGTAATAGTTTATGGCTTTTCTAAAATCTTTCTAAATTTTTGAGTTTAAAAATTATTTATTTCCTTATTTTCAATATCAAACTGAGTGAAAAAAGGTACTTGTAATGTGCAAAAAAATATAAATATTTTTTTAAAATTTTAAATATATATATAAGCATTTATATTATTTAGTATATTTTTTTAAAATTTTTATATAACTATTGAGTAATAAAATGAAATTTTAATTTATTTTATTGTAATAAAATATAATAAATTAAAGTGAGGAAGAGAGAAAAGATTGTGACATGTGAAAATAAGTATTGGTTAAAAATGAATCTCATTGTCACATCATTAAGAAAAGAGATGAGTAATGATAAAATGACGTGATAATAATTGATTGGGTGTTAGTGAGTTTCATTGCCATGTCAGTGAAGACAAGAGTGGAAGATGACACATGGCTATAAATGATTGGATAGAGATAAATTCAAAATTTATGCTAACAAATGGAGTTAATCAAATTAAACAGTTTATTTTACTATAGACAAAATTACTCTAATTTTAAAATATTAAAAGCAACATTACACCAAAATAAATATTAAAAATAAAATTGTGAATTTTATCTAACTTTATAGACATTTTTGCACCTTTTGTTATTAAAAAGATAAATAATTTTAATGATATAATTATTAATTTATAGATGACAAATGAATCAAATATAGGTGATTTTGGTTGTATAGTAACATATTGGAATATAAACGAATCAGGTTATAAACGAGATAAAATCTTGTAGATTATAAATGGATTTCACTTAGATCATGATCCGAATAGATCATGGTTAAAAAATTATAAACTAAAAACCTTTATTACATTTTTTAATCTTTTTTTTTCACTAAAAAATAAGTGGATACATAACTTACTAGAGCTTAGAAAAAAATGGAAAAATAGTTAACCAAAATATTTGTCCAAAACCAAATCAAGTTTTTTGATTAACTGAACCGGCATTTTCAATTTCGATTATTAAATTTTAGATTGTTTCGGTTTCAGTCCATTATCTGAAAAATCAATCGATTTCAGCTCACATACTGATTTAACTATTATTTTTAGTTCAATTTTTAGTTTCGGTTTCGTTATTTGGGTACCAATTAACTGTTATTATATTTTTATTTTTATGCCTTATAATTTTTTATTTTTTATTTCTTTTTAAAATTTACATAGAGTAATACTTTAAAATACATTTAAAATATATTTTTAATTTTATACCTTAATTTTTTTCTATAAAATATATATATAATACTTTAAACTATATTTAAATTATGACATTCTTTTAATTAGATAAAATAATATTTATATGCAGTAACTGATTAATTTTTATATACATTATTTTTTATCATATATGTTGGTGTTCATATTTTACTTAATAGTATTTAATCACATTTTCTTATTTTTAGAATTTATGAACATTTAATGTTATCCAAAAAAAATTTTTGACTTAAAATTAAGTATGCTAATTTTCAACAAATATCAAATCTGTTTTATAATATGAAATATTAATTTGTTGAACATCAATTTTGACTACTATATTATATTTGTTTTTAATTTTTATTTTTAATTACTGCACATTTGAAATTAAATTAAATTTTTATTAATTTTTTAATAATTATATGTTATAAATTTTAATGATTAACCTAAAAATAACCAAATAGAAAAACCAAAATTGATAACTCTAATTAACCGAACGTAACAATCTAGTTTAACGGTTAATGATTTTAAAAACCGATATATATTGATGGATTAATTAAATTTTTTTGCTAATTTCATCAATTTATGCTCATTCCTAGAACTTACGAAAATATTTATTCTAAATTTATATTGTATAAAAATATTATAAAATTGTAAATGGATGAAAACAAAACGAATCACTTGAATGACTAAACAAAGTTAGATTATAAACGAATCGAGTTGAATTTAAATGAACAAATTATATATAAGGTAAATCAAATTCGCATATGAATCATAATTTAAACAGAAAAAATTTTAACACATTAAAAGCAAAAGGGAAAAGAGAGCAATAAAGGCTACGATTAGAAATAATTTTATCCATAATCACTCATTTCCATTCAAATAAGTTGTGACAACTATTTTTCAATTTGTTATAATAAAGTAAATCAAGTACAATTTTATAATACCAAGTTAAAAATACCAAAAAAAATATCATTCCAATCACATGACGTTTGCATTAATGGCTGAATCAGCATCAAATCTCATAATATATACCACTTTTAATATCCCCATACGTAGTGAGCTGCCATTAACGCATGCCCCAGGTATTTGAAAAAATTCTTTTAGAATTTTTAACTTTATTGTTATAAAATTATACTTCAACTTTATTCCTGCAAATCGAAAAATTGTTTACAACGTTACTTTGGCAAAAGACGATGATGAATTGCCAAATCTTACAAGTCAGAACATAGCTGTCAATCCATCTTTGACATCTATCTTATTTATTGACTACAAAAATGATACGCACATTTATCTGCTGCTGAATTGGCATTTTTCATTTCATCAAACGTCTGGCAAAACATGGCATGTGTGAAACCAAACATAAAAACAGAGATATATACATTTGTTTTCCATAGCTCCTTTCACACCAAATGCACTGCCTAAATGTACATCGACACCAATATGAAATCAGTTTTTCCCAAGATTTTGCATTTCAATTATCAATGACTTTCATGGGATCCAAGAAATATTGGACAAAACTAAGCTCCACTCCTTGCTTGAGGGACCCGGCCTAAAGGTACCATGAGATCCTTCATAACCTCGTACTCTTCTGCACTTATTTGAGCACCAGCCAGCAACTATTTGGCCAACAGAAAACAGAGCTAGCGTGTCAGAGAACTCAAACGAGTTTCTTTGAAAGAAAGTGATAAATTTCGATGGCATCAAACATCATAAATTACACATCGTCTTCACTTCCTAGTCAGATGCAACTAGTAGTCTAGTGTAGAAGCACTCTTTTCATGTCAACAGAAGATTTTAAGATAAAACAAATAATATTTTCTTTCTAAGGTGTCTGCAAGAATGCATCAAGTTTTAAATGAGATTTCTTTCTTTCCTAGCTTCCTGAACCAAGTACAGAATGGGTAGAGAGATGGAAAAAAAATGAGTCACAGTACTGGTGACTAGTAATTTGCAGTTTGCCTGTAATGTATGAAGGCCAGGAAAGAGAAAAGTGAAAAAATTTTACATGATTATCATGTGCTATTTAAGGATGCCTTATAATGACTATCATTTTCATATGCATTATAATAATAGACTTTTTCAAACAATACTGCCAGTTCATCCAATTAATCATATCCAGCATCAAAAACTTGTCACTAACCTGTAAGGTTTCATCACATGCACACACACACAGCGCTATATATATATATATATATATATATATATATATATATATATATATATATATATATATATATATAATATATACAGATATTCCACCATATATATTTGCAGTTAAATTTTCAGAATATCAAACAGAACCTAAATTTTTTTAGCAGCCTGCACCTAAAATTTACTGATGAAAACTAATAATTTTTTTAAGCTGATGCATAGCTACATATTAATTCCATCAGAAATAAAACTAAATCACAAGTAAACCAAACCAAAAGAGAAATGCTTGGGGTCATACCTGGTGCAGCACCATCCTCCGACTAGTCAGATAAGAAGCAAGAGCAGGAATCCTACATACAGAGAGAGCCTCAATGAAGAGAAATGCGATGACTTGCCATTGTTTCATTCTGAATGCAGGAAGTGCATCGCAGAAGGACATAGTGTCCAAAAAGAGTGCCTGCGTTGCAGTTTTACAGGCCAGCTCCCCTCATAAGTTTGTGCACAAGAAATTAACAATTTGTGACAAAATTCGTTAAGCTAGAACCCAACTGAAAGGATTTTATTCTCTCAAATACATAAATAACAAATTAGGCACAGCACAAATGCAGCAGGTTACCAGTTAGGCTGCATTACCATACCACTAATTTGAGATGTTAACAATAAATATTTCAGACAAAAAACTAGCACAGAATCATGATGTAGATGATAGTGTTAACAGTAAGCATTACCATACCACTAATTTGAGATGTTAAAAATAAATATTTCAGACAAAAAACTAGCACAGAATAATGATGTAGATGATAGTGTTAACTGTAAGCAAAATGATTTAGATGACAGTGTTAACTGTAGACCAAGTAACAGAGTTACAATATTAATGAAAAGAAGCCAACACAGCATATGCATACTTGTTATTTAACATAATGAAACTTTAGATATCAACCATAAAATCAAATTTCATCATCATGGAAATCAGATGCTGGAAAGGGGGAAGAGAGAAATGTCTCAACAAATTTGGAAAGATAATAGAAGGCAATGGTGCATTGCAACGTGATGCAGTATTCCAAAATTTTCAAACCAAAGACAAAAACTAAAGTCCTGTAATGATGTAAATATTACGGATCTTTGATGGCTAGAACAAAATTATCAGCCACTTTACTCCAAAGAAAGGCATTACAAGTCCCACAGAATAATCAAACTATTGCAATAAGAAATATTTCAAGAATTATTACCACTCCTTGTTCCAGTGTAGATACTGGTAATGGCAGCCTGAGTTCAGCAACAAGTCCTGGAAAAGCTCGAGCAAGAGAACCCTCAACTGTAAGCTTAATTTCAGAAGAACGACCATCTGGCAAAACAACTTTCCTAGGGTACTCCCTCCCATTAACAGATAAATAATCTTCATATGAGCTTTCATCTCTCCCATATATATATGCCAAAGAAGATGAAGTCACCCATGCAAAGAGTGCCATCCACATAGTTGCAAAAGGGGATAACTGAAGACGGCAGGCAATCATAAATGTAAATTTGTTGAATAACATGAAAGCAATTTTAAACTTTCATTGCAGACTTACTGTCAAACTGAATCCTTCCGGTGGAGCATCATACCATGAATCCTTAGGGTCAAATACCTCAGACTTTGGTATTCCTGGTTTTGTGGGCCACTTAAGTGAAGCAGATTTTTGTTCAAGCATATCAGCATTCTCCGTGGGATCTCCTTGATTCGAGTCAAGAGGGTGTGGTAAGATGATAACTCCAGCTTCCGAAACTAAAGATATATGCAATAGAAAATGAGAATTGGAAGTGCTGACTAAAAATTTCTTAATTTATCTGAGCAAAAAAAAAAAAAAGAGTTCAAATTGAACAAAATACTACTGGCATCAGAATCCCCAGATGCAACAGCTTCTGCTGCCTTGCTCATTGCTATTGCACATGCTTCTGCTGATTCAAAACGTAGAATGTTGCTATCATCTCCCACATCCGCAATGTCCAAAATCTCAGGATGTCCTTTTATCTCATCCATTTCCCTAATATCACAAAGATTTCTACTTCCAGCATTATCAACTTTTTTATCAGCCCAAGTAACAGAGCGATTCAATTTCCTTGCACCAGCAGATTTAAGCGAGGGTTTAAGCACAGATTCACTCAAATTGGCTGCTTTCTCCACCTGAGATTTCTCTCCAGCTACAGTATTATAATTTGAAGGTGAAGGCAGGTTTTCAGCACTGAAATTATCTTTTATGACCTTTTTACTCTTTTCCTCTTTTGACTTTCTTAATTTCTTAACAGAATCTTCCTTTCCTAGAGAAGATAATTGCGCCTTCAAACTTTTACGATTGTCTTTACCCTTTTGCTCTTGTGATTTTGTAACAGAAGCAGTCTTTGCCAAACCAGTGGGACCTTTCGAAATGCTATATTCATCATTAGTGATTATAATGCTTGTGAAGTCCATGTCATTAAATAAACAATCTCTTTTACTGGCCTGTTTGGTACGGATGACCGTAGATCCTGCATATATAACTCAGACTCACTTTGGTAGGTAAAAACAAAAGAATGTCTAAAGAGTCACTTGGAAAGCCAAAAAATAGGGTGAGAAATAACAAAGGAAAGAAAGCCAGTTTTGTAAACTCATAAATAGCAAAAGTTTAATGCCACTAGAAATAACCGCACACACCATATGAACTCTATAACTTCTGAACCAGCAACCTCTTAATCTGTCGTGCTAGTCAGGAATATATATATATATATAAGGTTTAAAACTAAAAATGCCCGATGTACTGAGAAAAAAATTTCAACGGTAATAAAGAAAAGAAGCAAAGTTGAATATTTAGTATGCAATACCTTCTTGTTGTTTCTTTAATGGCGGAGTCTTGGAATCGCGATCTCTTTGTGGAACATAGCCTTCAATTGCATTTGATGGACCAATCCACTCTTCAAAAGGCACTTCCCCAACATCTTTTTCAGTTTTTTTCTCCTGGATTTTTAAATTAGAAAAACCTATCTCCCCTTTTTCCCCCAAATTCTCAGAATCTAAACTCAGACCATCAAACCTCCTTATAATCTCATTAAGCTGCTCTGGATTTCGAATTGAGCATCTCTCTTCTTGTAAGCTCCTTCCAAAAGCTCGACTATTGACAACGCATTCTGGAGAGCAATACATGTATGTCTCATGCAGATCATACACCTTGTGCTCCTTTAATGAAATGCGATATCTGCCTTTGTTAGGTTGATCTAATGGCAGAGAATTGTTGCACAGTGGATATCCACATAGCTTTGCTATCGAACGCTCAACAACAACATCTTCATAGTCACTACAAGACATCAAAGATCCAGCTGCAAATAGCTGTTCTTCATTTCTTATGCCTTCAAGAAGGGAAAGTTGTAGCTTGTAAACTGTGTCTTTCACAGAAAGGGATGGATCTTTTGCCATTGGAGAGGACTTATTGGAATTGGCTAGACAAATTAAATCTTAATAAAGCTACAAAAACAACAAAACATGAGAATTGGGAGTAAGTATGAGGAAGAGAGAATAGAACTGAATACAACTCAAATATTTTTAAACAATTAGCTGCAGATTGATGTCAGGAATAACATTGAACTAATTGCAACCTTCCCAAATCCAATTGAGACTACTCTTACCTATATAATTACCCGTTTAACGTCTTCGTTTTTTTTTTTTTTTTTAAAAAGGAACTTTCATAGCTTGATAAAAATCCAAACGAAAGTGTACCTTTTTCCCTAGTGGACACTAATAACATAAATGATACAAGGAAAAATTTCTCAAACCATAAATTACATCAGAAAAAAAAAAAACTAGGCAAACATGAACTTAAGGTTTATATATGAAATTCGATAGAAACCAAGTCACACAAATACATAATCTGGCAGGTCTTGAAATCGAAGAAATCTTCCCCAGTTAGTGAGAGAAACAAAAATACTCCACTTTATTCAATAGTGAAAGAAACAGTGTTTCTGAGTCAGTTTTTAAGACCTGGGCAAACAGCTGCGGCGTTGGCGGTAGAAGATTAACGCTGTCGGGTAAACAGCTGGTGTGCTCTGATGATGAAGGAGAGTTGGATGAGCAGCAACGGTGTAGTTGAACGGCGTTGGAGGAGAAGGGATAAGGATAATTAGGGCCCAAAGAGAAATACGAGGAACAGAATGAAGAAAGCATCTTCCTTTTTCTTTTTCTTTTTCAGTTTTACGATCATCCCGGTAGGATCGAATGTAATAATATTGTATAAATAAAAATTTAGTACTAAGTTATTTCCACAATTGATAATTTGGACCCAAAATTTTTTTTTCATCTATATATATATATATATATATATATATATATATATATATATATATATATATATATATATATATATAAGCACTTGGATGCTTGAGAAAAAATATTTGGATTTTGAAAATTTTTCGTTTTGTAAGAAAGATTGACGGCTAAAAGTAATTTTAAGACTTTTTCCAAAATATAATATTTTTGACAGAATCTGTATCAGATAATTGTTACTGAAAATTATTTTAAAACTTAATTTTACTCAACTATTACTGTACTGAGTTATTTTGCACTTTGAGTGTTTGGTTTTATTTGTTCAAGCGATTTTTATTTTTATAACACTTTGCATGATCCATTTTACAGAAGAGTTAAACCTTTCCAAAATAAAGATTTTGGAATCATTGAATTTGTTTTTGATAAATCGATTCGTAAAAATAAGATTTTATCTTTTTTGTTGTGTTTGATATTTTTTCTTGTAATAAAAGCATAAACAATAGCTTTATAATGCACTTTGAAAATCACTAACACTAAAATAGATCATTTATGTGTATGTGTGTACGCACGCGCATGTATATATATATATTATATATATATTCTTTCAGCCTTAGAGAATTGAAGATTCTGATTTATAAGAGTAAAGATGAAAGCATTTATACACCAAAAAATAGCATAAAATTAAATAAATATAGGTAAATTACGTTTATTTCTTATAGCACAGAATCCTTTAGCACGAACGGAAGCAAGGAATCTTTACTTTCAAACTGTACCACTGAACTCCATTTAACACATATTTTCTTATTTACTTGTTAGGTACAACTTTTTGTCAGGTCACCCATCCTGGTACTATCCTGAGCCCTGCATTCTCATATTGTTAAATTTTAGCCCTTAGATAGGGCTCCAATTAAGGTAAGATTAAATTATATTAATTAGTGTGAATTAAATTAACAGTTACATAAATTAAGTATAGGAAATAATATCTATCATTAATATATTAGTCACCTAATTTAAATTAAGTAACTGCCCATATTAATAACCACCAATTATGATAGATTTTCTAATTAAAAAAAATCCCAATATGAAACTAATTTCATGTATATTATTTTCTATTCCGATATATTCTCATTTATATTATGACCAATTTCTCATCTTGTGAGTCATGGACATATCCCAAACTCCATCTCCCACTCGCACATAACAAAATGATTTTCAGTCATTCTCTCCTATCATATAGGCAGATAATTTGTGTGACCAGCATACGTCGGGAAGACTAGTGCTATACACCTGTTAGAGATATATAGCGTCTTGAGAAATAAGATCTTCTCATAATAGTATGCCCAAACCCTTAATAGTTTTTCTCACATTTTTTGTTTTATCTCATGATCTCATAAAAATAATTTTCGTATTCGTTATTGTGTCTCTATTTATAAAGACTATAATAGGGTTAACCAATGAACCATGAAACCACCGAATGTGATCAAAAAATATCTTTCCCATTTACAATATGTCATCCATCATAGTTTAAAAACTTGCTTTTGTAGTTAGATCCATGAGCCAAAATTTTTCCATGATCCTTTAGAGACTTAAACTATACTTCTGGTATAAGTTAAGGGTTCTAAGGGTAAAAAATTAGGATCTCACGCTAGGAAAAATTTGAGATCATTCACATAAGATTCCCTTCCCTTAGTCAACTTAAGCACACATGGTATGATGCATGTACTATGGTGTTTTCTCATTTCCCTTAAAGGGAGCATATGTGTTATTATTATTTAACACCATATAGAAGCATAAGGTTGCGATGTACCAAAACATCCCACTTTAGTCCATTTCCTTCAGGACTACTTTTGGCTTTTTTGGAAAGAATATGATAGTTATGTTTAACATATCATCGATCATTCTTAATTCTATTTGAATCTTAATCCAAAGCATATAACCTCATGTGTGTCTTTATCTTGCACGTTAACAAGACTTATCTTGTAATTTCTGTAAAACGGTATTTTTATTTTGAACAGGTTCTCAAAATCCACTTTGTGTTCAAAAATCACCTCATATTAGATTTTGTTAATTTATTAACAAAACTAATGTAAACACCCATGTGAGTGGGTTACTTTTTTGTCTGATATGCTTTATCTTGTAACAGTAAATCTTCACATATAAATATTCACACTCATGTATTGCAAACAATAAACTCAATTATTATTATTCATAAATAATAATGTTAAGATATTACAATATAAATCAACAAATCCTATGCAAACCTTGAGACCTAACATGTCTTTCAAACACATATTTTGATACAGGTTTAGTTAAAAGGATTTGCTATCATATCATGCATAGAAGTATACTGAAAGTTTACTTCTCCTCGTGCAACAATGTCTTCAGTATATTGATACTTAATGTCGATATGATTTTTCCTACTATGAAATTTCGGATTTTTAATGTAAGTAGCTATTGACAATTGACTATCACTATAGACTGTCATAGGTTCCTCTAAGGGCAGGTACATTCAGATGGTCCATAAAATCGTTTTAACTTAAACTGCCTCTTGTACTGCAGTTGAGGAAGCGAAAAATTTTATTTCCATTGTCAAATGGCTACATAGGTTTGTTTCTTGCTACTCCATGAAATGACATCCTTTCCTAGCAAGAAAATATAACCTAATGTGGATTTCCTCTCATCCACATCTCCTCCCTAATCAACATCGTATATCCTCTCAAATGCAGATCCTTTCATTAAAAACATAGATAATTATCTATAGTACCTTTAAGGCATCTAAGTATCCTTTTTATCGCCTTTCAAAATGCTTTGCCTGGGTTAGATTGATATCTACTTACCATGCCTACAGCATAGCATATATCAGGTCTGGTACACAATATTGCATATATCAGACTTCCTACGGCACTTACATACAGAATGTTCTTCATATGTTTTATTTGCTCTTTGTCTTAGGACAAATGCTTTTGCTAATAGACTGATTCTTAGCAATGGGGTTGTCTATGGGCTTACAATTTTACATATTAAATTGTTCAAGAACTTTGTTAATGTATATCTTTTGAGATAGTGATAATAACCTTCTTGAGTGATCTCTTGAAATCTTAACTCTAAGGATATAATATGCTTGACCCATGTCTTTCATCTAAAAGTTGGATGACAACCAATCTTCGATAAGATTTATGTATTCTTTGTCATTTCCTGCTATAAGTATGTCATCTACATACAATGTTAAAATGACAAACTTATTTCCTGATCTCTTGAAATAAACACAATTATCTTTATTAATCATGTTGAACTCATTTGACATGATTGCTTTATGAATTCTTAAATACTATTGTCTCAAAAATTGCTTTAGGTCATAGATCGATCTCATCAATTGGCAAACCTTATATTCACTACCTTCTTCAATAAAACCTATAGGCTGCTCCATATAGATTTTTTCCTTTAATCTTTCATTGCAAAAAGCAGTCTTTACATCTATTTGATGTAGCTTTAGGATTAAACTAGCCACCAAAGCTAGAATTAACCTTATCGATGTAAATCTAACAACAGGTAAAAAAATCTCCTCATAATCAATTTCTTCCTATTGTGTAAACCTCTTAGCAACTAGCCAAGTCTTGTATCTTTTGATACTACCATTAGCTTCTTACTTTATTTTGAGAATCCACTTATTTCCAATTGATTTGCGTCAAGTAGATCAACCAATTCCTAAATATGGTTCGATCTCATGGAAGCCATTTCTTCTTCCATTGCCTTAATCCACTTATCTTTAGTTGGGGCATGAGAGAGCTCCTTTTACATTTTTAGGCTCATCATTATCTATGGTGTAATCGAAAATGCCTCATTTATACCTTTGATCTCAAATCGTCGGCGTGAAACACTTTTCCTTTTAGATTTTTGTGATTCCAAATCTTGATAAGCATGTCTCATATATTCATCATAGTTCGAAATGCTCCTACTGGGATTGAACTCTACGGCTTCCACTCAAATAAGGATCCTACATATCCTTACTCCTACTAGAGTTAGGCATGCTCATCCTTCCACTGGAGGATAGATCCCGAACATTTCTAACAATTGAGAAGAGAGTCTTAACCTTCTTCATTAATTTTATCCCACTCGGATGGAGAGATCTAGGTAGTTCATCTTCTTCAATTTTGTAAAAAGTAAAGTCTTGACTTAAATTGCCCAACTTTGTAAACTCATTTTCCAAAAATATGACGTCTCGTGACTCAAATTCTGTTACTGAGCCATTTGCTTGCTCACCTACGAACACGCATCTTTTTTATAATTCAAATATTGCACAAAGATACTCCTTTTACCTCTTGGTCCTAATTTACCAAATTTATTTGAGGTATTATGAAAGTAAGCAACATAACCCCAAGGGCATAAATGACGCAAGTCGGGTTGCCGACCAGTCCACAACTCATAAGTAGTGGAAGCAATAGACTTGGAGGGCACACAGTTTAGAGCATATGTGGCCATTAACAAAATATCTCCCTAATAGGAGATGGGAAAATTTACTTGAGCCATCATAGAATGTATCATGCCTAAAAGGGTTATATTTTGCCTTTTTGCAACATTATTTTGTTATGGAGTTCGAGGAATAGACAACTGATGTCTCTATCCCATATTGTCATTATATAAAGCTTTAAATTCATCAGAAAGATATTCTCGATCACGATCGGTTCTTCAAGCTTTAATTTTCTTGTCCAATTGATTCTCAACAAGATTTATAAAAGTTTTAAAAGCAACTCAATGCTTCAGACTTGTGAGAAATCAAATAGACATGACCATACCTAGTATAGTCATATATAAAAGTGATGAAATAATAGGCCCTATACCTTTCCCTAACGTTCATTGGACCATAGACATTTAAATGAATTAATTGCAAATGAATTGTGGCTCGGGTTCCTTTTTCGAATGGTTTTTTAACTAGTTTTCCTTGTAAGCAACACTCACATGTAGGTAATTCAATCTCAAGAAGAAGAGATTAAAGAAAAACTAGCTTTATTAGAATAATCAGGATCAACATCCATAATTATAAAATTATCCAAAAAAAAACTAAAACCATAAAAAATTTCATCCGAAAATAGGTTAACTTTATCATTCTTAAAATGCAGATCAAACCTAAGTCTCATTAAAGTTAAAATAGAAACTAAGTTCCTATGCATATTAGGAGCATAAAACACATTGTGTAGGAGTAAGGCTTGGCCTTCACGCAAGACTAGTCTGCATATACTAATTCTTTGAACTGCCACTCTGTCATTGTTACCTACATAAATCCACTTTGCTCCAACAATTACTCATCGAAACTCGACAAAGGCCTCTTGATCCCTTATCACATGGTCTATTGCTCCTGAAACACTTCACCTTAGAAATATTCACTTTCTTTTTGGCTTTTAAAGCCTTTTCATTCTGTTTAACTTTTTGCTTTTTAGGCTTTCAAGCCATTTCTTTGCTTTTTCCATAGAAGCTCTTTTATTTTTGTTCTGGTTTGACTTTTTCTTACCAGAATTGGAGTGTTTTCATATACACTTTAGCATTGACCTTGATTGATCCTAAACGATCCTCTTCTAACTTTAAATGTCTTAATGTTATCCATATGATTCAGTTACATTTTTATGTGCTCCTAACTCCTTGGCAAAGATCGAATGATAACCTTAACCTATTACTTATCAGTCAACTTATGACTTGCATCACCAAGTTCACAAATCATATTCTTCATCTTTTGGAGAAGTTTTTGAATTGAATGATCAGGCTTTTTTTGATAAGTTTGAATTTGATCATTAACGATTAGAGTCTAGTTAGAGACACTCCTTCAAATTTTTTCTCACAATGTAATCCATAAATCTATTACATTTCGATATGAGCAAAATTGCACGGTGATATCATCTTTCATTGCACTTAAGAGGCTAATCCGAGCAATGGAATTATTCTTTTTCCAAGCTGCATATGCTTCTTGGTCCTGCTTATACTGAGCAGAAGTGTCATCCTCAGGTTCAATCATAGCTAAACTTAAGGTTTCTAGAGCCTCTTGCTCCTCAAGCACATACTTGATTTTCATACTCCAGATTTCAAAGTTGTCGCCATTCAATTTCATATATTTGTTTAATTCAATGACTATCGATTTGGAAGCCATTTAGATCCTCTAATAAAAAATAGAACATATGTTGCACTTATTAAGAAGAATATGGCAATACACGCTATTTACTATGCATTTGAAATTAGAATCTAATAAAGTTATCTATTAGACTTAAAATCGAAAAGGTTACTAGCAGTATCTAATTACCCTCTAAGTCTTATATATAACTTTATAGATTAAAATTTCATGCATAGTAAATTTGATTTATTGGAAATTAAGTTTTCTAACTTAATTGAGGATATTATATGTATAAGATAATTAAGCCTTAACTTAACAATTAAGCAACTATTATACTCATAAAAATATTGCATGGCAAATAATATTAAAACAAACACATTCATCATAAATATTATAAGCCATTATAATATCCAAAACAAAAAAAACACATTTATTATAAAATCCAATAAATCTAAAAGAAGACACAAATGTCTCATCTTAAAAAAATTAGGAAACATAAATCCTAATATAAAAGTCCACACAAATAAAGATAGCATTATGACATTCATGTTAATAAAATTAGGATCCATATAGACCCAATACTATCATAGTCACTAAAACTGTCATCATGACCATATGCATTAACTTTGAGGGCATGCCTTGTATGTAGTCATTTAACCATGGGCGATTCACTAAACGCCCACTCTTGAGCACCATATCAGACTGAGTGTTACTCTTGAATGCTCCTTATTTTGGTACCTTATATAAGAATCGAATAATAAAATCTTTATAATTTTCACTCCAACACTCAATAAATAAGTTCTAGAGTGCCACATGGTAGCTAAATGATTCACACATGATATCATAAAGCAGTTTATGATTTCACCCCCTATCTATGCCACTAACCTAAATATAGTCCTGTATCTTCCTATGTACTCTAACCATATGATGCACGATAACATCAATATCATCAATTCTGGCCTTTTTGTGAAACATCATGCTACAGATCTCACGCACATGTGCATTGGCTAAAGCAACACCTTAAGGTGTATGAGGAATGATAGGTGTCCTTATCATCATCATATCTATTACATATAATAGAATAAAAAATTTTTAGTACACTGATGTACAAACAAAGAATGATTGAAACTTATTTCAATCAAATATAAGGAAAAAATTCACATAATTAATTTTTAAAGAACTTTAAAAATTAAAGAAGGCAGAAAACATATTTTCTTTAAATTTTCATAAATTTTTCAATAAAATAATTTATAAAAATAATTCTATTACACAAAAAAATTTAAAAAAACCAAAAAATAAAAAAAAATATAAAAATCAGAA
Source organism: Excoecaria agallocha (assembly GCA_037975025.1). Lineage (NCBI taxonomy): Eukaryota > Viridiplantae > Streptophyta > Magnoliopsida > Malpighiales > Euphorbiaceae > Excoecaria > Excoecaria agallocha. The sequence goes on along the minus strand of CM075821.1, from coordinate 14,778,685 downwards.
TTGCAAAAGATTGGGTAAAAATGGTGGTTGGAGGAGGCCTCACGCACCAGTGAGAGTGGCCCTCACGTATCCCACGTGGGATAGAGAAGTCACACATTAGTTGTGGCACAGTGCCACAAAGCGTGATCCTAATGGGCCTCGTGTGGTGATAAGTGCGAATTATACTTTGTTTTTAGTATATTTTTAGGTGTTTATTTGAGTCAATTTAGTCTTAATTAGTTGGTTTTTGGTTTAATTATTTGGTTTTTGTGTTTTTAGGACTAATTATTAATTTTGGTGTTTTTCAAGGCCAAATTGAAGAAAAAATGGCCTAAAGTGCAAAAAGGAGAAAGTTAGGGGCAAAAGTGGAAAGGATCTAATGTGTAAATAACACTCACCTATATGATCGACATTTGTCAGTGATTCACCATTAAAGTAATTTTTCAATTTCTTCCTTGCTATGTGAAAACTCTTTCTCCTTATCTTCTCTCTCTTTCTTTAATCTCCACCCACTCTTTTACCCCTTATCTCCCATTGCTAATCACCTAATTAATTGCAAGTCCGCCGTTGAAGCCACCATGGCCACTATCACCACTACCAGCAATCGGCAATAACTTTCATCAACATCATCAACATTGCGATTCATTCTTTTTTGTATCTTTAATCGATAGTGATGATACAAATAAATCTTTCAATTTCCTTCTAACTCTCTTCTTCCCAGGCAGTTTTTAGGTGGTTTACAGTGGTCATCATGACAAGGAAGGTGATAGTAGCAAAAATGGATGATGGGGCTAGTTGTTGGGCTTTGAGTAGGGCTTATAACTACTAAAGATTAAGTGGCGATAAGCTTGAATTTGTACAGAGTTGCCATGGAAATTGTGGATTTGAAGATAAGAATTTAGTGTAAAATGAGTGAAACAAGTGAGATCTAAAAAATAAAATCAAAGCCATTTGATTATTTTTTTGAGTTTAATTTTGATTTTTGCTTTGTTGTTGGTCTCATTTCTGTATTTTTGGTTCTCTAAATACAATTTGAGGAGTGATTGGTTCATTAATAAATGGGAATATAATGGATCTCATTAATTAAAGATTTACAATGCTAGTGTCTCAAATTTTTTTTATCATTGATTGGATCGCAATAGCAATAGCATTATGTGTTTATCAAGTAGCTGCTCTTTTTTTATCTCTTTGGTTAATTGCTTTTATTATCTTTGTATTTTGGGTTGTCGGGCTACTGCCTTCACTATTTTTTTTCTAGGTTTCTTGCTGTTATTGGTCTGCTAGACTATTGGTTTTGCTTTTGCTTTTTTTACTATGTCCCTATTGTTCAAGGAGCCTGATGCGTGTTCAGCAAGTGCATTGCATCGTCAAGTAATAAAGTGGGGTATAGTTAGGACCCTCGAATATCGTACCTAAGGGATTGAGGATGCAAGTAGTGAAAATTAATTGTATGCCAACGAATTTCCAAATTTTTGTGTGTGTGTAAGCTATCAAGTAAATGGTATGTAGAAAATTTAATAATGAAAATAAACTTGCAAAATATTTTTTTCCTTTTCTCTATGGAATAAATAATTATAAAATTAACAAGTATAAAATTCGATAAGATAAAAGCCTTGCTTGGGTTCACGCATCCTCCCCATACCCAATGTGAATTAATTTAACCTAAAGATATATATAAACAAATTTAGGATAACCCTTTTAACCCAAGCGTCCCATTTTGGAGCAAGCTACTCTAATTACAAGGTGTCCCATTTTGAAGCAAGCCTTACAATTAGCCTAAGCATGGGTTTAATATCTTAAGTTCGGTTTGCTTTCCCATTTCGGAGCCAAACGACCCAAAACTCATCTATTTCACTCCATACTCTAATCCTAAAATCACAAAAATCCTGCATATTTAGAGTCCTATTCCGAAGCGATCTAAAATCTACAGCATTCATGATAAAAGAAAAGAGAAATATATATTCATAGCATTCAACCATCCAAACATAACATTTAACAATGATATATGACAAACCAATTCATCAAAAGCTAGAAATTAATTCAAGATCATGAAAACAAATGAACCATCAATAGAGCAACAATGAAATAAACCATTCATATATATATATATATATATATATAAACTCAAAATATGTTCAATATTCACATTTAAGGTAGGGGGATTTAAAAGTCCCCCAAACAACTAGGGACTACTTACTACCCATTACAAAATAATAAGAGAGAAGGAAAGAATAAACCCAAAAATTTCATGGAGGAAGAAAACCCAGCTAAATCCCAAGCTCCTTCAACCTTCTTCTCTAAATCTTCAATGTAAATGAGCTTTAAGATGCGAAAAACTGAAAATCAAAGCTAAGTATGGTGTTTAATCTAAGTATTTTGCTGTAAATCTACCTATTTTTAAGTAAAATCTATGTATCTATGTATAAAAATGAAGTAAAGAATGAATGAAAGAAGAAAGAAAACCCTAGATCTAAAAAAGAGAGAGAAAACATAGGTCACATTCAATAGGTAAAACCTGCATTTTGATAGAAAGCATAAGTCATGGTCAATAGGTAAAACCTGCTAACCATGAGGTGCTTGCAAAAATTACAATTAAGCACAAAATTCCATCCAAAGCTCTCCAAACCTCATAAAAGCTAGGATTAACTGAATTTAGACAGAATTTATTAAACTAAAGCAAAAACAAAGTAAAATACAATGGAAAGAAACTGAAACTAGACTGAAAAAGGACTAAAAACAGACATTAAATTAGAGTTATCAGAGCCATTAAAGCCAAATTGATTACAAAAGGCTTCATTTCACCAGCCAATAGATGTCTGCAAGAATGATTCCAATAATCGAAGGAAGATTTCGATAGGAAATAGGAATTCAGAGAGTGATTCATCATTGATAATAGGTATTACACAAGCCTTATGCTCTCATTTTAACAAGTGAAATATAGTTGTTGCTAGCTCAGCAATTTATGTCTAAAATTACCAAAATTAGATAGTTTAGGTGGTCTTCAGTCATTCTCATAGTGTGGGTGTCGAAATTAACTTAATGGACAAGTTTGAGGGCCTGATGATGGGTTTACCCATACCTATATTTTCATTATATAACTTTTTTTATCATTTTACTTTTGTTTTCTTATCCTTCGTTTACCGTCACTAATTATTTATTCTTAATTTTTTCACTATCGCATACACACTTTCCCGAATTGGAGATCGATTGGAAGGGTATGGCCATTACGTCATAGTTTATTATTTATGTAATCAATTTTGACCTGTAATTTTTATTTTATTTTATTTTCCATTCCTTTGCAAGGTATGTAATAATAAACATCTTTCACCGCTTAAAAGAAAATCACACCAAAGTTATTTTTACAAATTAATTGGATTTTTATTAATAAAATGTGATCAATTATACCAATTTTCCTCAAAATACACATAAAAATTATTCTTTTATAAAATATTTATGCATGCAGGAAATTTGATTTATGTATTATTTATTTAAATAATGCTTTATTACCTTGTGTTGCCATGCTTTACAACTTTTCATATGTAAGTGAGCATGCCTTTATCTTTCTCCAGCATATTAACTCATGTAAGGAAAGAGATAAAATATTCAACATTAAAAAATCATTTATATAAAACTGGTTAGGGTATGAATGAGGTTTGGCTTTATAGGGTTAGACTAACTTATCCAATATTTTATTGGGTGGTGACTCCATAATACCTACCTTATGGTGCCTTGTGACACCCCTAATAAGGCCTTAAAAGAATGTACATGCATTTTAAAGATAATGGTAGTGATATTTGTTGAGTTAATTAATGAATTATAGGTTGAAGACATAGAGATAATTGCTTAAACTGATGAAGGGTAAAAAGATCATTTTAAATTAAGTTATGTATATGATTAATTTTGAAAAAATGTAAGTTAAGAGACCCAAATGTAAAGTATAAGAGAGAGTTTAGGGGAATAAACATAAATTTGAGGGAAAGAAAGGAGTCAAATGCAATTTTTGGTAAAGCTAACAAGTGGACCAATAAGAACAAGACACCTAGCCTTCTAGAAATGTCTTGAGAAAGGAGAAAAATCACAAATTTTAAGGGGAGTTGGTCGGCCACTTCATTTCAAAGGACTTCAAGCCACCATTTTTCTCTTAAGCTTAAATCTCTAACCCCTAAATAATCCCCAAATCCAATTTTAGTTTTTGAGAGGAGAGATTTTAGAGGTTAGTCTTTTTAAGGTAAGAACAATCTCTTTTCTACTTTCATTGCTTTTTATAATTAGATATTAAATTAAAAGATTATATGAATATTTAAGCATAATAATCTATGATTTATTATGCAGAAAGAGAGAGAAGAGAAGGTAATGAGCAAGAGATGGGGGTAGCTTAAAGAATTAGACATCAAGAGGTATGGGAACTTATTAAAAATTATTGTGTTGCTTTGATGTGGTGTTTTGAGATTTTAGAATGACGTTTTTATTGAGAGGTTAACCAAATTGGATGGATAAAATGGCTTGGGAACCAGAACTTTTGGTATGTAGCCTCTTTGGCAAAAATCTATCCTTAGGCTCACTGAACCTGTCCAGACTTTTTTACCCATATCTGAAGTTTGAGAGACCCAAATTGAGTAATTATAGTTGGGTTAGAAAATAGATTCATAAACCTAAATTTCCTTAGAAGAGACCCATGTCTGAATCTTGCCTTATGATGGTCAAAATTAAGTTTGAAATCTGGCTATATCTGCTGCCCTATAATTGGAAGTAGTCCATTTTGTTTATTGAATATCTTGAAATTTATAAGGCCAAATGGAATTATTTTTAATGTTCCAAAAGATAGAAATGTAGAGGAACAACTTTGTAGAAGACAACTTTCCAAGAAACAGTCGTTTAGGGTGTCTAAATCGTAATGCAAGTTTAGTTATTGAACCACTTTGCAGGATCAAGGAAAACTAGTAATTGCCCAGCGCCCACTGTCATGCTCACAGCACTTGTTACACTTGCGACAGTAGGCTTTTGTCCCTTAATTTTGCTTTTTCTTCCCCTTTTCTACCACATTAGACTGCCTCCATATGTTGTGCTAATAATAGGACACATTATGTCTTAAAATATGAACATACGGGGCCTATAAATGCACATGTATATGAACTCATATCAAAGTTTGTATATATATATGGGATTGTAATATTAGTCTACATGTTGATAGTAATGTTACATTACCATGATACTTATGAACATGCAAATGTACAGTTATGTATTATGATGCAATATAATGAATTGAATACAATTGATAGAATAATATATGATATGTCAAATGCCTGCACATAGAGCTTGCTGGTAGATAGATAGGCATGCCTACAGGGTTGTTAATGCAGCTACCACAGTTTTGATCCCGTTTGTGTCCACAGTACGTATGTCCCTATTGGGACCATAGTTTCGACCCCAATTGGGTCCACATGTTTAATACCTTCGGGTATTTATACAATCGATACCTATAAGTATCTACAACACCCGTTATCCACACCCACAGAACTTAGGCAGGCATTCATGGAAGGAAATGAACTGTTAAGAAAGAAATGGCCAAATATGAGTATGTTACACATGCTTATACTTGTTTATAAGTGGTATATTAACTTATTCTTTCTTGTTATTGACCATAAAGTTCTTCAGTGAGTATAAATCTATATTTGTGTTATTACATGTTACGTGTTTAGTAGTAACCACTATGAATGGTTGTTTATGTATTACCTATCCCCCACTAAGTTGTTTAGCTTAGCATGGGTTTTATCTGTACAGGTACTCAAGTTCAGACTCTCAGTCAGGGGCAAAATCTGTATCATCCAGGCCAACCCTAGGAAGAGTCAAAGTATGATGATATTATCTTTTAGTTTTTCACTGTTGTACATTTACTTTTTGTACCTAGTAAAGTGATTGTAAAGCATAAACAGATGTAAAGCATAATATTGTGAGTAATACTTTTTGCATGATCTTAACCCGTTTGATAAAGTAATTTAATAGTATGCCAATATATATAATAATTATGCACATGAACTGCAATAAGAATGTATGCACTCAGGGTGGTAATAGGAAAGGGATGGCCAAGAAAGGCGTAGTATGGTCATTACATGCCCAACTGACGCCTTCGTAGGTTGATCACTAAAAGTAAAATAGGGATACCCAAGATGCTTTCTCATGACCTTAAGAGGCTCGAGGCTCAGCGAATTGGGTTGAATCTTTGTCTATTGTGAAACGATCAGCCTTCATGAGTTAAATGAAGCTTCATCCAATCTTAAGCCCTAAAAGCGAGCTTTCGAAGACCAATTGGATACCATTGAGGGCTTGGGTCATGTCACAGTGGTGACTCCACGAGATTTTACTTTGAAAGTTCTTGGTTAATTTACTTATAAATGAGTTTAAAGATTAAAATTTTATCTCTTTTCAAAAAAAATTGCATTGCATTCACACTAGGCCCTTAAAATTAAGTTAGGCATCCCCGTTTAATCTTAGTGCATTCCTAAAGCATGACCACATATTCACTCAATGTAGGGAAGTGTTAGGGAGGACCATTAACCCAAGTCTTATGCCTTTTGGTATATCACATGGTGACGCGATCATTCATTGCGCTCATGAGAAATGCAACCCAATTTGGACAAAGTAAAACTTAATAAAGAATAGCCAAGTTATACAATGAATAAAGAAAAGCAAAGTAATGAGTTGAAAACCGAAATATGAGGAAGACAGGAGATCAATTATAAACTAAGTATAAAATATGAAGTCAAGTGATAAGAAAATCATAAGATATTAAAATAGCTACAAAAGACAAAAGGATTATTAAAAAAAACTCATGTGTATAAAACAAATGGAAAATTTACTACAAGAGATAATAATAATAATAATAATAATAATAATAATAATAATAATGCAATAAAAAAATTAAGCCTATATATTTAGGTCTGAAAAATTTATTAGTTGAGTATCCACAACTAAGCATTATATGCTTAGTGCATAGCTATTTGTTGCATGCAGGTTTTAAAGGATATAAGTTGGTACTCGAAGAGACAGGTGCTAGGTTTGGACAAGTTGTTCAACAATGGAGGAAAATCTTTAACTTTTATTTGTGGCATGTATGAGTAGGATCGTACTTGTACGTGTATTATACAAAGATTATTGTAATATTTCAACAATGGAGGAAACTCTTTAAATTTTGTATGTGGCATGTATGAGTAAGACAATACTTGTATATGTATTATACTGAGATTATTGTAGTATTTTATCATGATATTTATGGTATATGGGTGTTACAGATGCACTAGCCATGGCGTGTCTAGTTGTACCCACATGGTCCCCATGTACTATATTTTTTCAAATGAAAGATAAAAAATATGATTTATCCATACTCTATATACTCATATTCAATACATACCAAATACAAATACTTCACTTAAATAGGATACTTGTGTAATATAGTATAAAATATAAAATAGATATAAATAATTTTATATTTGTATTAAAAAATTTATAAGTATACCTATTAAAATTGGCACAAATTCAAAATTTATGTTCAAATCCATTTAAAAAAAATTGATCCAAATACAATTTAGTCCAAAAAATACACATTTAAACCAATAAAAAATGCACCTATCCAAAACTCAAGCTATTTGGATTAGTTCCAAATGTCCAATGCACCTCTTCTAAATCTCCTTTTGTTCAGTCGTAATCAGTAATAACTATTCTTTCTCTATTATGGCCTTTTTTTCAATGTTTTAAAAATCAAGTTGACTCAAGCGGTCAAATTGATTCACTCGTGAACTAGTGAAGAAACTAATTTGATCCAACATGAAACTTGGAATATGCAAAAAATCGAGTTGGACCAAAAATTATTGAACCAGCTCAGACTAGGGTTCAATTAAAAAATGGTGTGTTTTTTTAATTAAAAAAAATTAAAATCCTTATTTCTATTCCATGTTCCATCATGAAATCAAATAAGTAAGGGCATCAATAACCTTCACTCTCTTTCTCCATCAACAACCAATGCCACTTCCTTCTGATCAGCTACTTCGATGAACACCGATTTTCCTCCGGTCAGCAACTCTGATAAACCAGGTACTGCTTTTTTCCTTCCTCTGTGCATTTATTTCTTTTAAATTGAAATGCAAATGAATTTTTTGATCTTCCTTGCTTTGTACATTTACTAATGATTTGTCTATCACTTGTTTGCTTAATTGCCTAAATAATTGTTTCAAAAGAATGGTTGCTAATTATTACTCTTTTAATTGTTACTCTATTTTGGGTGTATATAAATAACCTAAAATATGTTTTTGAGTTTTGGAAATATGGTTTTGCATTTGGATTTCAATTATTTTCTAGTGTCCAGTTTCCATTCTTTTACATTCACATGACTTTCCATCCACTTGGATTTCAATTCTTTTCCTGTTTAATTATACTAAGGGAATTGAAGTCATGCAATGTATGAAAACTAACAAAGTATCACCACTCAATTTCTATTAGCAATTTGGCATGAATAATTCTTTATATAATAATAAAAATTAGGGATAATACATAAATTTCCCCCTAAACTATCATCATTTATCATATTTTTCCCTAAACTAATTGTATGTTATATTACCCCCTAAACTTGTTGAAAATATTAGCCACTCAAAGTTATTTGAAATGTAAAAAATACACCTTATACTATTAAAAATGTTAAATTACTCTCTTAAAAAATTGTTAAAATATCAAATTATCCTCCTGTTACTGTTTGGCACATATTTTTCATGTGCACTTTGTGAACTGACATGTGTCTTATAGAGGAGTAATCTAACATTGTCAATAAGTTCGAGAAGGTAATCTGATATATATTTAGTTTAAGGAGAAAATATGATAAATGGTGATAGTTTAGATGAGAATTTATATATTAACCCTAAAAATTATAATTACCATTAAGTTATTATTTATAAGATTAATATTCATTAGTAGAAACTAATTAACTTGAAAACATAGCTCACTTGAGCTCCAATTTCCTTAATTAGTAACTACTTTTTAATTTTTATTCTCATGCTTATCTTATTTAGATTATAAGATTATTATGTGAACTTATTTAGATATTTGCTATTTATGTTTGGACAATCTATTTGATTTTTATATTTGCAAACTTTGTTGGATTTAAAATTATTATTTTTATATTGATATTTGATAACTAAGAAGTTGCTTAAATATGTTTTTTACATACTATATTTTTAATTTTTTATAAATAATTATATTTAAAAAAGATAAAAACTTCGAGTCAATTATGTCTAACTAGTTGACTCATGACTCAGTTAACAGGATGAGTCGATGTCCGGTCCATTTCTAAAAACATTGCCTCTTTCTCTCTCCTCTCTCTATCCAATCCTCCCACTCAACCCCTTCTACCCTCGCCACCTTTCTGCCTCTCCACTATCGAGTCATTACTGGCCTCTAGCTCGCTGCCATTCATTCACCGTCTAGTCTCTACACTCTCTCTTGTTCCTTGCTTTTTCTTTGCTTCTTCTCTTCTCTTCCAATTTGCACACTCAAGTTTCCACTAACTTCCCTTTTCATGTATATGTGTTTTGAAATTTTGTTATGCTTTCAGATTAATTGCTTGTGTTTCATATTCTACAATTGTGTTTCTTCTGTCGATTTTGGGTTAGAGTTCTTATACTTTATGATTCTTTTCTTGATAAATTATTGAGCATCTACTTAAATTTTTTAACAATTGATATAGCAAGGAAAATAAACTTACAAACATAATAAGAGAAAAACATGTAATAGCCATAGAAACCAGTTAAGCTAAACCTGCTCTGGCGTCCATTACTAGCATTGGAGAAATATCTTATGCTTTAACACCATAAATGCATAACACCACTAATGTTGTAGCTACCATTATAATGTGAGCAAATGAAGTTGCAAATTCTGCCATGTTTGTTAAATTACAAAATCTAAATTTAATTAATTTGGTAAATAATATTTGAAGAGAAGAAAAATTTTGAATAATATTATTATGTTGTGCGATTATGAAATTGTGACTTTATAGGAAGTGAGGGCTTTGTATTATTTGATGATGATTGAATTAGTATTTGTTTTCCTCTTGTTATTGCTTTTAGTGCCTAATTTCCTTATTTAGGATTGGCTGCCATTTAAATTTCAATCACTATTTCTCTAATTGCAACTTAAGAATTCTCTCATATTCATCTTACCATAACAATAAATTTTGTGTGGGCCCATAACAATCATACTAGCCTTCAATAGTTATCAAATTTGGAAGTTCATGTGTCTGAATTTTAATTCAAAGTTAATAAGACCAAATGACTATTTTCGTAGAGATACAAGGGATAAATAATGTATGAAGTTTAAATTCTTATAACTACTAGTGTTGGAAAAATCATTAGTCGATATGTTTAGTATGATATGACATGCATACTCTCATCTAGGCTTGAGTAGCAGTGCTTGTGTTTAAGGAAAAAGTAAACATGAGATATTTTATATTATTTTTCTATTTTTTTAATTTACCGGTGGATCTTTCCTAAACTTTATTGAAATTGTGCATGAAATATGCTCCTTTCCTATCCTTTTTATATTTCTTAACCATATTCCAACTTAAGATTTCTCTCATCTTCATCTAACCACCAGGTTGTCCCAAGTCGTTTTCTTTGCTACCTCTTTTTCTTTTCTCTTTTAAGTTTGTGTTCTTTGGTTATTTTTTATGGATGTTTATTAATGGATCCTTTAGTATGTACTTCTTATTCAATAGACTTTATGATCTTAACTAGCAATTTATTTGTCCAAAAATTTTTATTTTCAAACAGGTGCACGAATATCCTGCATAGCCCAACTATGTATTCCAATTAGATTTTCTTTTTGATATATGACATATATCTTATGCTTGTATTTTCAAGGAATGTACTCTTGTGTACAAGGATTTTATGGGCAATCAATTATTCTTCAATATTGTATTTTTCTTGTAAAAATGGGTCAAATAGTTTACAACCCATCTGGGCTAACATGTAATAAGCTCATGGGTTGACCCCAACCCACCAATCTGTTTGTTTATTGTCTCATTTATGACCTATATCTTTTGTCTCTTTTATGATCAGCCCATTTATGACATGAGCTAAACCTGCCCTGCCCAACCCATTTGCCACCTCTATTTAAAAGACTGAAATGACAACTATTTTGAGTATCAGAATTTATCAGAGTAAATGAATTGTTAGCTCACTCAAATAAAAAAAAAGAAAAAGAAAAATTTAAATCAAACACAATCGCTAATTAAATTAACAATAGATCTTAAATTCATTTGTCCTTCATATAGTAAGTAATAGTGCACCATAGCCTACCCCCACAATATTTTTTTAATTAAAAAACTTTAAGAATAATACTATATGAACTCAATTCCTCTGTGTTTTGCCACCAATCAAAATCTTCCTCAACCCTTACCTTCTCTTGCCTAAATTGCCATCGTCTTTCACCTCCACCAAGACCTAGTTTTGCTCCTTAGCTATTCAAGTTTATGTCATTAATTTGATTGTTGAACATTTCTTCTATTAGGATTAAATCCTAACAATAGAATTAATTGAGAATTTTTAGTGTTAAAACCTAGAAAGCTTGGCTAGAATTGTGACACCCTTATACCCCCTAAACGGAACATAAGAACGCTACGAGTCCTAAAAAATTTATCCTGTTAAAATTTATCTTTCAATTATGAGTTCTATGTGTCTTTTAGTTTTGCATTTCACACTTTATATTAACTTATTTTGATGTATACAATTCCCATTTACAACATATACAAACACATATATTAACTCAACATACTTATAAGTATTTACATTATTTGTTAATTACATATATTAAGTATCATTTACATTACACAATACCAAAAATGACCATATACATAAAAAAATAGTCTTCAAGCTTTTTTCCTAGTGGCCTGTAGATGTTGACTGGAAAATCGATACTTCTAATCTACACCTATATACCTACATAGGAAAAACACTCGTGCTAAGCAATGGCTCAATGGGAAGTAAAATAGTGCAATTGACTTCTTGACAAACTCTAAAACACAAATAATGAGACATGCTAATGCACATAACATAATAGCATGCCTTATCATGTCACAATACACATACACATATAGTAATGGTCCCATGCATTAAGGAACATCTTAATATCGCTTATTCGGTCACACTAACAATATTACTAAGAGACATAAGCATTATAATGAGACACAAAGGCATTTATACTATTAATCACTTATCATTGTATATGAATTAAGTCACTTTCATTGCCTGAATTTCCATTAATGGTGGATGATATGAGCTTGAAAAGCTCATAAATATTGTGTTTTAATGGGTAGTTTTGTTTAGTATTGTGTTTATTATTGTATATTTTTTCTATGTTTTGTTGCTTTTATGAGTTTGGTGTGTTTTTGATTGTTTTATTTGTTTTGTAGGAGAAGGGAAATTATTTGAGGCTTAAAGGAGTCAATTGGAGAAGAAGAAGGAGAATGAGAGCTACAAAGGCATTGTCGCGAGCGCGATAATGAAGGAGAGGTCTCGACAGTAAGCGGGTAAGAAAGCCAGGCTAGTAGAAGAAGCGTGTCTTGTAGCGAGCGTGACAAGTATCGCGAGCGGGACACAAGACAGATGAGGAGTTGAATTTTTGAAGAGATGCAATTTTGTATCATCAATGGCAACTTTTGTGAAAAGTCATATTTGAAGGGTCATTTCTTTTAGAGAGGATATATATACCAAGTTGAACAAAATTTTAAAGATGATGAATTTTGGAATTTGATATTGTGAATAGTTTTCTTGAGTATTTTATTTTAATTTTTCATGACTTGAAGAAGGAGACAAAGCAAGGGAGAAGATATCTTTTGTGAAGGGAAAAGGGTTGAGAGATCCCCTTTTTCTTGTTCTTAATTTTATTTCTTCCTTGTAATTTTTATATGAATATTATTTTGGCATTTGATTATATATGAACAAGTTCCCGTTTTCCATTTACTTAATTGATCTTTGAATGTATAATTTGCTATTAAAAGTTTATTAGTATCATTATAGGTTAAGGAAAACGACCTTAGATGGCAATTCCTTTTCTGAAAATCAACATAATGGTTATAAATAAGAGAGTTAGCGAGAGCAACGTCTTATTGAAAATTAATAGGAAATTCATTATCAAAGCATAGTTTGAGAGATCACATGTGGAGATAATTGCTATAGATTGGTGATTAATCTTAAAATGTGTAATTAAAATCAACTAGTTCATTAACGAGAGTTGAGAATTAGCACTTTAATTGTATGTCTTAGGCAATCTAATTCATGTTGAGAGAGTGGATTAGAGATTTATTCCAATTTGGCTTACTTATAAGATTAAAACATATTAATTAAAAGAATGGTATCAAGTGCATGATTATTTAATTTAATTATATTTATTGTCATGATTATTTAATTTCATTATATTTATTGTCTTCTTTGATGATATTTAACTAGGATTTAATTAATTAATGCAATAGAGTAGTTTAGAGTTAATTTCCACTTACAAACATTGTAAACAAGATTAAAATTGAGTAGTAATAGTGGGTAATTTAAATCAACATTTCCTCGTGGGGTCGATATCTGAAGTACTATAATCAGTATACCGTATACTTGCGGTATTTAAACTTTTAGAAAAAGCATAACAAGTTTTTGGAGCCGTTGTCGGGGATTCATGTTTGATTTAATTATTGCATTATGAATCTTGATTTAAGATTTTGGATTACGATATTTAATTTGTTTTTGTTTGTTTGTTTTGTTGTGAATTTTCAGGATTTGACAATTCATGTCGTATAAAAGGATTTCGCTAGAAGAACTTGAACCGTTAAATCTAGAGATAGAGAGATTTCTTTCGAGTAACCGTAAGTCTAATAAGAAGAAGAATCAGACTAGAAGATTGACCATGGCTGATGAAAAAAGTCCACCACGATTGATGGACTTTGTCACACCGGCATTGAGTGGTGCTCAACAAGGGGTGGTAAGACCAATGGTAAATGCAAATCAATTTGAGATTAAACCATCACTTTTACAAATGATTCAAAATAGTATATAATTTTATGGTTTGGCAAATGAGGATCCCAATGCTCATTTGGCAAACTTCTTAGAAATCTGTGATACCTTTAAAATTAATAGGGTTTCAACGGATGCAATTAAGCTTAGGCTTTTTCCTTTTACATTGACGGACAAAGCAAAAGCTTGGTTGAATTCCCTTACTAGGGGTTCTATAAAAACTTGGGACCAATTAGCCTAAGCCTTTTTATCAAAATATTTTTCCCTAGCAAAAACTGCCAAAATTATAAAGGATATCACCACATTTGTTCAATATGACACTAAATCTTTGTATGAAGCATGGGAGCAATTCAAAGAATTTCAGCAAAGTTACCCACACCACAATCTTCCAAGGGAGTTGCTGATGCAAACATTTTTATAATGGTGTGAATCCAACTACTCGAGGCACCATTGATGCTACAAGCTGGGGGATCTCTTATGAGGAAGACCACAGAGGTTGCATTCGAGTTATTGGAGGAAATGTCAATGAACAATTGCATGTGGCCGACTGAGAGAGCTAGGGAGTCAAATTTCTTCTCAAATGTGAGGGGAGTTCATGCAGTAGATTCAATAGTAGCTTTGCAAGCTCAAGTTGAGCAGTTGACACAGAAAATTAATAGCTTAGGTATGGGAAGTAATCTACCAAGTGGGTGTAATATATGTGGACAATTAGGCCATGGAAGTGAAGGGTGTAATTTGGGTATGGCTAGTACGAAAGAACAAGTTAGTTTCATCCAAAGGCAAGGAAAAGGAAACCCGTACTCAAACACTTACAACCCCGGTTGGAGAAACCATCCGAATTTTTCTTGGGGGAATAATAACAACTAAAATAGGGCTATAGGGTATCAACAACCTCAAGATAGGCTTGGTGCCTTGGAAGTTAAGATGGATAGGTTTTTAGAGGGCATTAATATGAAGTTTAATGCTCAAGAGGAGGCCTAGAAGCGGATGGAAAATAAGTTTGAACACATAACCAAGAATCAAGCCTCTTCAATTCATAATTTGGAAGTTCAATTGGGGCAAATTGCCAAGGCTCTTCTGTCGCGATTACAAGGGAATTTACCAAGCAATACGGAGGACAATCCGAGAGAACATTTAAAGGCAATAAATTTGAGGTCAGGGAAATCTTACACTAGTGAATTGGTTACCACTAACAAGTTTGGTAATGTGCAAAAAAATAATAAGCAGGATGAGCTTCATGTCGCGAGCGCGACAGGAGAGGGAGCCACAACCATCGCGAGTGGAGTAGCTATCATGAGCGTGCCAGTTACAGCAGATCAGCCTTCTGTTGCGAGCATGACAGATGGGGTTATACAAAGAAAAAATTCAAAGGTTTTTCAACCACGACCACCATTTTCACAACGGTTGAAGCAAGAGAATCAAGATAAGCAATTTCAATCTTTTCTTGATAAATTGAAGCATGTGCATATAAATTTAAATTTTGTTGAGGCTATAACGTAAATTCCTAATTATGCAAAGTTTCTTAAAGATTTAATTGCTAAGAAAAGAAGTTGGGAAGATGTTTCAACCATTGAATTAACTTAGGCATGTAGTTTTATTATCACAAATAACTTGCCTACTAAGCTGAAAGATAATGGTAGCTTTACAATTCCAAGCATTTTAGGGGATGTAGAGTTTTCTAAGTGTTTATGTGATTTGGGGGCTAGCATCAACCTTATGCCGTTATCTATTTTCAAAAAGTTGGGGTTAGATTATGTTAAACCTACTTTCATGGTTTTAGAACTAGATGACCAATCCATTAAAAAACCATATGGCATAGTGGAGGATGTGTTAGTTAAAGTTGATAAATTTATTTTGCTTGCTGATTTTGTTATCCTAGATTTTACTTATGATGTGAAGAGCCCATTGATATTAGGGACACCTTTCATGAGAACAAGACGGGCATTGGTTGATGTCTATGAAGGTTCATTAATTTTAAGAGTGGGGGATGATAGTGTGGAATATCGCATGGATAGGGCATTAAGGTACCCCATGGAGGAAAATATATGCATGAGAATAGATGTCATTGATGCTTGTATTGCAGCTATTTTTAATGAAGCAGGTCAAGATGAGGTGATGATTGAGGAAGAAGTTAGTGGGGAGGAAGAGCAAGAGGGTGCAAGGCCAAAGAGCTTATATTGAAATGATGCACCTATACCACCTTCAATAGTAAGTCCTCCTATAGTAGAATTGAAAGAGCTACCTAGTCATTTGAGGTATGCATTTCTCGATTTAAATCATACTTTACCTATCATTGTGTCTAATAAACTTACTAGTGATCAGGAAGCTTTGTTAGTAGAGGTGGTTAGAAAGAGCATAAAAAGTATAGGTTGGCAAATTTCAGATTTAAAAGGAATTAGTCCTAATGTTTTCATACATAGGATTAATATGATAGATGATTGTCAACCTAAGACAGATAGGCAAAGGAGACTTAACCCGAATATGAAGGAGGTAGTTAAGAAGGAGGTCATTAAATTGTTAGATGTTGGGATTATCTATCCAATTTTGGATAGTGCTTGGGTGAGCCCAATACATTGTGTACCTAAAAAAGGAGGTATGACGGTAGTTAAGAATGAGAGTGGGGAATTGATTCTTACTAGAACCACCACGAGTTGGAGGGTTTGTATAGATTATAGGAAGTTAAATTCAGCTACTAGGAAGGATCACTTCCCTTTACCCTTCATTGATCAAATGTTGGAAAGGGTAGCTGGGCATTCTCATTATTGCTTTTTGGATGGGTATTCGGGCTATTTTCAAATTTTTATATACCCTAGTGACCAGGAAAAGACTTCCTTTACTTGTCCGTATGGAACTTTTGCCTATAGACGTATGCCTTTTGGGTTATATAATGCACCTGCAACTTTTCAAAGGTGCATGACCTCTATCTTTGGGGATATGATTGAGAACATCATGGAAGTTTTCATGGATGATTTTTCTATCTATGGAGACTCATTTGAGTTATGTTTAAATAATTTAGATAGAGTATTGGCTAGGTGTGAGGAGACTAATCTAGTGCTTAATTGGGAAAAGTGTCACTTCATGGTTGAAGAGGGTATAGTTCTTGGCCATAAGATTTCCAGTAGAGGCATTGAAGTGGATAAAGCAAAGGTTGAATTGATTGAAAATTTACCTCTACCCACTACACTGAAGGGCATTAGATCATTCTTAGGACATGTTGGTTTCTATAGACGATTCATTAAGGATTTTTCACTAATAGCTAAGCCTTTAACTAATTTGTTGGTTAAGGAAGTACCTTTTGATTTTTTTGATGAATGTATGGATGCTTTTAATTCTTTAAAGGAAGCCCTTACAAGTGCACCTATAATCACTTCTCCTAATTAGGAGCTACCTTTTGAGATTATATGTGATGCAAGTGACTTAGCTGTGGGTTATGTGTTGGGACAAAGGATTGGAAAGCATTTGCATATTATGTATTGTGCCAGTCATACTTTATCACCGCCTCAAGTGAATTATACTACCACTGAAAAAGAGATGTTGGTTGTTGTTTATGCATGTGATAAGTTTAGGTCTTATTTGTTGGGATCTAAAGTCATAATTTATACGGATCATGCAGCTTTAAGATATTTGTTTGCTAAAAAAGATGCTAAACCTAGGTTGATTTGTTGGGTTCTTCTATTGCAAGAATTTGATCTAGAAATTAAAGATAAGAAGGGCTCTGAAAATTTAGCAGCTGATCACCTATCTAGGTTAGAAAATGCTGAAGGGCCACTAGGGGATAGTAATGAAATCAGTGAATCTTTTATGGATGAATCTCTTATGTCAATAAATTATAAGCATGTGCCTTGGTTTGTAGATTTTGCTAACTTTCTTGCTACAGGTATTATACCTTATGGATTGACTTGGCAATAGAAAAAGAAGTTTTTTAGTGATGCTAAAAATTATCTTTGGGGGGAGCTCTATTTATTTAGGATAAGTGGGGATGGTGTTATAAGAAGATGTGTGAGTGAGGAGGAAACTGTGGATATTTTAGCTCATTGTCATTCATCATTGTATTCGGGGCATAATGGTGGAGCAAAAACTACTTCTAAGGTGCTAGAGTGTGGTTTTTATTGGCCTACCCTTTTTAATGATGCCAGGACTTTTGTAGCTAGATGTGACAAGTGTCAAAGGGCAGGTAACATAGGGAAGAGAGATGAGATGCCTTTGAATAATATTTTGGAAGTTGAAATTTTTGATGTGTGGGGAATAGACTTTATGGGTCCATTCCCTATATCTTTTGGGAAATCTTATATATTGGTTGGAGTAGATTATGTCTCAAAATGGGTTGAAGTTGAAGCTTTACCAACCAATGATTCAAAGGTGGTGATTACATTTTTGAACAAACTCTTTTTACGGTTTGGAGTGCCACGGGCTTTCATAAGTGATAGAGGTACGCATTTTATTAATCGGTCTTTTGCATCTTTATTGCATAAATATGGTATCCATCATAGAGTAGCTACTCCATATCATCCACAAACTAGCAGTCAAGTAGAGGTGTCTAATAGAGAACTTAAATGTATATTAGAAAAAATTGTTTCTAGTTCTAGAAAAGATTGGGCACATAAGCTTGATGATGCATTATGGGCATATAGGACTACTTTCAAAGCACTTATTGGAATGACTCCATATAAGTTAGTGTATGGGAAAGCATGTCATCTTCATGTTGAGTTAGAACATAGGGCATATTGGGCAATTAAGACTTTGAATTATGATATGAAAGATGCTGGTTCAAAACGATGCTTGCAATTAAATGAACTTGATGAATTACGTCATCTTGCATATGAAAGTGCACATTTATATAAGGAAAGATCTAAGAAATGGCATGATGCTCATATTAAGTATAAAAGCTTTAAGAGTGGGGATAAGGTTCTACTTTTCAATTCTCGCTTGAAATTATTCCCTGGAAAATTGAGATCTAGATGGAGTGGACCTTTTGAAGTAATTCAAGTTTTCGACCATGAATATATAGAACTAAAAAATAGTAAAGGAGACTTGTTTAAAGTTAATGGGCATTGATGTAAAATATATTTTGATGGAGCATATGAGGGCAAAGAGGTATCTTTTATCTCTTTGAAATTGGCTTAGTGGTTATTCATTATTTTTATGTGGATAATTTTATTTTTCTTTATTTATTTATTAACTTATTTAGAATACTTAAACATTTTTATTTTTATTTTACAGGTATTTATGTATGATTTATTTGTGTTTTCTATAATTTACTATTTTCCATTTACAAAAAAAAAGTCATGAAGTATCATCCTTCTTGCGAGCGCGACAATTTTCGCGAGCACGACACGGATGTGTGGGATGGATCACAGGGCTCTGTCGCGAGTACGCTCTGCTCGCCCTCACGATTGTTTCCTCATGAATTTTGGCATTAGGGTTCTGTTGTGAGCGCGACGGTATTGCCCTCACGACTGCTGAATATGGAGATAGGCATTTTGGTTCTATCGCGAGAGCGACAAGCTTCACGAGCTCGCTAGGTTCAAATATCATGTCTTGTTGCGAGCGCGATGATGTCGCGAGGTCGCAACAGGACACAAAACTTGAAACTCTGAGTTTTTTGGCTGCCTTTTCACCTTTCCTATAAATAGCTAAAACCTTAGTTTCAACCATCACCTTCCCACATTCAGCTACTCTCATGTTTTCTAAGTTTTTTCTCTCATGGTTTTGGGTTTTCTTCTCTTCTTTTATTTTTCACTCGATTTTGTAGAGAGTTTTGCTGGGATTCCGTGTTGTTTCTTTTTCTTCCTCATCTGTTTTTGTGATTTTAGCTTGGTTTACACAAGATTTCCATCATGGTTCACACCAAGTCCATAGGCCGTAAGGATAAGCAACCTATAGCAGAGCCAAGTTCTCCGCCATCACCGCCTGTTAAGTATCTTTAAGCCAGGTTTGAGTGTCCTTTTCCTATATACTCTGAAGAGGAAGGTAGAAAATTTAAATTTTTTGACATTAAAACTTATGTGGGCATGTTACACCTAGACAATGATTTGCTTAAGGATCTAGGTCTCACTGCACAATTTGATAAATATGTCAAATATATGAAGTGGAAAAAATTTTCTTGTATGAATTTGCCTATTAGGAAGGATTGGGTTGTGGAATTTTTTGTTACCTTGGCATATATGGACAGTAAAAAGACTCAATTTAAGTTTAGACATCAAGGAGCTGAATTTATTTTTGGGTTTGATGAAATGCATGCTTGGTTTGGTTTTCCCTTAAATGGAAAACGTTTTAATGCCAATTTGTTTGATCACCGGCCTATTTGGACTACAATAATTGGCTTAAAAGAATTCAATAACAAAAATGCATCCAATAGACTTATTAGGGATAATGCTATGTTCTTATTTCATAAGTATCTTTGTCATGCATTATTTGGACGAGTCAAAAGCACTAAGGTTCAAACTAAGGATTTATTTGTGCTTGATTTGTTGTTGACGTGTAAAACACCCCGTTCTATAGATTTTATATTTGATGGTTGATATCATGCATCCATTGCTAAAACAAAAATAGTGGGCATATGTTACATGGTAATCGGCATTATTTTAGGGTGTTTAGGTGACTTGAATAATTTTATTTTGGATGATAATGAGCCTATTACTAAAATGGATATCCGTTATTTGCGTAATTCACCTATTTTGGATAGAGGCATTTGGCCTCCGTAGTTTCTTTCATGTTTTGCATAGGAAACGGGTCCTCGTTGTGCAAAGGGCAAAGGGAAAGCACCTGAATCTTCAACTGCTATAGCATCTGGTAATTTGGATGGTGATTATGATGAAGATAAAGTTGTCCATGCTAGGAATTCAAGTGTTGGACGCGATGATAGTAGTGAGCCAAGTGTTGGTGCTGAGTAAGAGGAAGTTGCTGGATTGCAGCAAGTCATGTCTCGTTTAAATGGCATTGAAGCTACAAATCAAAGCATGGAGGCACGAATAGATTCTCTTGAGGCGACTGTTCACAAAATGCATAAAAGTCATAAAAGCCTCAGCTGCATGTTGCTT
Organism: Excoecaria agallocha; assembly: GCA_037975025.1. NCBI lineage: Eukaryota > Viridiplantae > Streptophyta > Magnoliopsida > Malpighiales > Euphorbiaceae > Excoecaria > Excoecaria agallocha. Next base: position 14,757,627 of record CM075821.1, on the reverse strand, counting down.
TTCTTCTTCCTCCAGGGTCCCTAAGTAGACCAGTTGAGTAATGTTCCTCTCTCCTATGTTGTATTTTTGTTATGTTTTTGTGCTTGTTTGTGTTGTGTTTTTGTTTATGTAGTCTGTTTGTTTTTGTGGTGACTTCCTTACACAATGAGGACATTATGTCCTTTAAGTGTGGGGAAGTTAGTTGCTAGCTTGTCGATAGGATTATTTTTAATTTTTTTATGTTTTGTTATGTTATGTTATGGATTTTTTATTTGTGAGGTTATTGCTTGGTGGCATATGTAGGTAATCTTTGCATAGTTAATTATAAGTCTATTGGATACATTTACTGAAATGAAATTAAGGATCTTTGTTTTAATATGATTATGTTTCTATGGATAGGCATGTTTAGGTAAAGTACTTTGGTATACATTTCTTTTAGGCCAGGTTTCTTTAAGTATGTGCTTTGGAATAGTGAGTTTTACATGATGTAGAGTTTCACCATAACCATTGTGAGCTTTTGAGCCTTAATGATATTAATAATTTTTTGTTGAGGGAATTCCTCTCGTATTCATTACTCTAGAACTTGTGTTAGATAATTTTTTAAATCACATTTAGTATATAATATGCATGAGAAATGATAAGGGCATTAGAAATAACCTCTTTTAGCTTGCTTAAACAACTACCCTTTTTGACTTTAGGTATCCATTTTGAGCCTATAACCATTTGATTCATGAGCATATTTTTAGCCCTGCACCAATTTCTAATGAATTAAACTTTTCTTTTTGAACCCTTGTGTGAAAAAAGGTAGTAATGCTTTGATGAATAAGGATAAAGTATTGATATTTTGTAAGCATGAATTATTTATGAATCATTTTTGATCCCTTAAGGTCCACTATTTTTTGAGAAAAAAAAGAAAAGAAAAGAAATGAAAGAAAGAAGAAGAAAACTACTACACTAGTTTGCTTTAAAAAGAATGAAAAGAAAAGTAAGAGAAGCAACTAGTAGAAGTTGAGCATGATGTGAAAGCTAGTGAGAATTAAAGAATGTTGTGAGGGGATAAGTAAATTTCATTAGGAAAGATAGATATCATGCTTTAGTTTTTGCAATACAAAGTCTTACTTATTTTAGTAATTGCTATATTTTTCCACCTAAACGAGCTACTTAACCAAAATTGTTCCTACCCTAACCTAAGCCAAGCTACAACCCTTTAAAGACCCTTTTGATTTTGTGCATAGTTTATGCTAGTGATGGAGATTTTTATTTAATACAAGCTTATGGTATGTGGTGGTATAAGAGGAGATACGAGTTAAATACAATCCTTTAAACACTTGAGTGATGTAAGGTAGAAATTATGAGAGAATAACTCTACATTTTGTATTACTTGCTAGATTAGAGTACATGTTGTAAGAAATAAAGGTTTTTAAGAGCTTTATATAATTGTACTTTACGTTCTCTTATTTATCTTATTTGGGGGCATATGAGTATTAAACCTTATAGATCCAAGATTTTGTTTTGGTATTTGTTGACATTGACTCAATAATTAATATGTTAAAGAAATCTTGCATGTGTTAACTTATGAGAATCTCAAGAAGTACGAACTCCATATTCCATGTTTTATGTTTTATTTATATGTTTGAGTTATGATATTTTTCTCTTGCATTTTAAATTTTTGCTTGAGGACAAACCAAAGTTCAAGTGTGGGGAATTGATATGAGCTTGTAAAGCTCATAAATATTGTATTTTAATGTGTAGTTTTGTATTTATTATTGTGGTATTTTTTCTATATTTTGTTGCTTTTATGTGTTTGGTGTGTTTTTGGTTGTTTTACTTGTTTTGTAGGAGAAGGGAAATTTTTTGAGGCTTAAAGGAGTCAATTGGAGAAGAAGCAGGAGAATGAGAGCTACAAAGGCATTGTTGCGAGCGCGACATGAAGGAGAGGTCGCGACAGTAAGCGGGGAAGAAAGCCAGGCCAGCAGAAGAAGCGTGTCTTGTCGCGAGCACGACACGGGACCGATGAGGAGTTGAATTTTTGAAGAGATGCAATTTTTTTTATCAACAATGGCAACTTTTGTGAAAAGTCATATTTGAAGGGTCATTTCTTTTAGAAAGGATATATATACCAAGTTGAACAAAATTTTAAAGATGATGAATTTTGAAATTTGATATTGTGATTTCTTGAATATTTTATTTTAATTTTTCATGACTTGAAGAAGCAGACAAAGCAAGGGAGAAGATATCTTTTGTGAGGGGAAAAGAGTTGAGAGATCCCCTTCTTTTTGTTCTTAATTTTATATGAATATTATTTTGGCATTTGATTATATATGAACAATTTCCTGTTTTCCATTTACTTAATTGATCTTTGAATGTAGAATTTGCTATTAAAAGTTTATTAGTATCATTATAGGTTAAAGAAAACGACCTTAGATGGCAAGTCCTTTTCTAAAAATCAACATAATGGTTATAAATAAGAGAGTTACCGAGAGCAACATCTTATTGAAAATTAATAGGAAATTCATTATCAAAACATAGTTTGAGAGATCACATGTGGAGATAATTGCTATAGATTGGTGATTAATCTTAAAATGTGTAATTAAAATCAACTAGTTCATTAACGAGAGTTGAGAATTAGCACTTTAATTGCATGTCTTAGGCAATCTAATTCATGTCGAGAGAGTGGATTAGAGATTTATTCCAATTTGGCTTACTAATAAGATTTAAACATATTAATTAAAAGAATGGTATCAAGTGCATGATTATTTAATTTCATTATATTTATTGTCTTCTTTGATGATGTTTAACTAGGATTTAATTAATTAATACAATAGAGTAGTTTAGAGTTAATTTCTACTTACAAGCATCGTAAACAAGATTAAAATTGAGTAGTAATAGTGGGTAATTTAAATCAACATTTCCTCATGGGATCGATATCTGAAGTACTATAACCTGTACACCGTATACTTGCGGTATTTAAGCTTTTAGAAAAAGCATAACAGTGGATAATAGGAACAAACATTGAATACTGGTGAGCAATATCAAACATTAGAGACATATTAGTCTCGGATCACAGGATACCAATGGGTATCAAAACACTAGACACCTTTCGGTGTCAAAACTAAAAGCTGCATTCACTATCCCTTATAAACATGCCTATCTATCCACTACTATGTGAAATTCAAGCTTACATTAAGGTTGTGGTCACTCAAGAATATCACATTTAATGCATTTGGGATTATAGAGTTAATAAACACAAAGAGCATGTACAAGATTAGTAGACAATCCGTACTCAATTACACTTAAGATACACTTCAACATGGTTATCATTTGTCATGTAACATGTAATACTATGCATATCATTAATCATGTTCACTCACATTCATTAACTGTACAAATTCTTATGTTTATGTTCCTATGTGTTAAGGTTTAGTATGTACCTTTGTTTCAATATTTTATTATGATTTACTTAAATTTTGTATTGCATATTACTCTTTTTTATGTTTAAAAAACTTTAAATGTGTTTGAAAAATTTCAGGCAAGTTTGGTAGTGTTTCGGGACATCAAATTCTAGTTTGGGCAAGAAGGGAAAGTGACTCGGTGGGGATATGGGCTATCCCTATCGAGTTGATCGTCTTTGTTCCAGTAGCTGGTTTCTTGGTAAGGATGAAAGGGTTTCACTACTGATGTGAATGGTCCCATTCAATCCATAGGTTGGTGACCCGATAGGGATGATGTGGTGTCCCTACCGGGTTAATTCCTTTTTTAGTTGGCAGCTATTCTGCCTCGGTTTGTATCAAGTTTTAGACATAGTAAATGAAATTTCTAGGCAAAATTGTCTTTTAAAAAGTTATTCATCTAGGTATATAGTTTCTAAAAAAATTAAAAATTACTCCATTCTTACTTCTACATCTCATGATATTCACAAATAGTGAAGATTATTCTAGATGACAGGGCATTAGGGGTTATTCCAATTCAAGCTATATCTCAAAGACTTTAGGAGACAAATTCAAGCTTCGATGTCTCCTACAAAATTATGGATCTATTCTTATCTTTCATTTCTAATTTGAAACACCTCATTCAGACATTTATAGGAAAACTTATGGCCTCTACACTAAAACTAGTTTAAGTGAACCTGTGATAGATTTTCACCAAGTCATTCCTTATGACACTAATCACCCTTTTAATGCATTTATTCATCATTTATGAACTTTAACATTAAATATAGTTCTTTTATAGTTCATTTACAACCCTATATCAAATTAAACACATGCAAATAAAATAAGAATTACTATACCTAAAAAATGATCCAAATTAGCTCCTTTAGAGCTCCTCCCTCTCATTTCCTTTGTTCTTTTTATTTTTCCTAGCTAAAACACATCATAAATACACATCAATATTCAATCCCATTTATGATTCTAGCTTCTCATGTTTTATAACAAATAAATGATCAAATTTAAGCCAAAATCCCTTAAAAACTCACCTTAAATTAGCCAATATACATAAGCTCTTTTTAAGTAAAACTATGAGAAAGAGAGTGGTATGGAGAAGAAGAAAAATTGTTGGAGATTTTTGGCCATAAAGTGGCCAGCCAATCCACAAAAAGGGTAGATTTCTTTCTCTTTTTCCTACTTTCTCTTCACTTTTCTAGAGAAGACATAGGCAATAACCTAATTGGCTCACTTGTCACCCTAAAGCAATTTGCACTTTACCCCCACTAATTAATCTTAATTACCAATTACACACCATACTAACTCTTTTCAATACATTAATCACCATTTCTGCAATAATAATGCGTTTTACCTCGAATTGACAATTTATGAAAGTACCCATTCACTTTTACATTAATATCGATTACATCCCAATTTCATAATTAATGAATCTTTTCACACTAAAACTCTTTCAACCTCTTATTCAATTACTTATTAATCCTATTAGAGTATGCTTTGGGGCCTCACATTTTTGTCCCCTTTAAAGAATTTCATCCTTGAAATTCTTCCGATTACCAAGTATAACAATGCGTTGTCTTTAAACAATAATGTCATATAGAATATTAACAATAGATAAAACATACAAGGTAGATTTTCGAGGTCATCATTGTCTTCTTCGATCATAGCATACACTTGAGCCAAAATATCAAAAGAAGCCAATTTCTCTACTATCTCAAATGTTGCTCGACCCTTTTTACCTCGACTTCCTTACCTCTACTAGTTTTAGAAACATTGACATTACCTCCACCCACTTGCGAGGCTAAACTCTCGCAGGTTTAGGGGCAATTCGCTAGCAGGCGCTCCATGTTGCCACAATGTAAACAAGCTTAAGTGAACCTCATACATACACTGCAATGTTTCTTTTGACAATGCTCATATGTTGGTGGAGTGTTACCTCTACTAGATACTGTTGTAGCCTTAACCACTGAAGCTGGCTTCTGAGCTGAACTTTGGGTAACTTGCTTACCTTGAACTTCATAAGCCTTCTTACTGCCAACCACTCCACTATCTTGCACTTTCCTCTTTTGTTCTTTCTTTTGCTTCACTTGTTCAATTTCTTCCACGTTTAAGGAGCCTTAACTAATTGATAATAATTCACTTTCTATATGGCGGTTACTGGAACCAAATATCCTAAAATGGTCTTATTCAAACCATCTTAAAAAATTGTAATGGCCTCAACATCGGGTCAGCCGTAAATAGTATTTTTCGGCAGTAAATAGTATTTTTCAGGCCCGAAAGGACACCAGAAAGTCAAAAATATTTTATTGGACCATTTGAAAGGAATAGTCATGGTGAGCATAGGGTTGAAATTTGAAGTGAATTTGAGGTCAAATAGACCTCAAAAAGTCAAAAATACGAAAAAGATAGCGAGTCAATTTTCCTAGTAGGGAAGGGGACTTGATTTTACTTAAATAATTAAAAATAGTAAACGAACTCCGAATATTGCCAGATTTTGCGTGCCTACATGAATTTTCATGTAGAATATTTTAGTGATGAGAATTGAATTTTTCGGTGACACCGGCTGTTGTCAAATCGGACCGATAAGTTTGAATCAGATCGATAATGGACTCCAATTGAGCTGAAAATTTACGTCCTACCTATTTTTGATATTTTAAGAATGATAGAATCAAAATTGAAGTGATTTGAAGTAAGGAAGAGAGAGAAATTGAATTGGGCTTTTAAAAGGCCTAAATGGGCCTTAATGTTTAAGTAGACAAAGCCCACTCATTTAAGCCCAATTTTGGCCCATCAAGAGAGTATTTATAAGGCTAAAAATCTGAAGAATTGTTACAGAAAACTCTAGCTCTTTCTCCCTCCTTGGAGGCCGAACTCTCTCCCTCTTCTCTCTCTCTTTGATTTCTTCTTCTTCTATCCCAAATCTCTCTTAAACTTCAGCATAAAAGATGAAGATCTCTCTCTTTAGGTCACCCTAGTGTCCTTATATAAGTGATTTGAGCAAGGGAAGGCAAGGAATCAAGGAAAGAAAGGAAAAGAGGTAAGATGAAACTTAAAAATCTAAATGATTTTAATTGTTTTTTTTGATGTGTTCTTATAGTTTTTGAGGTATTTAAGATAATTATGAGATTGAATTTTTCATTTGAGGACAAGAAATTAAGGTTAGGAAGCTTAAAGATTTCGGCCAAGGTTGATAATGGTGAAGAACAAAGTTTTGTTTTGTGTTAAGAGAAGAATTATGAAGCTTAAGGAAGCTAAAGCATGGAAGAAGGTAAGTGACTACCAAATTCTTTGATTTCCCTATTGATATGAATTTTTCTTAATTATGTAATTAAGATAAAAACATGTAAAATTGTTAATTAATGAAATTATGTTAGGGTAAATGAAATTAGGCATGAGAGGAAATGAAAGGAAGACTTTAATGAAAGAAATAAAATTTTTAAGATGGAAAATGTTGTTGGCCGAATTTCTTAGGTAAAGAAATTAATGAGAAAAATGCATGAAATTAATGTATGATAGCCTAAATTAATAATAGACATGATAATTAATGTCTACAAATTTTTAAAGAATATTTAGAATTAATTTGGGAATTTTTAAGATTTTGTATAGTATATGTATTGAATGAAAATTATGATTTAGAGTGAAATAAGTGATTATCTTGATGAAAAATGACAATAATTAATAAAGAATGCCTAAATAAATTTTATTGGAATTTATTTAATTTATTAGGATTTTATTGAAATTTTTATGTGCATATGTACAATGGAAATAATTGAAATAGTAATGTGTATTGTATAAAAATGACTAAAGTGATGAATAAATATGAAAAATAAATTAATGACATTGGCGCGAAGTAAAAAGTCAACCAACGGATTTTTCGAAATAATTAATAGGTCGTGAAAATAATAAGAATAATGAATTATTGGGAAATAATTCATAAATAAATGAAAATGATGGAAATAAATTAATACGGGAATAAAAGAAAGATAAAATGAGTTTTAAATAGAAAAATGACTTAAGTGAGAGGAAAAAAAAGTTATCATTTTGCCAAAGTAGGTAATTAACGCTTTAAAATAAGTAAGAAATACTTATCAAGGGTAAAATGGTAATTTCGGAGAATTAACTGTATTAAAAGATAAAGTTTCTATGATATAAGGACTAAAATGTAATTTTACCTGAAATGGTAAAATAAAGAATAAAAGATGAATAATGAAGGAAATTATATAATAAAAATAAAAATAAATGATTATAATGGCAAAATCGTAATTATGCATGTTCAAGGCTTAAAATAATAAATGATATTAATAAACTTCCTAATTGCCTAAAAGTAGAAAAATAAAGACGTGACTAATTTATTTTAATAAATTAGTCAACAAAAAAAGTATTAAAAGAGGTAATGCTTATAAAAATAATTCGCCAACGAAATAAAAGTTGGCATACCGAATGATTAAAAAGTTTAAATAGTAAAAGAAAAAGAAGTCAACCATTGAATTATTAGAGAGTAATTCGTAAAGAATTATACAAAAAAAATAAAAGAAAATTGTGAATTATACCGTCTTAATTCATAATTCAGAATTTGTATAAAGAACTAAAAAGCTTGAGTATCTGAGCGAATTATCGAAAAATAATTCGCAAAAGTGACTGGAAAAGAGAAAGTGAATAAAAGGATAAAAAGCTATTGATTAGTCAAAGGCACAAAAGAGTGCATTTGATCAGAATAAAATATAGTAACAAATAAAAGAAAGAAATTAAAGAGTTTTAAATGTTCAAAAATATATACAAATGTGACTAATTATGTTTGCCCTTAGCGATAGACATGTATTATGATTCTTGTTTTGGATATAATTGGCTAGCCATAGGGACACCTTTGTACCGCGGTGCAAGTCATGGCGACTTGCTTAGCTATGGATGGGATCTTTGATCTTCATAGCTTCAGTAAAAGTGAATATGTATCTGTTTCTGCTTTGTGAGACTTGATCTTTCGAGATCATTTCTCTATCTATTCTGTGGGACCTTCGGGTCCAGTCCCGAGTATCCTTTGTGGAAAATCTGTTATATTGCACTAGGGGCACTTCGAAATGAATAAATTAGTACCGTTTAATTGAACTGAATATAAAAGATATAAAAGTTATATCGAAAAACGATGCATTTAAAAGAGAATGCAAAGTTGAAATAAATTTGTAGAGGTTTTTGACAAGTGTACTTAAAAAGAAAAAGAAATATTTTATAAGAATAAGATATTAAATCGATGTTTAGTTAAACTTTTATAAGAAATTCAAATATACCTTGTTTTACGTGAAAAAGATAATTTTAATCGATTAGTAATTCTTGTACCTTTTATCACTGTAAAGATAATGACAAGTCTGGAAAATAATATTAATTTTCCTGCTTAAAGTTAAAAAGTGATGATAGTGACAAAAAGTAAACTTAATGCTTAGGTAACGCTTTTCTGAAAGATAAGTTACCTAAAAAGTATAACGATATAAAGGCATAAAATTATGTAATGAGGGAAAAGTAAAAGATATAAGTTTTAATTAGATAATTAAATATGGGTAAATGTATAAAAGATGAAAAGAAAGTTTTGACTGCAAAGTACTCTAAAATAGCTATATCGCTTTGCAATGAAGCTTATTAAGCCTTTTTAATAGTAATGTAATTATTAGATCAAAGTTAAAGTAAAGTAATAGAATAAATAGTAAAAAGTGAAGTCAGAATACAGATTGAATAATTGAACAGTAAAGCAAGTATTAAAAGTAGTTTATTTTGGTACTAGTAAAGACAAGAGTACCAATACACATCGCTAAATGAAATGATAATTAAATTGCTATGGCTAAAAGATAAAATGAAAGTACTGATAAAAAGTAAAAGTTATAATAAAAATTAACGTAAAGATAAAAGGTAAATCTGATATTGATCTACTTAAGATGATACTGTAAGATAAAGTTGAAAGTTTGGAAACAAAGAACAATGATTACCAAAATACGAGTTAATAACATGACTAACGTTAATAAAAGTAAGAGAAAGTGTTAAATGAAGTAAGAATAATTGTAGCATAAATTATGTAATTATGCTTATTCTTGGGAAATTCTTGGATTAGTAGTCACCACTGGGCATATTTAATGCTCAGCACGTAGTGTTTACTGCGTGCAGGTTCTGAAGCATTACGGGAGCACAGTACATTGAAGGACCAGATCGGAAGAGAAGATTTTTGTATTAGTTAGTATAAGCTTTTGGCATGTATATACTTAGACTATTAAGGTAAAAGATTGTATTGTAATTTGATTATATTTTTTTTAATTGTCAATGGATGAGTGACTAGTGCAAGTTGTTGATATGATGTTTGATGTCTGTTATAATTGTTATAAGACTGTTAATTGATTCTGAAATTATTGTAAAAATATCTTAAGTGTTTCAAATTGTTTGGTTAAAAAAAACTTACTATTTCCAGCTAAGTTTCATTTTAGAAAGGACTATTTCGAGAAGGGTGTTATACTGCCGACATCTAAGGTGTTCAACCATCAATGTAGTGGGCATATACTTGCTGAGTTGGCTAAACTTCTTTTCATATTCAGTCACTATCAAATTCTTTTGCTTTAGGATCATAAATTCCTTCCATTTGGCTACTTTATAAGCTTTAGTAATATATCTCTTCTCAAATTCTTGGACGAAAAAGTCCCATGTCAATTTAGCAGGTTGCTGAGGATTTCGGAGCACTAACTTCCACCAGTCATAAGTTGGACCTTGTAATAGGGACATTGCATTTGTAACTTGCTATTCTTGTGGAAAATTGACCTCTTGCAATATTCTCTTTAATTTTTCTTACCAAAATTCAAGTACATCAGACTCATCTGCAGATGTACCTATAAACTCTTATGCCCCTCTCTTCCTAATAAGATCAGTAAGAGCCTTTGGAACAGTCAATCTATCTATTATTTGTATTAATCCTTACACTAACATTGGATTATCTAGGACAAGATCTAAACCCCTTACTGGAGGTGCTTTTTTGGATGCAGGAGGATTATTATGCACTGGATTTAAACTTTCAGTTGTTCAACCTGCACCTTCACTAGGATCCGATTCCATCTTTACCCTACACATGACAACATCTACATTAAGGCTATAACACTATATAGACATATACATGTAATCTATTCTCTAATATCCTATAGTCTAAAACTACCTAAACCTATGTTCTTATACCTATTACATTGTGACACCTTTAAAACCCCTAGAAGGAACATAAGAGCGCTACAAATCTTAACAAAATTCATCCAGTTAAAATTTATCTTTCAATTATAAGTTTTATGTGTCTTTTAGTTATGCCTTCTCCCATTATGTTAACGTATCTAGATGCATACAATTCCCATTTACAACATATACAAACATGTAGAATAACTCAACATACTTATAAAGTATTTACATTACTTGTTCATTACATATATTACATATCATTTACATTATACAATACCAAAAATGATCATATACCAAAAAAATGGTTTTCAAGCTTTGTCCCTAGTGGCCTGTAAATGTTGATTTAAAAGCCAGCACTTCGAGTCTGCACTTGTGTACCTACACGGTAAGAACACCCATACTGAGCAATGGCTCAGTGGGGAGTAAAATAATGCAATTGACTTCTTGACGTAATTTGAAACACAAATAATATGGTATGCTAACACACATAACATAATAGCATGGACTATCATGTCATAATACACATGCACTCATAGTAATGGTCCCATACATTAAGGAACATTTCAATATCACTTATCTGTCACACTAACATCACTTAGAGACATTAAAATTATAATGAGACACAAAGATATTTACACTATTAATCACTTATCATTATTCATGAATTAAGTCACTTTTATTGCTTGAATTCCCATTGATGGTGGATAACAGGAACAAATACTAGATATTGGCGAGCAGTATCAAACACTAAAGACATATTAGTCTTGGATCACAGGATATCAATGGGTATCATAACACTAGACACCTTTCAATGCCAAAACTAAAAGCTACATTTACTATCCCTTATAAGCATACCTATCTATGAACTATTATATGAAATTTAGGCTTACAATAAGACTGTGGTCACTTAAGAATATCACATTTAATGCATTTAGGATCATAGAGTTAATAAACACAAACAGCTTCTACAAGATCATTAGATAATCCATACTCAATTACACTTAAGATATACTTCAACATTGTTATCATTTGTCATGTCACATGTAATACTATGTATATCATTAATCATGTTCACTCACATTCATTAATTGTACAAATTCTTATCACTATAAGAAAATACTCAATTAGCAAAGCAAATTAGCAACGAAAATTGTCAATTTTCCGTTGTTAGTCAAAATTAGGAATGAAAATAGTGGTTGCAGATTTGATGGTTGCTATTTTTTAACTACAAAATTAATTTTCGTTGCTAATTTTAGCAACGAAAATCACAAATTTTGTTGCTAATTTTAGTAACAGAAATCACAATTTTTGTTTGAAATTTTAGCAACGAAAAATCACAATTTCTGTTGCCAAATTTACCCATCAATAAAAAAATTCACGATGGTACCATCCATCGCTAAAAATTATTATAATTTTTTAATTATTATTTTTTAGTTATGCCTGAACAACATTTAAGCCAGTACAAATAACTAAACTTCACAAACTATTACATTTCCATCTATAAGTTTCAAAAACAAATAACAAAAATAAGTTAAAAGTTGACGATGCTTAAAATTAAAAAAATTTGTTATAATAAAACTCGAAATATAATGTTAAAACATAAAACCATATATATAAAAGGTATTTCCAAAAACTATCCAAAATTGCTAAGAACAGTAGACCACAACTTAAAATAAATAAAATGAAGCACCTAATAATTAATAGTGGATCATCTTAACTTGTTCCTTCTTCTACTTTAATTGTTTCTTCTTCTTCTTCTTCTTCTTCTTCTTCTTCTTCTTCTTCTTCTTCTTCTTCACTTTCATTAATTTTTAGACCTTCATTTGTTGCAGAGACGAGCATCTTTCCCTCAAATTCCTTGGAGCTGACCAACAACATACTCATCAATAACATCAACCATGATCAGAACTTTGTAGCTCTATATAACTATGGCGAGAAATTTCCCTAAGAACCCCACCATCACCCCTACCAACAACCAGAACCTACATCACATATTTCATGAACTAAGAATTGATAAACTGTAGAATAGAACAAGTTGTTCACACAAACTTAAGACACTAACAGTTAATATGGTTTCTTAGCAACAATCAATTGATAAAGGGACAATTATTATCTCTTGAGAACCAATGCTAAAATTCACATGAGAATATGATATTATTATGTTATAACATAACACAAGCTGGAAACTTCTTAATTTCTTTTCATCTCTTCTTTTTCAAAAAATTCCATGCTCTAAAACAACGACTGTGAGTTGCCCCAGTAAGGAAGATTCAATATATGTACTAAATGACCAACAGAATTTTCTAAACCAATAAAAAATTTAAATAAAGGAATCACTGCAAGGTAAAAATTATCTTCAAAAAATTTCAAAGACGCAACAAGAAAGTCTATCACACATCATGAATTTTAGAGTTCAAGCTCCAGCTGAACTAAGACCTGCTCGTTGACCGGTGTCTAGCAAGTGTACTAGATCGGCTAGTAATATAGGAAAATATAGATTAAGACCCCAAATATCGTACCCAAGGGAACATGGATTGCTAAGGATAATACCTATATATGAATTAAATTAGTCCGAGATAGTTTCCCAAATGTTTTTGATTTAGAAGCAAAAATTAAACAAAATAAACAATAAAACAAAATAAAAGCATGAATTAAAAAAAACAATAATTGAAATTCTATTGCTAAAGAAACTATCCACCTTGACTTTCATTGTAATGACTTAAGTTCAAAAGAAACACCAGTGATTATGGAAAAACTAGTAATAAAGCCAGATATCTTTATTCAAGTCTATCATTCTTAGTATTAAACTCATAGAAAAATCTAATACTTAGCATGCAAATCTAGTTTTAACTTCCTAAACTTTCATTGAAGCCTTTCTCAAGTGATTCAACTCCAATTTATTCTTAGTTCCTCCTCTCTTAGTATTAACCAATAAAATTCACACATAATCATCTCATATCTCGGATAATAATCATGCATAAACATTAAAGAGTTAACCTAAGAACATGCAAATAATTAACTATGTCAAAATCAATTTTTAGTTATTTATTCAATAAACCAACAATCAATCTCAACTCAATCAAGGATAAGAATATGCTTAAAACCAAGAAATAATCAACTGATATTGAAATTAAGCTCAAAATAAAGTCATAACAATGAAAATATAAGATTTCAAGAATCCATTAGCAAAAGAAGAAAAACTACTTCCTAAACATAATAAAAAAACTAAAACAAAGTTGAAAGATTAAAATAAAATTGAAAGGAAAACTAAAAACAGAAAAACTAGAAAAAAAACAAGTAAAACTAAAACTAAAGCATTCTCCTAATTGATTCTCTAATTCCTTAATTGATCTTCATTCTTTTTTCTTTGGTATTTTAGACTGCTATTTATAGGCAAAAGATGTTGTAGAAGCCTTTTAAACTTCCCAAATTGGAGTAGGAGAAGAATCCTTCTTGAATTGGAAAAATCGAAATCCTTCGCTTCATGGGAGAGTTGGATCACGTGGTCACGCCTCACTATGCCTTCTTCTTTCACGTGGGCACATCCCTTGCTCCTCTTCTTCCACACGTGGCCACGTGTGGATTATCTCTTCCTCACACGTGGTCACGTGTTTCACTTGTTTTCTTCAATTTTCCTTTCACGTGGCCATGGCTTCTTTACACTTTATTTCTTCATTTTACTTCACATGGCCACGGCTTCTCAAGCTTTGTTTTTCACGTGGCCACGTGTGAAGCTCTTCAATAATTCACGTGGTCATGTCTCAAGGCTCTGGACTGGATGTCAACTTTTCTTGCATCAATTCTTCATAATTGCACTTTTGTCCCTGAACTTTGAATTTATTCAATGCCTTCACGTGGTCACGTGTCAAGGCTCGGGACTGAAGCTTGTTTTCTCGCCTAAACTTCCAAATTTACAGTTTTGGCCTAAATCTTTGCCCTTTTTACAATTAAGTCCTTTTTCTTGCAAAATAACCCTGAAAAACACCAAAATTTACAGTTAACTCCAAAAACATAAAACTAACAAATTAAACTCAAATTAACCCTAATTAACACAAAATTAACTTAATTAAATACCTAAAAACACACTAAAAATATCATATAATTCACCATTATCAAATTCCCCACACTTAGACTTTGGTCGCCCTCGAGCAAATGAGAACAAACCAACTTCTCAAAATAATCAAACTCAAATAAAGAATCATGCATTTCAAAACCAACCTTAGCAATTAACAAGAGCACTTAATAAAATTTTCAAGTAGAATAAATTCAACCAAGACAATATAAGTTAGTTTCCTTGTGTGTGTGCAAGACCAAAACATTTTAAGTATTTTCAAAAACCAAAACACCAATGCAAATTCATAGTCAAGTTTAGAATGAATGTACACATAAGTATACACATGGTTTCGCGCTTGAAACTCTAGAAACACCATAGGCCTCTCCTTTAGCACCGGAACCCGAAGGTCATCTCCGCTTAACAACTCAAAAACAAAACTTAGAATCACTTAGGTCTTTTAAAGGTTGTAATGGGGCTAAGGTATTGGTTATCAAAGAATGGATAAAAGATCAACAATAAGAATAGCCACTCTAAGATAAAATAGACTAATAATTCACAAATTTCATCCCATTAACTTATTCAATAAAGAACTTAGCCAAAATTTCCCAACCCTTCACAATTCAAAGCTCTTTTATGAACAAGAAATAATAATTGAAACTCTTTTTCATTCACAATTCATACCCTTTTTGAAGAAGTCATAACCATTTTTTTTTTCTTGTAACTACCCTACACTTAAGATTTTGCCATACATGCTAGCTTTATGTGTTTCTCATGAAGTTTGGCTTGAGAAATGGAAGTATACAAGTCCCTAGGGTTAAACATCCTCACTACACTTTTAATTTCCTCCTTCAATCCACCAATAAAGCTACTAACATAGTGAGCATCAATATGCTAAGGGAAAATCTTTTCCATCTTTAACTTATGCTTTTCAAATTTGTCTTGATAAGCCTCTACTGTAGAGGTTTGTCTTAATTTCTAAAATTCTTCCACCATATCCAGATCCCCTTTTTCCTTGAATCTATCATGCAAGGCCTTAGCAAACACTTCCAAAGTCACCCCTTCCTTGTTCCTATGCCAGTTCAGATACCAGGCTTTAGCCTTCCCCACCAAGAAGAGGCTGATAGATCTACTTGCCTATCAGCTTGTACCTCATAAATTTGAAAGTATTTTCTGCATTTATTGATCCAGGAACTAGCATCCCCTCCTTTAAAGGTGGGTAAATCACATTTTGGGAGAAGCTTATTGAAATAAGGTCTCCTTAGTCCCATCGAATCAACCCTTTTTTTATCTACTAGTTTAGGCAATAACCCTTTTTTTACATTAGGGACTAGAGTATGGCTTTGGGTTTCCTTTCCCCTAGCACTACTGCTAGCAAGTGATGAATGGTGAATGAGAGAAGCAAAAGTTAGTGAGGTACCTTGAATAAGGCAAACCAAGAAAAGTTATAGACCTCTAGTTCTCAAGTTTCAGCTCTTCATATTAGTTTTAGTACTTCTATTGGTTAGCCCTCAAATTGATCCATTCTTGTAGCATCTTCTAGATCTTAGAGCCTAGAGGCCCAAAATAGCCCCTTGCTCTTCTAGTTTGGAACTCAAGGACTGTAGGTATTATTCAATTTCTTTCACTAAAATTGAAGATTCCACCGATGCTCCTCCTTTGGTCTTTTTGGCAGTAGTGTTCTTACTCATATTCCTAATGATTTGTAACTACTCTGGTACCATTCGTTAGGATTAAATCCTAACAATAGAATTAATGGATATTTTTACTGTTAAAACCCAGAAAGCTTGGCTAGAAAAAATGGAGAAGAAGAGAGAATAGAGTAAGATAAATGAGAGATTTGGGAGTGAGAAAAGTAAGAGACGAAAGAGAAGAATATTTAGAGCATCATTACTAATAATTTTTGGGGTTCCAATAGGATGTTACATATATAGAAAAAGAAAAGCATTGATAGCTGTACTAAGGGACAACTACACATGCTAAGCTCACCTTCAAAATCCAAAATAATCAAATTCTAAAAACTAACTAGCAAAATAGAATTTCAACTAACTTAACAAAATGAACTAACCCTTTTTAAATGACAATTTTACCCCTTCTACTATACTTAACATCTCTTTCTTATTTCCTTGTTTGCCCACCAATTTTCTAGGGATACAATTTTAGCTAGTCAAATGAACAAAACTTCTAGTTAGTGTTGGATTGTGAAGATGGCAATAACAAATTCAGTTATCCTTTACATATTTGAGTGCACAATGATAGTTTAAACTATTCTGAAATAGGTAGCATTATGATAATGGCATATATCCAACATAGTAGAAATGCCTTAAGGCATATTATTCCAGAAACTAATTTTAGGAATGCTGATGGTGCTATTCATCCACTTCTTTATGCTTGCCATGGGGTTCAATATAGAAAGTTAGAAGTTATTCTTACTACTATAAGTTTTAGTAGATATGTTTAACTTGTTTTTTCTTGTCTTCTATAATTTAATTGGAATCAGTATAAATTATGTTGCTTCAATTTTATTTTTGTTCAAAAACTTTATGTATGGTAGAATTAAATATTGATATTAATTTCAAATACTTGCAGGGCATTGAAAAGCTTGGAAAATCAGGTCAGACAGTAAGGGTTGTTCCTGGGCATGTTCGAAACCACCTAATGCTTAAGTTGCTTGCTGTACCAAACATTGACAAGTTTCGTTATCATATCAAGGAGCAGTAGAAGGTTTCTTAAATCTTGACTTTGATAAAACACAAAATATATATATGTGCAATATCACTGGATGGGTTTGCTAATGGAATTCCTATATTTATCTATAAAAGATGTTTGGCTTCACGCATGGAAATGCCAATTCTTTTGACATTTTGATTCGGTAGGTACTCATTAGTCATTTTTCCCTTGACTTCTTTTGCATTAGATCTATCCACATGAAAAAGTGGAAGAGGTTAAAGTAGTTAAAGAGACTGCTGAAGATAAGAGAAAGGAATACGCGAGAGCAGCAAAATTAAGCTAGTACTAACCTAGCTTTGATTTTTTTTTTATTTTTTTGGACTTATTGTCTTACAAAAACCTATTAATATATTTCCTCCATTATTGACAATCTTGGGACTATGAAACATTTGATGATTAAATGGTCACAACAGAACATCAGAGCAGGGATCAATGCCAAAAAAATTTCGGGCTCATGCAATAAAAGACGAACCCATAGAAATTTGCTTGCTAATAACAGCATATAGTATCGTGAAAGTGGTACATAATTTTTAATTTACGGGAAAACTCTGCAAAAATGGTGCCATATTTTCTTTTTATCTTGAAAATTATAAAGGATATTTCAAAGTAGCTCATGCAAGCAAACTTTATAGTATCATGAAAGAGGTACATAATTCTTAGTTTATTGGAAAACTCTGCAAAAATGGTGCCAAATTTTCTTTTTATTCTTGAAAATTATAAAAGATATTTCAAAGTGGCTCATGCAAGCAAACTTTGGTAGTTCTTAACAAGTGTAAAGATTTATAAAAGCTGGCTTGCCCAGTTATTTTCTAGGTATTGGCTGCTTATGTAGGTTTGCACAAACTTCCATGATTTATCAAATTTTGAATGGATATAAACTTGTAAGTTATGATATGTATGCTCAATGATGTGAAAAGAAGAAGCTAAGGTAGAAAGGATTTTAAAACATGGCTCTTTTATTATAGTGGTCAAAATATATAAATATTTTTCTCAAATTCTTAAAATGGCATTTAAATTGAAACAAAATAAAAAAAGTGTAACATAGAGAGTAGCTTTTTCTTAATAATGAAAATGTGCCTCTGGTTTCTTCTCTTACAAAATATCCTCTAAAAAAAATTTACATCAAAATGCAACCTTCAAGAGGAATAAATTATATTATTTTAATTATATATATTTCTATAAAAAAATAAATTAAATCGTAACATGGGGCAATAATCTAATTTTCTTGTATAATCCGTAAATCTTTCAAAATCATTTTATGCTGGTTAGTAATGCAAATAATGCAAACTTTTGTTTTCACCAATTGAAGTCACCAAGAGACTTACATTTAGAAACAAGTAGAATCCAATGACTTTTGGTATCTTTATGGTAGTAATTTACATCTTACAATGTCCATAATAAAAGTCATAAGAAAGATGTATACAACAACGTGTACCTGGGTTTTGCTAGGAGAGAAAAGTGCCTACTTGTGCTCAAAAAACGTGTACGAAATTTCAACTTGTATAGATTTTATCTTGAAAGAATGGTATATCTATCAAAAGTTACAATCAACACTAAGCTTGCACAGTCTCAAAACATACACGAACAAGAATTAATTCCAATGTGAACAACCACCAAAATTGGGCCATGTTCACATTAGCCTACTTTTTTTGTTTTTCTCCCCGAAATCAAACTCAAATGAAAGTTCATCCTATCATGTTATGCTGATATAATCTATGAGACACCTAAAAATCACAGCAATTACATAACTATTTACTCAAAACACTATGTAAATTATGAAATGCCTCGCTACGCAGTTATAAGGACAGCTAATACAACAAAGAAGTTGTTCTTTCTTTACTTTGTTACATGCCAGTGATTTTTAATGGCTGAAGATAATAAAAAAATTACAAAAAGTGAGGTTAAAAATCCGGTCAAAATTATGTGCAGGTGCACAAATAGGAAAGAATATATAATGTTAAAAAAGTCAGCCAATTAGGGATTTTACTAAACCATTCACTTGTACTCATCAAACAATCTGGAAACCTAGGCAAATAAAAATCTTTCATATATGAATTTTGAATCCTTTCCTGTCTGTATAAGAAAATTCATAAATAGCAACTTAAAATTAGCAACGAAAATCAAATTTCGTTGCTAATTACCAACAAAAATCAAATTTCGTTGCTAATTTTGGTGGGAATTTTTTGCTTAGCAGCGAAAGTGGAAAATTGTTGTCTTCCATTGCTAAAAATAGAGAGGATTTTTAGCGCTAAAATTTTAGAGTGGAAATTTGCAACGGAATATTGATACCGTTGCTAAATAAGGCGCCAATGAAATGCAGAAAATATTTGCAACGAAAATCACCAATGGAAACAATGTTCCATTGGTACGTTAGTAACAAAAATGGAATTTTGTTGGTAATTGACCAACCAAAATGTAATTCTATTGCTAATTACCAATGAAATGTGTTTTTCATTACTAAATTACCAATTGAATGTGTGTTCCATTACTAAATTACCAATGGAAGACACATTCCGTTAGTAATTTAGCAATGTAACACACATTTCATTGGTAAATTCCTAGTTGCCCTAGGAATAAATTATCCATTTTTTTCTTTTGCTCATTCTCTCCCTTGCAATATTCATTTCCATCTCCGTCTCCCTCGTCCTCTCCCTTGTCGTCTCCCTTTCCTCTCCGACGCTGGTGCCTTCCCTCTCCCATGCCTCAACCTCAATTTTGGTAGCTTCAGTTTCTCCCACGCCATAAAGCCATTAGTAAATTTCTCTCTCTCTTTCTCAATTTGCTATCTAAGATATAATTTCCGCTTCTGATTCTTGGGTTTATTGTTTAGTATTCATCTATTTGTTGGGTTTATGAGCCTATAATTTAAGATCTTTTTCCTTGATCAACTATTATGTTTTTTTAACGAAATTATGATTTTTTTTTAAAAATACTAGGAAATTGAGGATTCAATTCTACGGGTCTCTGAAATTTTAAATTATTTGGTTTCTATGGATACAATGCGATATCATTCGGGTTTATAAAAAAACCTGAACACATGTATTCTATTTCTATTTAATTTTTTACAAATGCTTTTTGTTAATTGTGCTCCTCCAGATTCGCCATCCATCGTCGACCTCCATAAATCTTTACAACCTTCCTCTCCCCCTTTCTTTCTCACATAGTTCACTACCCCCTTCTCGCTCTCTCGATCTACCTCTGTCTCCCAATTGGATGGTATAGGGTGGAGAAGAAAAGAATCCCTAATTTTCTCTTCAAATCTTCATTTTTGGTAAGGGACTAAATATTTCATCTCTGTATGTTTTGGCATTTATTGTTTGAAATAATTTAGGTTAATTTGTTGTTTTTTATTTGTTCTCTAGCAACTTTTGTTAAATAATTTTATCTCTTATTGTTGGAGTTTATGGAATTGTTTATAATCTACTCAAGATGTTTGCTATCTTTGGGATTCAAGATATTCATATTGTGAGTGTCCATACCTCCAAATGATTCACCCTATTGTTCGGTCACTGGTGAATATGGATAGACAACAAATATGGAGAGAATCATGAGAGCTTAAGCATAGAGGGACAACGGTATGGCCGGATACATGTCAAGCAAGAAGACATTGGAGATCAACCCGAAAAATCCCATAATGGAGGAATTAAGGAAAAGAGCTGATGCTGATAAGAACGACAAGTCAGTGAAGGATCTAATGCTTCTGCTATTTGAGATTGTTCTTCTAGCTTTTGGGTTCATCCTGGATGATCCCAACTTTTTTGGCAGTAAGATCCACATGATGTTGAAACTGGGATTTAACATTGATGAGGAAACTGGTAAGGAAGATGCTGATATGCCTGCTGTTGCAACCCTAGCAAGTGCATTAGATCGATAAGTAATAAAGTGGGATAAATTTAAGACTTTCAATATCGAACCCAAGGGAATTATATGCGAAAACTATGGAAATTAATTGTATGCTAAAGAATTCCCAATTGTTTGTGTGTATGAGTTGTTTAATTTATATAATGTAACTTTAAAAACAAAAATATGCAGTGAGAAGAAATTAAATTCTACTAAAAGTAAATTGAGTATGTATTAAATTCAGAAAAACTAACAAGTATGAAAATCTATATAAATAAAACATTGCTCGGGTTCACTCATCCACCCCATACCTAATGTGAATTAATTTTGCCTAAAAGTGTACATGAACGAATTCAGGATAACCCTCTTAACCCAAGCATTCCATTCTGGAGCCAGCTATTCTAGTTGCTAAACGTCCCATTCCGGAGCCAGCCCAACAACTAGTCTAAGCATGAGTCTAACATCCTAAGTTCGGTTTGCTTTCCCATTTCGGAGCCAAACAACCCAAAACTCATCTATTTCACAACACACTCAAACTCTACAACCAAATTTACTGCACATCTAGAGTCCCATTCTGGTGCAATCTAAAATAGACAATACTTTTAGATAGAAAAGCTGAGCAAAGATTCATCCACAGCATTCAACTCACACAAGCATTAAGATCCAGTTAAGATAAAAGATACAATCATTCAACAAAGCTGGAAATCACTTGAAGAGCTGAAAACTAATGAAACAAAATAAGCAACAATGAAATAAACCATTCATTCATATATAAATATAACTGAAAATATGTTCAATATTCACATCTTTGGGTAGGGGATTCAAAGATCCCCCAAATAACTAAAAGACTACTCACTATCCATCACAAAATGAAAAGAGAAAAGAATAGAATAACCCCTAAAATTCATGATAAAAAAATCCAGCTAAATCCAAGCTCTTCAATCTTTTTCCCTAAAGCTTAATTGGAAAAATGAGCTATAAATGTGTAGATCTATACTTGTAAACTGTAAATCTATGTTTAATCTAAGTATTTTTGTGTAAATCCAATTATTTTCAAGTAAATCTATGTATCTATGTGTGTAAAATGAACAAAGAACTCAAAGAAGGAAGAGAGAAACCCTAAAACCTAAAAAATTCCCAAAAACTCCAAGAAAACTCCCGATTCTATAGAATAACCTGCCTTATATAGGTCAACATGGGTCACGGTTACTATAAAATCCCTAGTAACCATGACCTCTAATAAAAAACCCTCTTTTGGTTGAAATATGTCACGATTACTATGAATTTCTTTGTAACCGTGAGATGGCTCGGAGCTGTAATTTGAAATTAGGTCATGGTTACCATGAAATTCCTGGTAACCGTGAAATAACTCTCCTCTTCATTCTGGACTGAAAATATGCTTGCCTCATGGTTACTATGAAATTCTTAGTAACCATGAGATGCTTCTCCTTTAGCTTCTGTACTAAAAACTCCATAGGTCACGGTTACCACCCTATCATGCACAATTGCCATGCTGACTCTGACAAGCTTCAAAACGGTGCATTTTGACAGAATACATGGGTCACGGTTACTAGGAAATCCCTGGTAACCATGAGGTGCCTATAAAAATTAAAAATTTTTATCAAAAGCTCCCAAATTCACACAAATGCTAGAATTAATTGAGAATCGGATTAATTATTAAATGCAAGCAAAAATGAGGCAAAAGATGTTAGAAAATAATTAAAACTAGACTAAAATTAAACAAAAAATAAATACTGAATTTGAGTTATCAAAATACCCCACACTTAGACTCTGCTTGCCCTTAAGCAAATGAATTATCCACAATCTTGAAAGAACTCAGAACTCCAATTCAGAACAAGAAAAATCAGAAATGCCAAAGTAACGCTTAGTAGAAGTCACTCAGAAGAAGAATCCTATCAAAAAGACTAAAATTGATCTATACCAAACAATTTCTTATGTGTGTGTGTGAGGATAAAACATATTTATTCTCTTTCAAAACCAAAACTACCAATGAATTCCAGCAATCAATCAAACAGAGAAATTTGACAATTTCTTTGCTAGCAACTCAGAACAACCATAAGCCTCTCCTTTAGCACCTAAACCACAAAGATCATCTCTACTAAATAACTCAGAACAAGATAGAATCACCAGATCTTACATTAAGGTTGTAATGGTGCTAAGGCAAAGGTTCCAATGAATTAGTAAGATAGAATTAGCCATACTATTCAGAAATACATACCACCCTTTCAAGAAACAACTCTTTCAAAATCCATGCTTTATTATTATCAAAAGGAAAAACTAATCTTAGTAAATTAATTGGATTCTCAATATTGTAGGAAGTAGAATAATTAACACTTCCTATAAATGCTAGGTACCCCACACTTATTTTCTGTAATGTTGAATCAACCAAAATTTTTGCAGCATAATATCTATTTTTTTCTTTTTTTTTTCAACACGGTTACTATGAATTTATGGTAACCATGGGATACTACTTAGGTGATAGGAGTACCAAAAGCATTGATTCTTATCATCCTTGTCCCAAAAATTTTAGAACATTAAGCTCAAAAATTCCCTAAAAACTTTTCAACTTTCCCTTCTTGATTGACAATCAACAATTTCATCAAACCTATCATGTAATTTCTTTTACTACCCCACCTAGAGCGGCCAATTCCAAAATGGGAGAGACAAAGTCATTTAGGCTATATGGTTAAACAATAGTGCAATCTAAAAAAATATGTAGTACGCTTTTAGCATACCAATTAAGCTCAAAGGGGCTAACAATGGCAAAATTTCCAAGGGTAGGTCAAGAGTTATTCAAAAATTGGTTACCAAAGGAAGGTTGCCTGGGTCATATCCTAATCTTATCTGAGTTGAATATTCATTTCGAAGGGTGATGAGGAAGGTTATAGCTATTCTAGAATTTCTTCACTCAATTGCTATCACTCACTGGTTTTATATATATATATTTATATTTAGCCTATTGTGCTCATTAAATAAGAAATTAAATGATATGTGATTAATTAAGATCAATTTAAATAATTCTTGAACAAACTACTGCTCTTTGGCTACTTAGTCTTTCCAACTTATCAGTTTAAAAATGAGTCTAAGCTAATTCAATTCAAGATCAACAGGCAGCTCAAGTTAAAGGTAAGGTGATTAATAACTCAATAGAAAAATTTATTCTAACTTAAATTAAAGGGAAAAACTAAGATTTTAGAATATAATAATCTAATTAAAACCAAAAGGAAATGCAAAACATAAAGTAAAATAACTTAAAGCAAAACAAACTCCATTAAATCAACACTAAAGAACATTCATAATGCAAAATTAAATTGAAAATAGAGATGAACTAAACAACTAAAAAAAACTAAAAAGAGTTGTGGTTCAAGGGTTTCACAATTTCAGCCATTTGAGTCCCAACTTCTTCCTTTGTAAAGATAATCTACACAAAATAATTTCTTCACAACAAAATTAACTTCCAAAAATTGTTCAAATTTTCAACCATGTTTAAAATTCAATATCAACACAATTAAAATATTCTCTCTTTCACCCCATACTTAAAAACTTGCCATCCTCAGCAAGGTACAAATATAAATCTCAAAATAGGGAAGAGGGGAGAGGGAACTTCCTGCTCAGGGGTACAGGGGAACTAGGGATTCAAGTCGGGCATTTAAAGCAGCCAAGGCTTCAATGATCTGCTGTTATTTATGCTTGAATTCCTCCTAGTTTGCAGCTAAAATGTCCATGCAGTCCATCAAGGCTATGTATTGGGTAGAGGTAAAGTGACAGAATCTTGATCTAGGGTAGGTGGAGGATTACACAGGCTGTGCTCCATCTTGTGCAAATACTCTTCTCTCCCGGTCAGCCTGAACCCATGCTCGATAATAGCATCATTTACAATGATTTTCATATTTTTCAGCATTTTGGCATCGATATAAGCAGCTGCAGGGAGGCTCTTGTTTATATCCAATGGATGCATGAAATACCTAGCAATCATTGGCACCCAGCCACTAAAAGAGATCTTCTTCACTTTAGTAGGCTTTTGCTGCATCTCCTCTAGTTTGTTCCACCAATGGTACATGCCATTTATGCAGTAATGTCTCACCATACAAGATAGAATGAGAGCCTCTAGGAGATTAATTTGCCCTGCACTCTGCATATGAGACATGAAAGACATAGAAAAAAAATGGTGTAAGATTCTCAAAGTATGGTCCCGTAGTAAATGGGATTTGGTGGTCCCGGCCACATAAGAGCCTCCAATCAGCAGATCTCTGATGTCTTCCCAAGCTCTGCCTTTTGATTATTCTTCATAAACATATATCCCATCTGGTGGAAATCCTAGGGCTTCAGTGACATCGGCCAAAGATGCTTCATAAAATTTTCCTTCCAAGAAAATAATTACTATATCTGGACTGTCACCATGCCCGAAATAAAATTGCACAGTGCAAAGGAAGTCTCTAGTCAAGTTTGGATAAACTAATTCCCTGCATTCAAAAATTTTTTCCCAACCGATGGCTGCAATGTGGCTATTAATCTCCCTTTTGATCCCCATCTTTTCGATAAACTCATATTCAGATAAACTGATGAAAGGTACTCGTAGTTGGAAAATATATCATAGTTTGTCCTCATCTTTTCAGGAACCCAGCTGGGTATATTTGGCCCTTTCTTCTTTCTTGGCTTCTATAGCACAGGGGCTGGAGGTGATTTCTAACTGGCCTCTGCATGCTCTTCGGGTGGTAGGGGTTGGCTAGCAAGAGAAAAGATGTCTTGGATTGAGAAGAACTGGAAGCACGAACTCGTTTAGGTGCCACTGCCAAAAAACAACAAAATTAAAAGTTTACTATGTTGAGCAAGATAAAAGAAACACAACACAAGTATGAATAGATGAGAATGCACAATATAAGGTCATGGCACACACTAGTTGCTTGAGGTATGTGGCACTCAACCACGATGATCAAGTCATTCTTTGGAAACTAGTAGCCCGCAGGTCAAATCGTTTCAGCCTATATACCTTAAGGACAGAAATGGGCATAAACATGCATGTGAATGCAATTGCTAACTCAGACAAAAGATCATGCACAATCCAAACAACATTTCTAAGCAATTGTAAATTGAAGAATGTCCTGTCATATTTTGAACAAACTAAAAGGAAAGAAACAGGATTCAATGGCAAAGATTATTACAAAAAGAAGTACAAACAAAATTGGCTAAACCAACACCCAACATAAAAAGACAACTACATGGACTTGACCAAGCAATTCTATTAATTCCTTTAATTAAAAAAACATAGAAAAAGAATAAAAGATAAAAATCAAGAAAACACAGGGAGTTAAGATATCGTACCTGCGGGGTATACACCATCCTCACGAAACTAATCCATAATAGGCCAAAGACAAGACTCAAAATACAAAGAAGAAAAATAGCAAAAACAACACCTAAAAACAATGGAAAGTTCACAGAAAATAAAAATAAAATAAATAAATAACTACATAAAATATGAAGGAAGAATAAATCCTAAAGAGAAGTAAATGAAAAATTTAACTAATCAAAACAAAAACATACAAACAAAGATCAAAGCGGAAAAATTAGAAGAAGATTTTGTTTTTTAGGTAAAGGAAGAGTTAGGGAAGGAGAAAATGAGAAACACATAATAATTTAAAAGAATAATAAACAAATAAACATTAACACGAAAGACAAACACAAAAACAAGAAGAAATCACCAGAGAGGAAAATATGAGTAAAAAGAAACCACAAAAGATTTCCCTAAAACGGACAAGGATGAAATAATAAAAAAATACAAAATAATAAAAAAAATTAAATTAGAGAGGAAAGGAGACTTAATTGGTCTGTAAAGATAGAGAAAAAGAAAAATTGAAAACAAAACTTAATAACACAAAGTGAAAATGTTAGGGAAAGAAGAAGAAGAAAAAGAAAAAGGAAAAGAAAAAAAGAACCAAAAACAAAAGAAATCATGATTCAAACACTAGATCTACACAATAATAAAAGAAAAATGAAACAGAGATCAAAGGAACTTACCGGTGAAGATGGTAAAGTGACGGTGCATGTTGGAGAAGAAGGGAAGAGAGGAAGAAGAAAGAAAGTAAAAGAGAAAGAGAGAAAAAAAAGAGAGAGAAGTGAAAATAAACTGAAATAAAAAACCTAAATGAAAAGGCATCAGAAAAGTAGGGTTTCAAATTTTAAATTTTAAATTTTATTATTATTATTATTATTTGGTCACGGTTACTATGAGTTTCATGGTAATCGTGAGGTATGCTGACCTACAATTGTGGACTAAAAACAGACTTAGGTCACGGTTACTAAGAATTTCATAGTAATCGTGAGATAAAATGCAATTCGCTACTGGACTAAAATAATGCCTAGGTCATGGTTACTATGAATTTAATGGTAACCGTGAGGTAAAATGACTTGCCTCTACTAAAAAGGATGTAGCTCATGGTCATTATGAAAATCATAGTAACCGTGAGATACCCTACATTTTGCTTCTGTAACAAAAATGGACATAGGTTATGGTTACTATGAATTTCATGGTAACCATGAGATAAAATGAGTTCCGGTTCTGGACTAAATTGAATTGACCTCACGGTTACCAAGCAAAATCTAGTAATCGTGTTCTAATATGCAGAATTAAAACCAAGCTAGGTCACGATTACTAGATTTTACTTGGTAACCGTGAGCCACTAAAATTTACTAAAAAATTTTATTTTTCTCACTCTCTTCTAATTATCAAACAAAACCTTCTTCTCCACAAAAAAAAAAAAAACAGAAAACACCTACATATTGAATGACTCTCACGATCCTTGAACCACTACCCTTAACAAGACTACTAAAAAGAAAACAACACAAAACATTCTTAAAAGTAAGAGTTAGAGGTAGTTTTACATTTTCAAGTCTGCAACTGGACTTTCAAGTACCGTTAAGGTTCATGAAGAGTGAAAATCACTGAAGCACCTTCAAATGTTGACTCGAAATAGGGCTTCACACGATGTCCATTCACCTTGAATTCTTTCTCATCTCTTGGGTGTTTAAGAGTCACCACTCCAAATTTGTCTGCTCTCACCAGCACATAGGACCCTTTCCACCTCGATTTCAATTTTCCTAGAAATAATCTCAATCTACTATCATAAAGCAGCACTTTCATTCCAGGTGTAAGTTCTTTCTTGGCTATTTGTCGATCGTACCTCTTCTTTGTGTTGTCCTTGTACTTCTTGGCATGTTCGTAGGCCTAGAATCGGAGCTCCTCCAACTCGTTTAGTTGTAACGACCTGCATTTTCCTGCACTCTCAAGGTTAAAATTTAAAAGGTTAGTAGCCCAATAAGCCTTTTGCTCTAATTCCATCGGTAGGTGACAGGACTTGCCAAACACTAATCTAAAAGGTGACATTCTTATTGGTGTCTTAAAGGCTATCTTATATGCCCATAAAGCTTCATCTAACTTAAGGTACCAGTCCTTTCTTATTGCACTGATAGTTTTCTCCAAGATGGTCTTTAACTCTCAGTTGGACACCTCAACTTGGCCATTGGCTTGGGCATGATATGGGGTAGTGATTTTGTGCCTCACTCCAATTTTTTTCAATAAGGCTTTGAATTGGTGGTTAACAAAGTGTTTCCCACCATCACTAACAATAGCTCTCAGGGCTCTATAACGGGTGAATATATTCTTCCTTAATAATTCTAAGACAATATTTGCATCACAAGTCCTAGTGGCTACAGCTTCTACCCACTTACTCATATAATCTACTGCTACTAGGATATATTCAAACCCATAAGAAATTGAAAAAGGCCCTATGAAATCTATCCCCCACATATCAAATAATTCTACCTCAAGCATGTTGGTCAATGGCATCTCATCTCTTTTAGTTATGTTTCCCACCCTTTGACATCGATCACAAGCTCAAATGAACAATTTAACATCATTAAATAAGGTGGTCCAATAAAATTCAGAAGAAAGAATTTTTGATACCGTTCGGTTGGGTCCGTGATGTCCACCAGCTTCTCCACTATGACAGGCTTGTATAATCTCTGCTTGCTCCTCATTAGGGATACACCTTCTTAATTAGCACTTGGTCAACACAAAGGCAAAAAAGGTAAGGATCATCCCAAATGTAATGCTTTGCATTAGCTTGCAGTTTCTTCCTTTGTTGCCATGTGAAGTCCTTTGGCATATAACCACCTGCGAAAAAATTTGTAACATTAGCGAACCAAGGTATGGAGATGTCACAAACAAATATTGGACAAATACGCTCATTAGGGAATAAGTCCACAATCTCCCCTTTCTCAAAATGATCATGCTCCAATCTTGACAAATGATCCATCACATGGTTCTCTGCTCCCTTCTTGTCTTTGATCTCCAAATCGAATTCTTGCAAGAGTAGTACCCATCTTATCAATCTCAGCTTGGATTCCTTCTTGGCAAAGAGATGTCTTAGTGCTGCATGGTCAGACCACACCACAATTTTTGCTTCAAGTAGATATGATCGAAACTTCTCAAAAGCAAATATGATGGCAAGAAGCTCCTTTTCAGTTGTGGTATAATTAACTTGAGCTCCTGTAAAAGTATGGCTTGCATAATAAATTGTACAAAATACTTTCTCTTACCTTTGTCCCAGTACTGCTCCCACTGCAAGATCACTTGCATTGCATATTAGCTTAAAGGGCAAATTCCAATCCGGAGATATGATCACCAAAGCTAAAATAAGCCTTTGCTTTAACAATTCAAATGCCAATAAACACTCATCATTAAATTAAAAAGGAGCATCTTTCATTAACAAATTAGATAAAGGCTTTGCAATTTTTGAAAAACCTTTTATGAATCGATGGTAGAAACCTACATGACCTAGAAAACTCCTAACTCCCTTGACATTGGTTTGTGGTGGAAGCTTCTCTATAACTTCTATCTTTGCTATGTCTACCTCAATTCCCTTCTCAAAAATTTTGTGTTCCAAAACTATGCCTTCCCTTACCATGAAGTGGCATTTCTCCTAATTTAATACTAAGTTGGTCTTCTTACACCTACCTAACACTAAATCAAGATGCTTTAAACAACTCACAAAGTCTAGCCCATAAATGGTAAAGTCATCCATAAATACCTCTATAAATTTTTCTATAAAATCGTGAAAGATTGCCATCATACATCGTTGAAACGTACCCGGTGCATTACACAATCCAAAAGGCATCCTCCTATAGACAAATGTGTCGTAAGGGCAGGTAAAGGTTGTTTTCTCTTGATCTTCAGGGGCTATGGGAATTTGTAAATATCCCGAATACCTATCTAAGAAAGAATAAAACCTATTCCCCACTAACCTTTCTAACATCTGATCAATGAATGGCAATGGGAAATAATCTTTTCTAGTGGCATGGTTCAATCTCCTATAGTCTATGCACACTTTCCAACCCATAATTGTCAGAGTTGGAATGAGTTCATCTAATTCATCTTTTACCATTGTCATTCCCCCTTTTTTAGGGACATATTGCACTGGGCTAACCTATTTACTATTAGAGATTGGATAGATTATACCTAAATCAAGCAGTTTGAGTACCTCTTTCTTTACAACCTCTTGCATGGCCGGATTGAGCCTTTTTTAGGGTTGAGCTACTGGTTTGCAATCATCCTCTATAGGAATGCAGTGAGTGCAATAGCTTAGATTGATACCCTTTAAATCCGCTATCTCCCATCCTATAGCCTCTTTGTACCTTTTTCAACACCTTAAGCAGCATCTCCTCTTCAACACCTGTCAACAAAGAAGAAATAATCACTAGCTTTTCTTTTTTTTAAAAAAAAAATACATACTTTAAATGATGAGGAAGGGGTTTAAGTTCAAATTTCAACTCCCCTTCTCATAACGTAGTTCTCTCTTGCTTCAAGTTCTCATTTTCACTGCCCTTCTCCATAGCTGCTATCCATTTTTCTCCTACTCCATCCAACTCTTCACTCTCCAAAGAATGCATAAAGCTTGAATTCATTGGATCATTTAGCAACACTTTTTCTTGCATTTCCTCTACACATTCATCAATATTGTCCACGAAATAGATCGATTCCTCTAGACCGCTTGTTGGATATTTTTGAGCCTTGTTCATGTCTACAACCAATTCTTCGTTGTTGAATCGAAGAGTGACCTTTTGTCCATGGACATCAATTAGAGCCTTTGCAGTATTCAAGAATGGTCTTCCCACAATAAGTGGTACCTTCCTATCCTCCTCCATTTCCATGAACACAAAATCTACAGGGAAATTGAATTTTCCCACTTTCACCAATAAATCCTTAATAACTCCCTTTGGCTTTCTCATTGATCTATTCGGAAGTTGAAGTCTCATTCCTGTTTCCTTGAGATTGCCTAAGTTAAGTTTCCTGCACATGGAATAAGGCATCAAGTTAATGTTGGCTTCTAAATTACACAAGGCATTTCCAACAAAGGTCTCACAAATTTCACAAGGTAGAGTATGTTAGAGAGTATGCCCTAGAGCCTATGTAAAAAGGATGTTTTTATATGTATGAATTTATATTCTTAATAAAAGGCATCATTCATTTATTAATGCTATATTTAAATACCTATACCCAGGATCTGTATATGACACAACCAGAAGGGTTCACATCAGGAAATGGCGAAAAGGTATGCAAGCTTCAAAGATCCATTTATGGATTGAAGTAAGCCTCCAGGAGCTAGAACATATGATTCAATGAGATAGTCAAAGAGTTTGGTTTCTCACAGAATGAAGATAAACCTTGTGTATATAAAAGGGTCAGTGGGAGTGTAATTATCTTCCTAGTTCTATATGTGGATGACATATTGATAATGGGAAATGACATTTCTCTTCTCCAATCTGTTAAAATATTGTTATCCAAGCAATTCTCCATGAAAGACCTTAGAGAAGCATCCTATATTTTGGGAATAAGGATCTATAGAGATAGATCCAATAGGTTGCTAGGTCTTTCTTATAGTACATATATAGATAAAGTATTGAAGAGGTTCAATATGGATCTCTCTAAGAAAGGGTTTATACCCATGGTGCATGGAAAACACCTTTCTAAGTCTATGTATCCTCAGACACTAGAGGATAGAGAGAGCATAAATAGAATACCATATGCATCTGCAATTGGTTCTATCATGTATGCTATGTTATGTACACGTCCAGATGTAGCATTTGCTTTGAGTGTCATAAGCAGATTCCAATCCAATCGTGCATTTTGATAGAATATGTAAGAACCCAATCATGGCCCTAACCAGGTTATAGTAAAGTGACGAGAATTATGGTTAATTAAGGAAAATATAGAATTATTTTGCATTGTTAAGGTTAGTCCTATTAGGGGTAATTTGGTAATTTCAACATGTATGTAAATTGAGTATGGTTAAAATTAAGATAAAAGTGGGATATGAATGAAGCAAATCAGAAGTTTGAGTGTTAGAGGTTAAGAAAAATAAGTTGATGGGGTTAAGTGTAATGAGGGTAAATTTGGAAATTCACATAATGAGATATTTCAATAGCTTCTTGGAGAAGGAAAGCAAGGGTTTTAAGAGGGGGGGATCGACATTTTGAGGGATAGCTCTCTCTCTCTCTCTCTCTCTCTGTTGGTTACGGGTTGGAGAAAGGGAGCTAGGGTTTGTGAGTTAATATTTAAGGTAATGTCTTCCATTAAAAATCTCTTCTTCCTCTTCTTTTCCTCATTTATAATTTTTGGTCATGAGGGATTGTAAGATCATGTTTTTGTTCCTGTGTATAAGAAGAGAGGAGAAGCAGATAGATCAAGACTAGGAGAAGGAAGAAAGAGCTAGATCTGTGGATTTTTGAAGGAGATGAAGCTGATATTAAGGTATGGGACTCTATGTAAATGGTTACTTGATGATTTTCCTATGTTCTTGTATGTGTTCCCTTAGTTGAAGTGAAGGTTAAATTTTAGTGTTTAGATGAACAAAAAATGATTTAAATCTAAGTATTTGAGGTGAGTCTTGGGTTTCAAAATCATTTGAGCTGAAAATCGAGATTTTTAACCCAATCTGCCGAAATGCCTTACGTGGCCATGCAACCTGTCCCTTCTTGCTCTGCGTGGCCATGCATGCCTTTGTTTCCCCTTAGCTGTCTCTTTGAGTGGCCACGTGATTTCCTTTGGATTTCCATGCATGGTCGTGTGATGGCTCATTTCTTCTTCTACGTGGCCACGCACTACATGGCCTTTCTACTTGCTTGGCCACGTGAATGTCTTATTTTTTCTTCTGCATGGTCGTGTGTTTGGCCTTTGGTTTCCTTGCATGGCCACGTGAATGGCTGCCTTTCTCCTTACGTGGCCATGTGACTGGCTTACTTCTCCTTCTGCTTGGCCACGTATTTGGCCTTTGTTCTCCTTGCGTGGCCGTGTATGCCTTCTCTTCTTTCTTGGGCATGACCACTCGTATGTTTCTTTTAATTGTTCTACTTCACACTCTAAGCTATAAATTCTTCATGAATCATGAATTATGTATTATAAATATAATTGGAGAGAATTAAATGGACCATAAGTAATGTACATGATGATTGAGTTAATTAAAGTCGTGGTTGATAAGCCTTATGATTTCTAAATGAAATAATTGAGCTGTGAAGTCTTTTAAGTGATTATGAATGACATAGGTACATGTTAATCTCAATGTGAGTACTTTCACTATTTGTGAGACACCGAATGTATGTATATAATATATATAGGATGAACTAAATGTACAAAGATTAAATTAAGTATAATGAAGCAAAGGAAATGGTTTTGAAGAACCACCCAGGTATGTTCTCCTTCAGTGAATATGTTTTTATGTGTGGAGTCATGTGATCATGGTTTATATGACTATATGTACGGTTTCATTTTCATGAACTATCACCGGGTATTACCAAAGTTAACCTTGAAATTCAAATCATATTGTTACTTCATGATTTTATGTTTAATGATGTGTATTGCATTAGGTTCTTAAAACATTGTTTTGAGCTAGTATTGCATAATACTCAGTTACCATTATGTTAAAGCATCCTAGTGCATGATATAAGTTATCTGCATGATTATGTTAAAGCATCCTAGGCAATATGTATCATTATATATCCAGCTTTAAGCCAATATTGCTACAAATATGAATAATATGTGTTCAATTAAGGAAAATGGCTTTAAGTAAATGTTATATTAATTAAGAAAGAATATGATGAATGAAAGATGTTCTTAAAGTGATAAAGCCTGTGGGTCTTAGTTCGGTTATGGATTAGATAGGCATGCCTAGAGGGATTTTGTAGCTGCCATAGTTGACCCTTGTTTAGGTCTTGTTCCTTTATGGAACCATCATTTAGCCCTTTTAGGTCTACTGTTTGTTCCTTGCTGCAACTATTGATGACCCCGTTTGGGTCTAGTGTTTTGTTCCTTTATAGAACCACAGTCCAGCCCTTTGGGTCCATCGTTTGGTACCTTCGCTATCCATTTTTCTCGTTATCCTCCCTTTAAACTAGTACTTGGCAGGCTATTAAAAGTTTAAAAGACTCAGCAATTTACTCGAAATGAAGAAATATATATATATATATATATATATATATATATATATATCTCATTTGCTTCACCTATATAATGTGAAAATGATAATGGCCTACTATATTACTTGGTTTAAATTTCTTTTTGGCTAGAATGATTTCAATGAAATGTAGTTCTCTGCTCTGTATTATATAACTAAGATTGCATGACATATGTGAAGTATCAATGCCTAAAATAACTCTTATAGATTATGTATGATATATATATACTCCCTTATGATTTGATTGAACATTGAAGGCATATCATTAATAATAAATGTCATTAAATGCTTACGATGAAAGCTGTACTATCAATTACTATGGAATCTAGATTATTGTAAGAATAATGTTCATGTTTAGGATTGTAATTTATTTGGTATAGCAAGGGTGAGATCATTTAATATTGTTGACTTATATGTTTTCCTTAATTTAAAGGGTGTAGTGATTTCATGATATTTTATTAGAGTTTATCCTTGGAGTTGGTTTCCCCACTAAGCTTTATAGTTTAGCATGGGTTTATTATCTGTGTAGGTACTGGTTAAGCTTTAGTGGATCGATAGCTGGTGGCTAGTCAGCCTTTCAAGAGAAGATCCGACTGAGTGCAGTTGCTTGAGGATTTCATTATGTATTTTCTTTGGCATTATGTTAGGCCTTTTAATTATATGTTTGTTTTAAGTTATTGTAGCATGTAATTATTATGGTTTGTGCTATTTATTAGTATCTATGCCTTATCTTGCTAGATTATGATGGTGATTGATGGTTATGCTTGGTTAGTGGATTAGGGTGTTAGGGAATACATGGGTCACGGTTACTAGGAAATCCCTGGTAACCATGAAAGCTCCCAAATTAGTACAAAAGCTAAAATTAACTGAGAATTGGATAAATTATTAAATGCAAGCAAAAATAAAGTAAAAGATGTTAGAAAACAATGAAAACTAGACTAAAATTAAACAAAAACTAAATATTGAATTTGAGTTATCACCTGCCTTAGAGGATGCTAATGCTGATGCGAAAGGAAGCAAGATGGAGGAAGTTATGCATAGTCCTTTGTGAAAGGGCTTAAATTGGATTTAATTGAGCCCAAATAATTATAAATAATTCCAAAAGCCCAATTAATAATTCTCCAGCAATTTTAAAGAGCCCAATCCCATTATGAAGTTGGATTTTTTTAACCTAACTATAAAAATCCAAGAGATGTGGAATTAAGGTTAAGTGTGAACAATTAAGAAAACACTCTCTCTCTTTTCTCTTAACCCTAGCTGCCACCTTCCCTAGCTAGCATCTAAGGATTTCGACCAGCCCTTGCTCCTCCCAATTGTTGGTTCTTTCAATCCTTCTCTAGTGTGGATTACTCATTGGAGGTGTTCGATTTTGGACACTGTGGTCTGCGACAACTCGGTGAGAAGTAAAATCAATTGTTCAACAAAAATTAAAGGTAATTTTTCTTATTCTCATTAATATGTATATTGTAAATTCATGGCAAGATCATATATATTGGTTAAAAATTTTAAATTCCCCTTATGTATGAGATGCATGTAATCGATAATTCCCAACATGGTATCAGAGCCTCGGTTTTGCCATGAATATACAATTCTATATTTTTCTACGGAATAAGTTCTATTTTTGAGTTATTTCTTTCATGAACTTTAAAATATCAGATTTAATTATTCATGAATGAGAAATATTGATTTTTGGATAAATGTGTGATCAAATAAATAAAACGAAAAAAAAAACGATTCTTTTGAGAAAGGGATCATGGTTTTGGCGTGAATGGCTTTTAATTTTAGGGGCTGTTCTAAATTAATTTTTTATAGATCCATTCTAAGATCATTTTATGATAATTTATGTGTTTAATATGTGATATTAGGCCATAGGATCAAACGAAATTAAAATCGAACAAGTTTTGCATGAAAACTAGTTTAGTCGAAAAGTTCGATAAATTGGTGTTCTTGGTGTGTTCTTGATGTGTTCTTATTTAGAACAATTTTTAATCTTCTAAATCTAATATATCTGATATATTAAAGTGTTTTTAATTAATTGGATTAATTAAAATGGGCCTTAAATTAATTGGATTAATTTTAATTCATTAAAACCACTTAATCGGATTAATTATATTTACGGACTTGGTTTAAATTAGTAAATGACATAGTGGGCCCAAGGAGCTGATTTAAATTAAATATTATAAACTATAATTAATTTTATTAATTGGTTTTAAGGGCTGGAGTGGGCTTGGCTCATTCCAAAAGGCCCAAATGGTCCAATAGACACAAAATTGGTTTATGTGTGAACACACTTTAGGGTTTTGTTGTGTGGGTTTTGGCCTACCCTTTTTTAAGCCCAAAATTGATTTTTTAATTATTTAATATGATTAATTAATTAAATAATCAATTTATAATTAATTAATAATCAATTGGATTGATAATTAAGGTAAGAACACATACATGTAAAAAGGTTTCCTAAAATGAAAGTTTTCAAAATGGAAAAAGTTTCCTAATTTGACCACATTATTAAAATAACTCAAAAGTATGTTTCAAGAGTTGAAACAAAGTTAGTAATCAATTTTATATTTCACTTTATGCATTAGAAATGCATATAAAGGTGTATGATTGACATGATGGATAGTTATGGATAAGGCCCACTGTGATTGAGCATTATGCATGTTTTGGCCCAATGAGGACTTTTATGTCCCGACCACTTGTTTTTTGTTTGTATTTCTTTTTAAAATTGTAATATGTAATTAGATTACTTAAATTAGAATTAGAGATAGAGATGGAGACCACTATATTTTTTACTTATTTGAATCTTAGAGTGGGCCGGATGGAGATCCAACAAGCTTAAAGATAATGTAATTATTTTTTACTTATTTGAATCATGCATACTACCTAGGTGTGACCTTTTGATTTCCCTTTTGGCTCGGGAAAATTAATGTAGTAAAGTCCATAACTATACCATATTTGTATGCTTATATTTATGTGATAGATATAGGATGCATACCAATGTATGCCAATAATGTATGGTGAGACTTAATTAACTAAAATCCTCAAACAAATACTAAGGCATATAAGCCTTCCATTAATTTGAGGAGAACCAAACTTCTTTATAGTGTGGGTTATTGACCACAGTCAAGCTCACATTATATTGAATATGTTCAAATCTAATTAAATGGATCATCTTAGCTAGCCCATTAGTTTGTTGACAACAGTCAAGGTTAATGGTTCTAGAGGCAAGATTAGGGAATGCATATATGATATGTATGTATCAAGAGTTGATAACCTAATGATCCAATAGTTGTGTAGAGACACTATTGGTATAGAGATACGTACCTTTCAAGGGTATGGAGTTTGGCTTGTTGACCACAGTCAAGGTCAAATTACATATCAAGGATTGGATATTGGCCCACTAGAAAAACCATCGGGTTTTCTCGAATTAAATAGTGAGGGCTATTAATTCGCAATAAAATAGTTGGAGTAAATAGATTAATTAAAGGCCTTATTAATGCATACATATATATGAACATACTCTCATATGTTTTCTTTTTCACATCTAGGTTATCATCATGAGCACATCAAATATTAATATACGATCAATCTTGGATAACAAGCTGGTTGGTAGCAACTATTCTGACTGGATCAGGTAAGTGAGAATTGTTCTCAGAGCTGAAAAGATCCATTATGTCTTGGATAAAGATCCACCACCACTTCCATCAGATGATGCCATTGATGAGATCAAAGGCACTTATCGAAAATACATGGAGGATAGTGAAGCGGCAGCATGTCTAATGTTGGGTGCTATGTCCTCGGAGCTTTAAAAGTAGCATGAGATTATGGATGCAAGAACCATCATTTTGCATCTTGAGGAGCTTTATTCTTCTCAGGCTAGAACTGAGCAATATGAGATTGCTCGAGCTCTATTTAGCTGCAAAATGGTGGAAGGAACTTCAGCTGCTACTCATGCTTTGAAGATGTATGGGTATATTGAGCATGTGAGTAGACTTGGCTATGTAATGGATAATGATCTATACATAGATTTAATCTTGTACTCATTGGCTCCAAGTTATGCACCTTTCGTGGTTAAAGTCAACATGAACAAGATCCAAGTTACCATTCCCGAGTTAATCAACATGATCAAAATAGCTGATGGATCCTTTAAGAAGGATCCAAAAAGTGTCATGGTTGTCACTTCGACTAAAGGCAAGAATCAGAAGAAGAAGAAGATCACCAAGGCACAACCAAAGAATTGTGGGATCTTTAAAAAGAAGGTTGCCAAGAAAGAGAATCCTAAAGGAATTTGCTTCCATTGTGGAAAGGATGGTCACTGGAAATGTAACTGTAAGGCCTTTCTAGATTCTCTCAAGGAGAAGAAGCAAGCTGATGCTTTTACTTTAGGTATTCATATGATTGAAATTAATACTTATTCTATTGCTTCAAAACAATCTTGGGTATTAGATATCAGATGTGGATCTCACTTGTGTAATGATCTACAGGGGCTTGGAAGCTTTAGAAGAGTTGGAAAGGCAGAGATATGTTTGCAGTCAGCTACTGGACAGAACATCTCTACAACGGTTGTAGGGACTTACCATTTTCCTGTTCCAAGTGGATTAGTACTGGAATTAAATAATTGTTATTATGTTCCAGCTTTATCCAAGACTATTATTTCTTTTAGTTGTTTATTAAACGATTATGACATTTCTTTAAAGGACAAGTGTTGTTAAATTTTTAAGAATAATATGTTTTATGTAAAAGATATCATTGAGAATGGTATATTTGTTCTTGATTTAATTAAAGAAATGCATAATGTGGATACCAAGAGAATGAAACATGATAATCTAAATACCTCATACTTATGGCATTGTCGTTTAGGCCATATAAATGAGAAACGCATGACCAAATTACACAAGTCAGGTGATTTGGGATCATTTGGTTATGAATCATTTGATACATGCGAATCTTGTTTATTAGGAAAAATGACAAAAGCTCCCTTTATTGGTAAAGGAGAATGAACTAAAATGGTTTTGGACTTAATACATTCAGATGATTATTCTAGGTTCGGATACATCTATCTAATGAAATATAAATCGGAAGCATTTGAAAAGTTCAAAGAATTCAGAAATGAAGTAGAGAAACCACTTGGCAAGAATATTAAAACACTTAGATCAGATCGAAGTGGAGAATACTTAAGCCAAGAATTTCAAGATTATCTTAGAGATAATGGGATTTTATCTTAATGGACTCCACCATATACACCACAACACAATGGTGTATCTGAAAGGAGAAATCGAACACTATTAGATATGGTTCGATCAATGATGAGCCGAGCAGACTTGCCTAAGTCTTTTTGGGGATATGCACTAGAAACTGCTATTTATATGTTGAACAAAGTTCCTAGTAAATCGGTTGATGTTACTCCATATGAGATGTGGAATTACAAGAAACCCACGCTTTCTCATATGAAAGTATGGGGTTGTCCTGCTTATGTGAAGAGGACAATGTTAGACAAACTAGATGTTAAGTTTGACAAATGTTTATTTGTGGGATATCCAAAAGAAATGTTTGGATATTATTTCTATCATCCCTTAGAACAAAAGGTATTTGTTTCAAGGCATGCTATCTTCTTGGAAAGAGAATTTCTCCTACAAGAGGATAGTGGGAGTAAAATTGAACTTGGTGAAGTTCAAGATCCACAAATAGAAGTGGATCAACCAATTGAACCCGAAACTGAATTTCATAATGATGAGATTATAGTTGAACCTGATTATATACAAAATCCTAAAAGATCTACTAGGATGCATTCTATCCCTGTGAGATATGGATTTCACGTTGATTCGAATAGAGGCATAACTGTAGTAAAGGACAATAAGCCTACAAGCTATCAAGAAGTTTGAACAATTCAGAACGTGATTTATGGCTTAAGGCTATGCAGTCTGAAATGGACTCCATGTATGAGAATAAAGTATGGACTTTAACTCAACCACCTGAAGGGATAAAACCAATAGGGTACAAATGGGTCTTCAAAAAGAAGACCAACATGGAAGGTAATATAGTTACCTATAAAGCTCGCTTAGTAGCAAAGGGCTACAATCAAAAAGAAGGTATTGACTATGATGAAACTTTTTCTCCTGTAGCGATGCTTAAGTTTATAAGATTACTTTTGGCCATTGTAGCTCATTATGATTATGAGATTTGGCAAATGGATGTGAAGACAACTTTCCTAAATGGAAATCTGACTGAGGATGTGTATATGGCACAAC
Source organism: Excoecaria agallocha (assembly GCA_037975025.1). Taxonomy (NCBI): domain Eukaryota; kingdom Viridiplantae; phylum Streptophyta; class Magnoliopsida; order Malpighiales; family Euphorbiaceae; genus Excoecaria; species Excoecaria agallocha. The sequence goes on along the minus strand of CM075821.1, from coordinate 14,716,628 downwards.
CAGAAGGGTTCACATCTGGAAATGGCGAAAAGGTATGCAAGCTTCAAAGATCCATTTATGGATTGAAGCAAGCCTCTAGGAGCTAGAACATACGATTCAATGAGACAATCAAAGAGTTTGGTTTCTCACAAAATGAAGATGAACCTTGTGTGTATAAAAGGGTCAGTGGGAGTGCAATTGTCTTCTTAGTTTTATATGTAGATGACATATTGATCATGGGAAATGACATTTCTCTTCTCCAATCTATTAAAATATGGTTATCCAAGCAATTCTCCATGAAAAACATTGGAGAAGCATCCTATATTCTAGGAATAAGGATCTATAAAGATAGATCCAATAGGTTGATAGGCCTTTCTCAAAGTACATATATAGATAAAGTATTGAAGAGGTTCAATATGGATCTCTTTAAGAAAGGGTTTATACCTATGGTACATGGGAAACACCTTTCTAAGTCTATGTGTACTAGAGGATAGAGAGATCATGAATAGAATACCATATACATCTACAATTGGTTCTATTGTGTATGCTATGTTATGTACACGTCCAGATGTAACATTTGCTTTGAGTGTCACAAGCAGATTCCAATCCAATTTTGGAGAGGAATACTGGGCAGCTGTCAAGAATATCCTTAAGTACTTGAGAAGGACCAAGGATATATTCTTGGTATATGGAGAGGGCACTTTGGAAGTAAATGGGTATACATATGCCAGCTTCCAATTTGACAAAGATGATTGTAAATCACAGTCTGGTTATGTGTTCATAATGCGAGGAGGAGCAATTAGTTGGAAGAGTTCCAAAATAGAAATAATTGTTGATTCCACGACAGAAGCTGAGTACATTGCTGCTTCAGAAGCAGCCAAAGAAGAAGTCTGGATCAAAAAGTTCATATCTGAACTAGGAGTGGTGCCTAGCATTGTTGATTCGATTCCTTTATATTGTGACAACAATGGAGCCATTACACAAGCAAAGCAACCACGGTCTCATCAACGATCCAAGCATGTCCTCAAACACTACCATCTCATAAGAAAATTGTAGCTAGAAATTATATGAAAATAGAAAGGGTTCCAACATATGATAATTTGATGGATCCCCTCACTAAAGCACTTACCCAGATTAAGCATGATCACCATATAAATAGCATGGGTCTAAGACATATGAGTGATTGGCTCTAGTGCAAGTGGAAGATTGTTAGAGAGTATGCCCTAGAGCCCATGTAATAGGGATGTATTTCATATGTATGAATTCATATTCTTAATAATAGGCATCATTCATTTATTAATGCTATGTTTAAATACATGAGTTTGTAAATCTTAAATTAATAAATGAAGTCCGAGATATTATAAACACAGTGCAAAGGCAATCATGAAAGTGTTCATGATATGAGATGTCTATTGCATGTAAATTTGTTAATATCTAAATATCCCTAGTCATAAAATTAACACTATAGGGCATTGTTAATTTGGATAGACTAGCATATGTTATGCTTCTTGAATGGTTCAAGCAGTGGTTCTCATAACTGTGATTATGGAAGATAATCAAAGCTAACATGTGGATGCTTGTTAGAAGAACAAGTTCATTGGAGACCTGCAAAGAGAATCCTCACATGGATATTAAATCTATATTAGTGAGGAATCTCTTCATAGCGGTTGTGTAAGTATCATTGGACTTGAGATCACCAAAGTTATCTTAAGTAGCAAGTGGTATATTTTGACTTCATAACTGATTACTTCCAACTGGGAGTGAACATAATTAGGAGATTAGGTATATCATGACCTACTTGAAGATAGTTGAGTGATTGACAAAGGATTCACCATCCCAGATTTAATAAGGGAAGTTATCTCGTATGATTCTTTAATTGCCTTGTTCAGAGAATCTCTGGCCAGAGTAATATGCAAAGATGGATAGAGATCCATGGAGGGCATTTTGGGAACAATGGTTAAATTAATAGAACATACGTAATTAGATATATATGAGTTGACAGAAATCCATACTCAAAATCTAATTGAGATAAGAGTGATGGAAGGAGTAATTGCACGGTAATTATTTCTATAGAAGGGTATAGTCAAACCACTTGACTTTCCTGACGTTTGGTTAGTCATGATGCTTAGCTAGAGGCCAATAATGATTTGTATAATAGTGTATCAAGAATATCAATAGTGATTCATAAAATGATTTAAAGAAGTTTAAATCATGTGAGTTTTGAATAGAACTCATAATTACATATTATACTGCCAATATGGACAGGAACCCAATAGGTCACACACATATAGAGAAAAAGGATAAAATGGTAAAATGACAAGGATAATAATATTTGATATTATTATGGGGATAGAGAAGTGAATAAGATAATAATTAATTATAGAGTTTAATTAATTATGATCAAGTAAAATTATTCGCAGAACTTTTTTGAAATGTTCTATAAAATTAGACCTAATTAAAATAATGTATTTCATAAGTGATTATTATTGAACTATAAGTGTTATAGGGATGATATAATAATTAATAGGTCAATTGGAGGAATTATAAAGGCCCAAAGAAGTGAAGTTGGCACATAAGCCCTCTAGAAGAGGGGCCACATGCCAACTCTAAAACAGAAGGCCTTAGATGCCTACTTCTTGGACCAAAATAAATTAAATATGTTACATAAGTATTGTGGAGCCTACATATTTAATTGGGTTGGATTTAAAATTCATTTGGGTAATTAAATCCAAGTATATGTACAATGGGCCAAGTTTGTGGCTTTTATGCATAGTATTTTGTGAAAGGGCTTAAATTGGATTTAATTGAGCCCAAATAATTATAAATAATTCCAAAAGCCCAATTAATAATTCTACAACAATTTTAAAGAGCCCAATTCCATTATAAAGTTGGATTTTTTTAACCTAACTATAAAAATTCAAGAGATGTGGAATTAGGGTTAAATGTGAACAATTAAGAAAACACTCTCTCTCTCTTTTCTCTTAACCCTAGCCGCCACCTTCCCTAACTAGCATATAGGGATTTCGGCAAGCCCTTGTTCCTCCTAATTGTTGGTTCTTTCAATCCTTCTCTAGTGTGGATTACTCATTGGAGTTGTTTGATTTTGGACACTATGGTTTGTGACAACCCGATGAGAAGTAAAATAAACTATTCAACAAAAATCAAAGGTGATTTTTCTTATTCTCATTAATATGTATATTGTAAATTCATGGCAAGATCAGATATATTGGTTAAAAATTTTAAATTTTGCTTATGTATGAGATGCATGTAATCGATAATTCCCAATAAGAACATATACTTTAAAGTCTTTAAAATATGCTATATTTGAAAGCCAACAAAGCCATTACACCAAAAATGGAATAACCCATTTAGGGTCAAGGGAAAATATGTGATTTTAGATTAAAATGATGAACGAGAAAGGGAGGTATAATTTGGAATACAAGAGATACTGTATTTAACAGCCAATGCCATCATATGTGACAACTAAAGAAAGATGTCACTCTATATGTCCAAGAATTATACAATTCACCAATGTTAATTATTTAAATCACAATTTGAATCTTTCACATCATCAAACTCATCATAACATGAAGAATAATTAATGTGAACCACATAGAGGGTGATTGTAGAGTTTATCTAATAACCAGGTTGATCTTGTTTAATTTTATTAACCAAAGACTAGTTGGTAAATATTTTGTTGGTTATTTTTTGAACAACGTTGAAAAGTTTAGTTATGTTACAGAATAAGAATAGAGTTCGGAGGCATACACTATAGCTCATGTTATTATTGTTCTTCAAGCTATTTTTGATATTTAATATAGGGAGAAGGAACTAATTTGCCCCTATATTTTGTTAAAAATTGCTAATTTGCTCTGTTTTTTTTTCTTTGTTTTTTTTGGCCTAAAAATGCCCTTACGTTTTGGAAATTGGAACTATTTTGCAATGCATTTGAGGGAGACTAGCTGTGCTGACATTGGTGCTGAGATGTTAACATTATATACATGTACAATGATTATTAGTCAACTTATAATGGAAGAGCAGGGTGCATTGATGATGTAGATGAGTGACAGATTGATAGTTCATTCACCACCTCAGTATCCATGCCATCACTATTAGTCTCCCTTAAATCACATTGCAATAAAAGGGACAAAATAACACAAATTTTAAAAACTTTGAAGCATAAAAAATTTGACAAATTGGAGAAGCAAAATAGTATCTTCTTTATTTAACATAAGAAGGAATACCTAGTGGATTATGTTTAGAAGCCCTATGAATGTTGGAAGCCAATTTAATTGAAAAGTGACTAGGTATGCCACAATAGACCTTTCAAGAAACTATGATTTCTCTAGATCAATAAAAACATCAATAATGATGAGAGATAAATTAGCTCATTTTAAGAAGTCCCGAATGTAACACCCTATATCCAGTCCGATAAATGAGCCAGATAAGAATGTTACCAGCTATTCTATGATCTATAATTATGTTAATAACATTAATTATTTTTAGTTCTTTTTTAAATATTTTGGCAAAATTTTCCCTAAATAATGTGTTAACCTCTTGTAGAAAAAGATTCTTTACACTTCTAAAATCACACAACTATTTTCATAACTCCAAAAGACTCCAGCACAGATTTTGCCATCCTCTATAGTAAATTAACCCAACAATCCAAGTAATTAACAAAACCTATCAACATTCAACCCTAAATTCTACTTTATAAATACATAAATCATAATATCATACCTGTTCATAACAAATTACACTTACTTCTAAATTAACACATAAATTTTTAAAATGAATAATATTAAAAAATCATAAACTAATAATTTATTACAACCATTTGATGTAGAAACCTTTTTTTTAATGATAGTCCAAAATTGTTTATAGTGTACATGCCAAAAATTCATAATCATGTTAATATAATTTGGTTTGGACTTGAAATGCCAATTATCAAAGTTGCTACATATCCTATGTAGAGAATTGGAACCACGTTATTCTACAACTCTGAAGTTTAACATAGAAGTTTAAAATTCTATTTAATCCAAAGTAAAAAAAACATAATTAAATGTCGCATACAATGGCCAATTAGTTAGAAGAATATAATCTTACATTAAAGAATCAAAGTTGAGATCAATTAGTCTTTTGTTGACTAAAATATGTCTTCATATCTTAACAATTTAAAACACACACACACAGATATATATATATATATATGTATGTATGTATGTATGTATGTATGTATATATATATATATATACATACATACATATATATACATACATATATATATATACATACATATATATATATATATACATATATATATATATATGTGTGTGTGTGTGTGTGTGTGCACGCGTGCGCCCCACACACACACATATATATACACCCCTTTTGCTAATTCTTTTGAAGGAACTAATTACAGTGTAACTATTCTCATTTTTATTTAACAATTATAATTGTTAGCACATTTAGAATTTAGAGAAAACAGGGTTAATTCCTCTTCTTAACTAAGTGCTGAGGTCCAAAAGAAATAAATTCCTTTCACACTTCCAAGTTCTTGTAAATATCAAAAAATAATTAACATTAAATATTATTTTTTGCATGCATATTCCTAACTCATTTATTTTCGTAAAGCACTTATTTTCTCATTTCAAAAATTATTGATCAAATTAAACTAAATGAGTTAGTGAAGCCCCTACTTAGACCCTAGGAGAATGTATATGTGTTTAAATGATTATATTATTGATCTATGTTGGGTTAGTCTATGAATCGTAGATTAGGACATAGAGGTAATTTACTTAAAAGAGAAAAGGTCAACATGGTCATTTCAAATTTAGTTGTACATTTGCCTAATTAGGAGGAAATATAATTTAAGGGCTTAATTGAAAAGGAAGAGAGAAATAATTGGGGTAGAAATAAGAAATTGAAGGAAGAAAGGAAGCCAAGTAAAATTTCTCTAGAGCCAACAAGTGGTCCAATGAGAGAAAGACAACTAGTCTTTCTAGATTTATATTGAGAAAGGAAAAAAAATTAAGGATTAAAAGGAGTGTGCTAGCCACTTCAAAGGACAAAAAGGCAGCCATTTTTATCCCTAAACTCAACCATTCTAACCTATAAATAACCCCCAAAATTTAACCCTAGCTTTTAAGAGGAGAGAGAATTTAGTGGTTAGTCTTCTTAAGGTAATTACTCACTATTCTCTTCTTCTTTTGTTTCTTGTAATTAGATATTGAAATTAAGGGAGTAGATGACTCTTCAAGCATAATAATCTATAATTTTATTATGAAGAAGAGAGAGAAGCAAAGGCAAGAAAAAATAGGTGAAAAAAGCTTGAAGAAGGTGTTTGTCAAAGAGGTATGGGAACTTCTACATTTTTGTGTGTGCTTGCCCTTAAATATTGTATTATGATGATGTTTTGAATGTTTTTGTAAGATTAAACCATGGATATAGTGTTTGTTGCTACATAAGAGCTGGATTTTGAAAACTTTGCTTGAGATAGTTAGATTGTGTCCTAGGATTCACTAGACCTAGGAGTACTATTTTGCCTATAACTTGAGTTATAGAATTAAAAATTGAATGATTATAATCGAGTTAGAAACTAAACTTATAGACCTAGATTTCATATGAGAAATCAAAATCCAAATATGCCTCTAAGTTTGTTAAAAATTTGCTCAAACTCTAACTAGGTTTGTTGCCCTATCATTAGGAGCAGCCCTCACTATTTGATGAATATCATAAGATTTAGAAGCCCAAATTGAGTGATTTTTAATGATTTAGAAACTAGAGATATCAGAGAACAACTTTATAGAGAACACTTAGCTTGAGAATGTTGTTTTCTAGGTCTAAATTGATGTGTAACTAGATTTAGGAATATAAATGTTGTTTTTTAATGATGTGGAAGAACACTATATTATTGTGGTCAAGTAGGGGCTAATAGAGAACAAATTAAAATATAAAGAAGTCAATAATTTCTTTAAACTCATTCCACATTGTACAAGTTTATATTCACCAAAAGTTAACCATACCTCAATCACATATCTACCAAATAAAATCCAACCGAAAATAATTGCTCCAAAACATTTATTTGACACAAACCTGTAACTAGGAAAAGTGAAATTTGAAGGAAATATCAAGTTAATAAAAAATGCATTACAACCTAAAAGTATTTAAGATGACCACAAATAACTTCACTGTAGGTTTAATTATGTCTTATTATACAAAAATAATATTTATCAACAGAGAAATAGGTAAAAGTGTATAAGGGAATAATTGATTATGCTCTCAAAGAAACTAAGAAGGTATGTCATGAAAATGAAAATAATCTAGCAACCTTTAATCTTATTGAATATTAGCTATAAACATCACTTGAAAATCCCATAACATGATAAAATGCAATGGGACCTAAAAACTATTTTATCCGAACAAAATTACAAGATGGGTCTCAACTCATAAAATATTCAAGTTCTCTATTAGATGGATACTTCACATTACAACCAAAAGTTCATAATAATGTGGTCTCTAAGTTTACTCCTTCAAAACTTAACATTTCATTTTCAACAATCTCTTCAGTGTTTGCAGACATAAAAGTAAAAAAAAAAAGAAAATTGAGGCATATCAAAAGTTCATAATTTAGTTAATCAAACTATTTAAGTGCAAAAGGAAGTTAGCTTCTACATTATGTTCACGTGCATGTTAGAGTAAAATGGTGTTAAACCTAAAGATACAGTCAAAATCACAAGTCTAACAAATGAAATACATACTTTATATTGTAATAAGCCTGGCATGATAGGTCAACTATCCATATTTACCAAGCTAAATGTCCAAAAGTAGCTACCGAAAATGCATAAAATAACCACCCTGCTCCATACTTGAACATTAAAGAAATCATTACACATGGTCAACTTAAGTCACCAAAGGAAATCAATCATTTACCTCTAATCAAGCCAGATATGACATAAGGATTCTGGAGCCACCAATTGAGGCTGGAAGAACCCATTCATATGGGATAGTGAAAGTCTTTTGAAAGGATGAGATTCTTGCCAATTTTGATGGAGTAATTGAAGTTTTTACATTGTGAAATTAATATGAAATTTTATTAACTTTAATTTTATAAATGATAATATTTGTTGAGCCTGAGCTAGTTCCTTCTTGCTGATTTTGTTGAAATGAGATAATTAAGGAAGACTTTTGTTGCAGACTCTCTCATAAGCTACACCTACTCTAGGTAGGTCCCAATAACTGATGTTATTAATGCTTTGGTTTGCTTATGTTGGTCTATGCACAAAAGCCTTCTAGATGAAGGCTTCTAAGCATAACCCAAATAGTAGGCCTTAGAGGACCAATTTTTGGACCAAAATGAATTAGATATGTTTCATAAGTGTTATAAAGCTTAGATATTTAATTTGGTTTGATTTGGAGTTAATTTGGGTAATTAAATCCAAGTTTATGCATAAAGGCCTATTTTGTGGGCTTTTGCACAAGGTCTTTTGTGAAAAGGGCCTAGATTGGATTTTAATTAAACCAAATTAATTAATTAAATTTCAACAACCTTTTTATTAAATCTCTAGAATTTTGTGCATTTTTATCACAATATAAATATTCTTTATTATAGATATAAAAGCTTTACATAGGTGGGATTAAAGGATGACTTTAATCATCATCTCTTCTTATTCCCAAGCCACATTCTCTTACTAGCTTCTAGAGAATTTTGGCCCCTTTTCAATTCCAATTAGATTGGTTCATTTAGTCCGTCTCTTGTGTGGATCAAGATTGGAGGTGTTCTAATTTGAACACTGCGGTTTGCGATAACCCAATACGAAGGAAAATCAACTGTTTAACAACCCTCACAGGTGATATTTCTTGATTCTTATATATATATATATATATATATATATATTGTAAATTCATGGCAAGATCTTATTAATTGGTTAAAAATTTTATATTCCACATATGTATGAGATGTATTAACCAATTAGAATTCTAACATATATATTTATTTAATTACCTATTTGTTCCCTTATTTTATTTAATTAAAAGTATTAATTCAAAATCCTAAAATTAATTCTCTAATCCTGTGAAAGATATAAGTCTCCATTTTACAATTCAATTATCAATCTCGAAATTTTGGGGCATTACAGCTAAAGATATGACTTGAGAAGATTTTAATTATTTCGAGCAGACCTTTCCCACGAGGAGTAATGTTGCATATAAGTAGCACCTACTCTGGGTAGGGCCCATGACTGATCTTATTAAGCCATAGGTTTTCTTGTTATTTTAATATTTAATATTTCCTTTTAAAAAATTTAATTATGTCATTATCATTTGAAGGAACTAATTTATTGGTTTCCTATGATTGTAATAAGACTACTCTTATTTAAAAGGGCAAGGAAAACAATAAAAGCTAAGCTGTATTTATTTAAAAAAATATAGGATTAATTAAAAAATCAAACCCAAACTATAGAATAGTTTTTAATTTCAGGCTTAATAGAAAAGAATTTTCTTTGCAATATTAGTCCTAAACTTCAAATATATTGTAACATCTTGAAATTTCATATGTTATGTACAATATGTTATAGAGCATGCACAATAACCTTAGGACTGTTATTAGAGTCATTGCAGTAGTATAACATAGAGAAAATCACATAGGCTCAAAGGTTAAACGTGCTCACCCTGAGCAATCAGGGGATGGATGATCGGACTGGAAAGTAGAGTTCAACATTTGATGAGGTAGTATGGATTAAATGGAGTCCATTGGTGCAATTTGAGAAGAAATTAAGCTTAAATAGACCCTTCAATCGAGTAGAGAAGCAATTTATCGATTATCGTAAAAGGGTTGATCGAAAGTTTGACCGAGTTCAAAAATATTCTGTAGAGCTCCAAAAATTATTTCGATCACATAGGCTCATTAGAAATATCATAAATAATCTATTGAAAGTGAAAAATAAATTTTCAGATAGTTTCAGAATTTTGGGTTTCGAACAGGTTGAATTTACCTCTAGAGCTAGAAGTATACTAAAACGATATCAGAATGAACTAAAATATATAACACATGCTCCAATAATGCTAGTGCATACGGGGCAAAAGTTTAGAGCATTTTGACATGTAGAACATCAATTTCAGAAAAATGGCCGAAAACCGAGATCAAATTAATTAATGAGCTTCATTGCCATCTTTTAAATATTTATGGACACAAAAAGGGCAAAAAGGGCAAAACCATAATTACACGGGGAAAATAGGGTTAAAATGGTAATTTGATATTAAAAGTGTGATTAAAAGAGTTAGATTGGTTAAATAAGTGAAAAGGACAAAATGATAATTAAAGAAAAGTTTAGGGACTAAAATGTAATTTGCCAGCTTATAAGTAACATAAGGACTAAACTTGTAATTTACCATCTAGAATGAAATACAAGGCTAAAGAAATAGAAATGACCAAAATCAGAGTTAAATAGGGTAAAATATAAAGGAAAAAGGAATTCAGGGACTAGATTGTAATTTTCCACAAATTAAGAAATTTATTAAATTAAATAAAGAATTTAATTGTAAATTTAATTAAACAACAATTTAAAGGAAAACAAGAATTAAAATTTTACCAATGTGGCGATATAACACTAGGAGTATAATTGTAATTTTCCTTAAAGTATTTAGTAGGTGAAATTCTGTGTAGATGTATCCACCACTGGGCAACAAAGTTGCTTAGTGCGTGGTTTGTTTTGACTGCGCACAGGGATAGATTAAAGAGAAGGTAGCAAAGGAGTGCAAGTGGGATGTACATATGAAGACTTTTTGGGCTTGTGGTCTTATGTGTATTTGTATACATGTGTAATGTGTAACGTAACTGGATATTGTATTTTGGGATTTGATGTGAAAATGTGGCATGTAATGAACATTAAATGTTGGCGAATGTGATCAAATGTGTGATGTGATTACTGTTTTGTGTTGATGAGTTGTGACTGATAATAAAAGTGCAATGTTTGGAATTGGAGTATTGGAGGAGGAGATTTTTATTTGGGAGTGTAATTTGAGCATTTGCAGGTTTGGGTAGCATAAATTATAAGCCGTTATGCTGCCGAAAATTTTACCCAATAAATATTAACTTAGCGATAATAACATAATTATAGGACATTGGTAACATTGACATGGATTTGACCTTACACTATGCTAGGAAGCGAACTTAACAGTTCGGTTATTTTATTGGCAATGTCATTCAAATATATAGTAATATGAATGATCATAGGGTGTCACATTTTGTGGTATCAGAGTGGGTTTAGGCGGTCCTAAGATTAGAGTAATGCTATGTATATGTGTGAATGATGATGGAAAGGATATATGTACATGCCACACAAGACTAAGTGAATTTGGAATTAAAGCTTACCTATCCCTTTGTACATTTCAGTGATAGTTATGGCCTCTGGATCCAGACGAGCACATGAGCTGGCGAGTGACATAGAGAGCAAGGCCTCTGCCTCCGCTAGACCAACACTCAGCACTCTGACTGCTCAGTCCCATGTGCCTACTCAATAGACACCACCACCAACTCCTCCAACTTCTCAGCCAGCAGCACAGGCTCTCCCAGACTTTGCATAGATTGTGGTGGATCTGTTATATAGATAGCTTTAGGCCCCAGCTCCCTCACAACCACAACAGCAGCCGCCAGCTCAGTTACCTAGAAGGCTAATATTAGAACAGTTAAAAATACTGGGAGCAAAAAATTTTTATGGGCGAGAACAAGTCACTGCCACAGAACCCAAGGAATGGTTAGATCAGATTAAGAGATTATTAAAGATCACCCATTGTCCTCCAGAAGAGATGTTGGAAGGAACAATAGCACTATTTTAAGGTCCAGCTCATACATGGTGGGACATAGTTAGTCATTACACTCCACCAGAAGAATTGACTTGGGACTTCTTCCTTCAACAATTTTGAGACAAATATATGGGTAAAGCACACCATCAGGCTATGGAGGAGGCATTTTGGAGACTGTACCAGGGCACACGTACAGTTTAGGAGTATGATAGGGAGTTTGAGAGGCTGAGTGCTTACATGAAGGATTATCACATTCCTCCAGCTAAGATGTGCCAGTTATTTGAGAGGAGACTGCACACTGAAATTAGAAAGGATATAACAACCCATAATTACACTGACATGAAAGCTTTAGTAGATGCAACCAAAAATTTGAAACAATTAAAGCCGAAGAGGCCAGTAGGAACGTCAAATTCCAGCAAAGAAGAAGGCCACCCATGGGGACATCCAGTAGGTCCAGCAAGAAATGCAGATCTTCTATAGATCCCCTATAGACCCCTACAGCTACTCCAGCACCCAATCAGAAGTCGACAGCTCATGCGGCTCCACCTACTACATCAGTTGCCAGCACACCACGAGCTCTCATAGATTTGACAATCCAGAATGTGAGCACTATGGATGCCGCTATCTAAGAGAGTGCTGGAGGTTGACAGGAGCTTGCCTAAGATGTGGGTCAAAAGAGCATCTGCAGAGAGACTGCCTTCGTGCTCATGCTACTCCATCAACCACACCTGCTAGTAAACCTCCCACTACAGTAGCTAGAGGACATGGTTGAGGCGAATCTAGTAGAGCAACATCCACTCGAGCCAGTGCCCAGATGCCTCCCGCTTTAAACAAATGACCAGCTGCTCAGGCATATGCAGTGAGAGCTAGGGAGGATCAAGACTCAATTGATGTTATAGTAGGTAAATTCTCTTTATTCGACACTCTAGTTTATGCTTTGATAGACCTTGGGTCCACACATTCATACATTAGCACCAAAATTACACATGAAAGGGGTTTAGATAAATCACAGTTAGAACAAGACATCTTAGTGAGCAACCCTTTAAGGCATAAGGTGAGAGTGAGTACAATTTATTAGGACTATCCTATCCAAATACAACAAACCATTTTCTTGGCAAACCTGATTGAACTTCCATTTCATGAGTTTGATGTTATCTTGGGATGGACTGGCTTCATAAACATCAAGTGATAATGTATTGTCGGTTGAAGAAAATTACATTAAAGGCTCCTAAAGGACAGGAAATCGTAGTAGTGGGTGAAAGGTTTGATTTCTTGTCAAATGTTATATCAGCTACAGCAGCACATAGGTGTATCAGGAAAGGATGTGAGGCTTACTTGGCCGATGTGATAGAAACTAAAGAAGAAAAGCCAAAGATTAGTGATATGCCTACTATTCGAGACTTTCCTGATGTCTTCCCTAAGGATCTACCAGGGTTGCCACCGAAGAGGGAGGTTGAGTTCACAATTATGTGATGCCAAGTACTGCTCCAATTTCTATAGCTTCTTACCAGATGGCATCTACTGAGTTGAAGGAACTAAAGGTGCAGTTGCAAGAATTGCTAGATAAGGATTCATTTGTCCTAGTGTATCACCCTGGGGAGCACCATTGCTGTTTGTGAAGAAGAAAGATGGTTCCCTTTGACTATGTATCGACTATAGGTAATTGAATAAAGTCACCATAAAGAACAAGTACCCACTACCTCAAATTGATGATTTGTTCGATCAATTGAAAGGTGCAACTATCTTCTCAAAAATTGATTTGAAATCTGGCTATCATTAGCTTCGGGTTAGGGAGGTAGATGTACCAAAGACTGCTTTTCACACCCGATATGACCACTACGAGTTCTTAGTTATGCCATTCAGCCTTACCAATGCACCAGCGACATTTATGGATTTGATGAATCGAATCTTCCATCCATACCTAGACCAGTTCGTGGTGGTGTTTATCGATGATATATTAGTGCACTCAAAAACTCCAGAGGAACATGACAAGCACCTAAGAATTATTTTGCAAACTTTGAGGCATAAAAAGCTTTATGCTAAGTTCAACAAGTGTGTATTAAGGTTAAATGAAGTTGCTTTCCTCGGCTATGTAGTGTTAGCAGAGGGTATTAAAGTTGATCCTAAAAAGGTTTAAGTTATCCTGGAGTGGAAATCACCCAAAAATGTTGCAGAAGTTAAAGTATCCTGGGTTTAGCTGGTTATTGTCGACGATTTGTTAAAAGATTTTCCATGCTAGCTACACCACTCACCAAGTTACTACAGAAGAATGCTAAATTTGAGTGGATAGATCGGTGTTAAGAAAGCTTTAAAAAGTTAAAAACCGTGTTGATTGAAGCTCCGGTGCTTACACAAGGCACTTCGGGTAAACCATATATCATTTATAGTGATGCTTTTAGAAATGGGCTAGGATGTGTGCTCATGCAGGAAGGAAAAGTGGTAGCCTATGCTTCCAGGCAACTTAAAACACATGAAAGAAACTACCCTACCCATGATTTAGAGCTAGCAGCTATTATGTTTGCATTGAAGATTTGGAGACATCATTTACACGGGAAAAATGCTACATCTGCATCAATTAGAAAAGCTTAAAGTACTTGCCTACTCAAAAAGAACTCAACTTAAGACAAAGGTGTTGGTTGGAGCTTATCAAGGATTATGACTGCTTAATTGATTACCATCCTAGTAAGGCCAATGTGGTAGCTAATGCCTTTAGCAGAAAATATTTAGCAGCATTGAGAGCAATGAATGTTAGGCTGAATGTAGCTCAAGATAGGGCATTGATAGCTAAAATTCAAGCAAAACCTGACTTGTTATAACAAATAAAAGCTGCCTAGAGGCAAGATGAAAGGTTAGTCTCTATCATTTCTCAAGTATAAGCTGGGAAGGATAGTGAATTCTTCCTTGGTCTTGATGATTGCTTATACTATAAAAGGAGGATTTGTGTACCAATTGATGTAATATTGAAAAATAATATCTTGACAGAAGCCCACAGTAGTAAATATGCAATGCATCCAGATAGTAACAAAATGTACCAAGACTTAAAAGCAACCTACTGGTGGCCAGGGATGAAAAGGGAGATTACAGATTTTGTGACTAAATGCTTAATATGTCAACAAGTGAAGATCGAACACCAGGTTCCTTCTGGATTACTGTAGCCTATCATCATACTAGAATGGAAATGGGAATGTGTTACCATGGATTTTTTATCTGGACTACCACTTACCAGGAGACAACATGATTCCATTTGGGTAATAGTTGACAGATTAACAAAGTCTGCCCATTTCATACCAGTGAGAACTGATTTCTTATTAGCCAAGTTAGTGAAAATCTACATCAATGAGATAGTGAGGCTACATGGGGTTCCCATCTCCATCATTTCAGATAGAGCTCCTCAGTTTACATCCAGATTCTGGCAAAAGCTTCAAGAAGCATTAGGAACTCGCTTGCATTACAGTACCACCTTCCACCCACAGACTGATGGGTATTCTAAGCAAGTGATCCAGATACTAAAAGACATGTTAAGGTGTTGCATACTCAAATTTGGTAGCAATTGGGAAAAATACTTTCCATTGGCAGAATTTGCATATAGCAATAGTTAACAGTCCAGCATCAAGATGGCACCATTTGAAGCACTTTATGGGAGAAAATATAGGACACCTTTGTGTTGGACCCAGCTAAGAGAGAATAAGCTAATAAGACCAAACTTGATCCAGGAAACCAAGGAAAAAGTAAAATTGATTAGAGACAACCTAAAGGCAGCTGGAGATAGATAGAAATCCTATACTGACTTAAAAGGGAAAGATATAGAATTTTATGTGGGTGAGAAAGTGTTCTTAAAGGTTTCCCCATGTAGGAAGATCCTACGATTTGGCAAAAAGGGAAAGCTCAGTCCAAGATTCATTGGCCCTTATAAAGTGATACAACAAGTTAGATACCAAAATTAGAAAAGATTCATGATGTATTTCATGTATCTATGTTGAGGAAGTATTGGTCAGATCCTTCACACATCATCACCCCTAAGGAAGTCTAGTTGCAACCTAACTTGTCATACGATGAAGAGCCAGTGAGAATCTTAGCCAGGGAAACCAGACAGCTAAGGAACAAAAAAATTTCACTTGTCAAGGTGCTTTGTGTTAGTGTAAGCCCTAGCTCCAATGCATTGTAATAAAACACTTTGAATTAATAAAATGAGGCATTTGTTTTATCTATTGTATTCCTATGCATATTAATTGATAGAACCATCCAAGAATGTTGTTTCGGTTTAAGTTATCATGTGTGAGGCACATGGTTGTAAGACCTTGAAACAATAGAGACTTCATTCTAAATATCCCTAGTTAGTCATTGTTATGGGAATAACAAATGAATTAAGACTAGTATGCTGTCTCTGATATTATGAGTTTTATCTTACGGATCATTAGGACAAGAGTATCAATCAGAGATCATAGATACATGTTAAAGAACATGGTATCTAGATTCGATCCGTTCATAAGAACACTATATGGTACAAGTCATAAGTGTTTCTTATATGCAAGTTTTGTATCGGAGTTCTTAGACCTAAAGTCTCTATGAAACTCTTTATGAATTACTTTGTACTTTGACATACACCTAATTTGCTCGTAATAGAGTGACAAGTACGGGTATGATTGGGTATGCATTGATTCATGTTAGAGAGCATGAGAAAAGTGAAGGGATTACCCCTCTCTATAAGAGAGAAAATATCATCGGCCACTTGATCAGTGAACTGAGAAGTGTATGGCCATACCGAGATGAAATAATGAGTAATCATTATTTATCTGAGAGTTCAGTGTCACTGGAATATCAAGAAAGGAATTAATATATATAAGGATGACTAGTTCCATGCCGTATATTAATTCTGATATTTATGGGTAAGGGACTATGCAAAATTGCATTAGGTCACTAAATGCCATATGCATTTTCATTTAATTTGGAATGCTATAATATCTTGCTAGAGAATATATATAGCCTTTGAATTAATTTATTAATTCATTGCCAACATTAAATGGACCTATAGGATCGCACACAAAGCATTGGGCTTAAAATATTTGAATAAAGTATTGGACATTAATTTGGGCTTTTAATTAAAGTCAAATTAATGTGTGTAATGGGTTTTAAAATTGCTATTGGACCTTGGCCCATGAGAGAGAGAAATTCAGTCCACAAGGTTTAATTTTAATTAATCAAATGTCTTGTATTAATTTAATTAATTGAGTATTAATACCTAAAAGAATAATAATCAAATTAAAACACTTAAATGGAAATAGACTTGGCCGAAATTCCTAGATAAATACCAAGGAATTTCGGCACATGTTTATTTAATTAAGTGATTTATTTGATTAATATGTCTTATGTTTTTTTTATCTTGGATTAAATCAAAAGAATTTGAATCAATATATATCTCTTATTTTAAAGAAATGATAAAGGCTGAAATTAATTATCTTTAAGTAGTGGATTTTAGAATTATCACTAAAAAAAAGAAAATGATATATATTGAATGAGAGAGAAAAGAAAAACCCTAGTTTTTCTTTTAGTTTTTGCATGAAAACCATCTCTCTCTCACAGAACTTTCTTTTTGCCGAATTTTTCAAGGAGAAATATACTTCTTCATTCTCTTGTGTTCTTGGATGTCAATAGCATCTTAAGGAAGTACAAGATTAGATTTTGTAGCTTAAATCCATTACAAATACACAATACCTTAAAAGAGAGCTAGCAATCTCTATTTTAAGCCATCTTTGCAAGTGTGTGTGTGAGAATAGAGGGAGTGGCATAAAAAGTTGTTCCTTGGCATTGGTGATCAAAATCTAAGGCAGATAAAGTCATCTTAGTTGCTGGTCATCACCAAATTCAAGATTTAAAGGGGCATCAAAAGTTGTAAGTTTTAAAAACCCTAAAATTGCATGTTTCGATTCTTGTCATGGAATTGTTTGGCATGATGAATGTTTTTATCATTTTTCCGCTGCACGATTGGCATGAACATACCATGTCATATTCCATCACTTTGGACATGTCACAATGTGGAAGAAGCAACTTGGGAACCAGAAGAAGCAATGAGTTAACGGTATCCTAAACTCTTCAATCCAGGTAAATTTTAAGGATGAAATTTTTATTTAGTGGGGGAGTAATGTAACATCCTAAAATTTTGTTTGTTATGCACAGTATGTTGTAGAGCATATACAGTAACCTTAGGACTGTTATCAGAGTCATTGCACTAGTATAATATAGAGAAAATCACAGAGGCTCAAAGGTTAAATGTGCTCACCCTTGAGCAATCAAGGGATGGGTGATCAGACTGAAAAGTAGAGCTTAGCATTTGATGAGGTAGTATGGATTAAATGGAGTCTATTGGTACAATTTGTGAAGAAATTGAGCTTAAATAGACCCCAAATCGAGTAGAAAAGCAATTTCTTGGTTATTATAAAAGGATTGACTGAGCTCCAGAATATTCTACAAAGCTCCAACAATTATTCCTATCACATAAACTCATTATAAATATCATAAATAACCTATTGATAGTGAAAAATAAATTTTCAAACAGTTTCAAAATTTTGGATTTCGGACTAGCTGAATTTTCCTTTAGAACCAGAAGTATACTAAAATGATGTTTAAATGAGCCCAAATTTTAAACAAATTCTAGTGCATTCGAGCCAAAATTGTAGAGCATTTTGACAATTATAACATCAATTTCAAAAAAAGAGCCAAAAATCGAGATTAAATTAATTAATGGGTTTAATTACCATATTTTAAATATTTAAGGACATGAACGTCATTAAATATAAGCCATGATCACCTACAAGCAGTACCACAATTAAAAGATATGTAGGGATGAAGAAAATGGTGATAAGTGGCTTAAAAATAAGCCATTAGATCAAATAGTAAATGGAGGAATTTGGGCCTTAGATTTGGTGGGCAGTAAGTCAATATAGAAGGGTCTAAAATCATCTATAATTCTACCCAAAATTCTGTATTTCTTCCCTCCATTCTCTAAGAAATCTGAATTTCCCATTTTCTCACCCATTTCCACCATTTTCTTCATTTCTTCTTCCTTCCACCAAATATCCACCCCAAACTTTTACCACATACTACTAAGATCTCCCTTTAAACCATAGAAGTCGAATTGCACCAAGGAGAAGCTTGGATTTGGAGTTATTTTAAGAGAGAGAATTAACCTAATTAGATAATATCTTGTGTTTTTGTTAGAATTAGTTAGGGAATTTGTTATGGACTTGTAGAGCATGATTAGGAGAGTTATTTATTAGCTTTTAATTGCTTTAATTCAAGGCTTAAACTTATTATTTTCTCTCTTGAAAATTTAACCTAAAGAGGAAGATCAAAGAAAAGATATAGGCAAGGAGAAAGAAGGAGAAGAGAAGGAAGATTAGGCCATTTTCAAGCTAATATAAGGTTAGTGGATGCAATTTACACTTAATTTCATTTATTTTGATGAAATTTATACTAATTTTACATTATGTAACTAGGTGAACCTTTGTAGAAATGAGAAATAATTCAACCTAACATGATAAAATGATGATTTAAGATTATTTGAGTATAAATTGATAAAGAAAACCAAGTGGAACTATATGATCTTAAGTGGGCCAAATTATGTACTAAATGGTAATGTAAGCTAACTTGATGATAAAAGACATATTTAATGTAAAATACATAATATTATAGGTAGAGAATATAATAGCATTGATTAGAGTGAAAATAATAGAGAATATAATAGCATTGATTAAGTGTACATAATTAATCATAATGAAACATAATGATGGAAGTTAAGGAAATTTAGAAATTATACAAAAATTTGAACATGTATGGTTATATAATGGCTTAGAATAATATTTAAGGCATATTTGGCATGCAAATGAAGAATGAAACAAATGATATGTAGTAGTTCCTATTGACGCCGAATGATGTTTGCATGTATATTACTATGTTTTCTTTATTTTCACATGATATATTATGTATTTATAATGAATATATCATGATTAACTATAATTGGATACAAAATGAGCATGTAGTGCTTCTGACATAATGTGACTAGTAAGGAAAAACTTATGAAAAATGACATAAGTTATAAAATATGGTCGCCCTTAGTGTATAGTGGATAGTCCGAGACCCTAGGATATGATGGCTAGCCATAGGGACACATATACCATGGTAGTATCACAAGATTTGTTGAAAAAATAAACTTATTGCATAGCTGACACACACAATTATAGAGGAGTAGCAGGATCATGGCAAATGGTCCCTCCATCCATACTAGAGTAGTCGGATCACGACAAGTGTCCCTTTAGTCCACTAGTAGCATTGGAGTCCTCATCCCGTATATTCGAGTTCGAGGATTTCCACTAGTCACATTAGGGGTAAAATTATAATTTGGTGAAAAATTGAGGACTAAATGGCAATTATGCTGGAATAATGTTAAAAGATGAAATAAAATAAGGAATAAGGTGAAAAATAGAGTTAAATGGGCAAAAAAGGAAAAAAACATAATTACGCGGTGAAAATAGGGTTAAAATGGTAATTTGACATTAAAAGTGTGATTAAAAGAGTTAGATTGGTTAAATAAGTGAAAAGAGTAAAATGGTAATTAAAGAAAAGTTTAGGGACTAAAATGTAATTTGCGAGCTTATAAGTAACATAAGGACTAAACTAGTAATTTACCATCTAGAATGAAATACAAGACTAAAGAAATAGAAATGACCAAAATCAGAGTTCAATAGGGTAAAATATAAAGGAAAAAGGAATTCAAGGACTAAACTGTAATTTTCCACAAGATTAAGAAATTTATTAAATTAAATAAAGAATTTAATTTTAAATTTAATTAAATAGCAATTTAAAGGAAAACAAGAATTAAAATTTAACCAATGTGGTGGTATAACACTAGGAGTATAATTGTAATTTTCCTTAAAGTATTTAATAGGTGAAATTCTATGTAGATGTATCCACCACTAGGCAACAAAGTTGCTTAAAGCGTGATTTTTTTTACTGCGTGCAGGGACAAATTAAAGAGATGGTAACGAAGGAGTGCAAGTGACACGTACATATGATGACTTTTTGGGCTTGTGGTCTTATATGTATTTGTATATATGTGTAATGTGTAATGTAACTGGATATTGTATTTTAGGATTTGATGTGAAAATGTGGCATGTAATGGACATTAAATATTGGCGAATGTGATGAATGTGTGATGTGATTATTGTGTTGTGTTGATGAGTTGTGATTGATAATAGAAGTGCAATGTATGGAATTGGAGTATTGGAGGAGGAGATTTTTATTTCGGAGTGTAATTTGAGCATTTGCAGGTTTGGATAGCTTAAATTATAAGCCATTGTGTTGCCGAAAAGTTTACCCAATAAATAGTAACTTAGCGATAATAACATAATTATAGGACATTAGTAACATTGACATGGATTCGACCTTACATCTATCCGAAGAAGCGAACTTAACTGTTAGGCGATTTTATTGGCAGTGTCATTCAAATATATATAGTAATATGAATGATCCTAGGGTGTAACATATACTTTGAATTTAGAGATGCCATTAGTTTTTCCATTAAAACTAAAAGATAATCAATTTTTTCTTCAAAATATTTTTTTTTCTATTTTTATCTAGTAGTTAATATTATTTAAAATTAAATTTTTTTATCGTTATAATTAATGAATCTAAAAATAATAATTATTTTTAGATTAATTAAAAAAATATGATCATATAATATTTTTATTTTAATCATTTTGAATAAAATTAAATACTTTTATTTTTTAAAATAATTTTAATGCAACCAAACAAAGTAAATTGAAGATAAAATATACTGATTATTTTTAAGATATAATGAATGATTCAAATACATAATAAAATATCAAATATTTTATGCATGATACTAATAGAACTAATGATAATTTTATAGAAATTCTTAATTTAAATTAAATAATAATAAAATTTCAAAATTTTCAATTACAACTTTATTTTTTAATTTATTTTGCTATGTAAGAAATTAATTTAAAAAGTAATAAAATGAGTAAAATCATTTTTTCAATTGTTTATCAATTTTTAAAAATAATGATTATTTTTATTTATTTTGAAGTCAATTATGTTTAATATTTATTATCATCATTCATTAATTATTAGTAGCATATTAAAAAAAGCATATTAAAAAGTTAACAAAAAAATTATTTCTATCTTGTGACATTTTTTGAAAGATACTAATAAAAATTAAAAAAAGGGAATTGTTTTTTAATTTAATTTGTTTTACATAATTATTATTAACATTTACTAATTATAATAATAAAAATAGTTGTTAATATTAAATAATATTAATTACTAAATAAAAACTAAAAAAATTAATTTTCATCAGTTTTAAAGAAAAAAACTAATGGGGTCTTTAAATTGAAAAGATATTTGAAGTTTAGCACTGTCGTTGCAATTTTTTTTTCACCTGATATTAAAAAAGGAGTTTTACAAAACTATAAAAAAAAAGGTGTTAAACTTAAATATACTCCCTTTTTTTCTCTTTCAGAAACACCTTTTTTTTTAATTTTCATTTTTAAAAATACCATTTTTTTTATTTAACTTAAACTCTACCTCTTTTCACGCCTATTCTCCTTTTCCTACTCTTCCTCCTCCTCCTTCTTCTTCTTACCAATATAAACATAATACAGTACAATTCCCTCTGTTTCTCTCTTCTCTCTACCTCTCTCGCTTTCTTCATCGAAAAGTTGTGTCATCAATCGCCATGCACCCCGTCTATTCTCAGTAACGAAAGCTGGGCGAGGTATTTTTTTTCATTTGATTTATCATTCGTTCAAGTTTCGATTTCTATGCCAGGGGGATCAGATCTGGTTCTTTTTGCCTTGGTAGTTTGATTAGATATAGATTTAGGGTTTTAAATTGATTTTTCTTTAGAAGATATTGCTTAATTTGGAATGATTTTGAAGGGAATTTTGAAGCTGTAGGGGTTTGTATTTGTTGCTGTGTTTATGGAAGAGAGGAGAAAATATTAACCCAGAGACGTAATTTGTAGTTCTTTAATTTAACACATATGTTCAGTCTCTTCCAGTTCAAATTTCAGTTTTATTCCATAAAATCTAGGGAATTGATGTCATTTTTGAAGTTTTCAAATTTAAAACAAATTTTAGTTACTATTTACAAATTTTAGTTACTAATTAAGCTTTTTATTCTGTCTTTTTTTGATTTATTTGAATAAATTGCTCACAAGTCTTCTTCTTTTCCTTTTTTTTCAAGCTTAATAGATGTAATTGATGCGACCTGCAAGGAGCACAAAACCTAGTGGTTTTTATTAAGTCAAGATCAAGAAGAAAACAGCAGCAAAAAATATCATCCACATCCACTAGGCTAACCATCGTGCACGACGGCCATGAATTCTGCTGGTTAATGCAAGAAGATGTAGTCAGATTCCTCCTTAGCTCTATAGGTCTATTCTCCCCAATACCAGCACTATCCATTGAATGTTTAGGCATAATCACTATTGATATCTTGACAATAAGCTACAACTCCCTTGCTCCCTCCATTGTGGAAGCTATTTCCAGCTCATTGGCGACCCAAACATTAGTGGCAATGGTGGACGGTGATGAGAGTATTTTAAAAGGGGAACTGTCACTGTTGACATTCGCGTGTTGTGATGAAACCATCGCAACAGCCATAACTACCCTTTTCGTTGGGGATCTACTGGCATACATTGATGGTGGAGGCCTCCCAGAGGATCTAATTAATCTGGTGATGGATCACTTGAAAACTAAAGCAAATCATTGTCGTTAGCCTCCACTCGTCTACAGTTAGCCCCTGAACCATGGATAATAATAGGATGAGCCACAAGAGTAAGGCAAACAAGGTTTAAGAAAACAAAGTAGCTATTAGCCATTTTAGCAGATTAATTGATTGAATGTATGTGCACAGGAATATATAAAGAAGTAGTTGCTTTTTACTTGTGCCTTTTGAGTTAGAGGTATGATGGACCAACCAATTATGTACATAAAATTAATTCTTTTTCTTTTATACATGGCATTTTTTTGACTAACTTGTCCATATGTACCGAGTCAATTCAAGCCTAAGGATATTGAAAATCATATGTATGTATTAGTAAAATCCTACGTTGTGAGGGAAGAAAAATAGGCACAGAGATATGAAAAAACTTAAGAGGTCGATGCTAATTATAGGTTTTTTTGGAGAAACATCAAGATCTTTATAAAAAGAAAAGATCAAAGATAAGAGGTACTATCATCCCAAAAGCAAAGTGGTTCGTGCAACAAAAAAGCTCTAGTTAACTATAAATTAATATTTAGTCTAGTAGAAAGAAATAACTTATAGTACAAAATGACTACACCAAAATTAGAAAAGTCTTATAATTCAAAGTAGCATACGCTAACTAACCAAATTCCATACAATTTATTTAGTCATCCAAGACTTCAGTTACTTTGTTATTGTCAATTTACGCAAGCTAACATTTTCAAGGCGCTGATCTGGATAGTAATTATGATCTTAACACAAGTGCTAATTGCTGTATTTTAGTAGCAATGCGGTTTAGAAAGTTAGTTAAGATGTTCGTCCGTAATTGAATTATTTTACTATAAAAATGTTGACAACTACTTATAGATAACATTTTATAAGGGTAGAAGGTATACCTGGTATACCGATGGTATACCTGGTATACCAGTAGGTATATTCAGTATACCGGTGGTATACCTTTAATTCTAGATTTAGGTATACCGGTGGTATACCACCTGGTATGCCTATTATACCACCATACCTGGTATACCGGTGGTATACCTGAAGTTATACTCGATATACCAGTGGTATACCTTCAATTCTGGATTTAGGTATACCAATGGTATACTTGGTGTACCAGAAGGTATATCCAGTATACCGGTGGTATACCACCTGGTATATCAAAAAGCAGAAGATGTTTATATTTGGGAATTTGGTATACCGCCTGGTATACCAAAAAATAGAATATGTTTGTACATTGTAATATGGTATACATACCTTGTATATAAAAAAATAGAAGATGTTTATATTTTGAATTTGGTATACCGGCTGGTATACTTGGTATACTGCCTGGTTTGGTATACCAAAAAATAGAATATGTTTGCACATTGTAATATGGTATATCGGTTGGTATACCTGCGGTATACCAAAAAGGAGAAAATGTTTATATTCTGGAATTTGGTATACCGGCTGGTATACCTAATATACCGCCTGGTATACCAAAAAATAGAATATGTTTGCATATTGTAATATGGTATACCGGCTGCTATACCAGGTATACCACCTGGTATATCAAAAAACATAAGATGTTTATATTTTGGAATTTGGTATACCGGCTGGTATACCTGATATACCACCTGGTATACCAAAAAATGGAATATATTTGCACATTGTAATATGGTATACCGGCTGGTATACTTGATATACTGCCTAGTATACCAAAAAACAGAACTTGATTTTCTTTCTCAAAATTGAATTTTAGTATATTTCTTTTGTATTTAAACTCTAATAATATAATATTTTTTTGTTCATGAATTCGGTAAAACAATGCTAAAGTATTTTTTTTAATTGCTTATAATTTAGTAAAATTGAATTGAGACGTTTATAAATGGAAATCAGTGATTATAATCAATCAGCTTATAAATTACTCATAATTTAGTATTTTTTTAATTAATCAACAATTACTCATTCTCACCTTCCTCCAGCTTATCATGTATTATTTCTTCTAACTTGTTACTTTTATATGTAGCATAGATTAACATTCAACTAATTTCATCACTGAAGTAAAATGAATAGTGCTATTTGAATAGAAAATATGTCCCAAAACAAAATTTCAAGGATAAATTGCTTTTTATACCTTGCAATAATTTACAAGTTAATCCAACTGTTATAATTTCAATATAAATAAGCTTATATGTGCTTGCTGATTGCTCTAATTTATGCATAACACTGCCATTCGAAAAGATATTATTCACTAGATAAACACATCTTATTGTGTGCAAAAACAGCTACTATTTCAAGTTTCTTCCAGTAAAAAAATGTGAGGGAAAATACATAAACAAAATCCATAAGCCAAATAAAAAATCCTTTGGGTGTAAATGTTAGCTTATCTTTTCCATAGTTCCATCTCAAAAATACAACACATTCCACATGAAGAGCTAAACAAAAAATTTTGTCAATGTCGGTGTCCATTTTGTTATATATATTGCATTATGACCTTCCTAACTACTCCCTCAAAACCCTATGCTGGATTGATACAGCGTGATCTTCCCATTTCAGGGCCCTTAATCCACAAGTTTCTATTGGTAATAGTCCCTGCATACCTTGTTTGTTGCATCATCATTACAATTCTCGGAATTGAGTTTGACCATATATTTCTTGATGTAGTGAAAATATGCTTAATAGCATCTTGGTTTCTTGATTTTGGGATGCTTGAAGAAGTTTCCTAATCAAATCAACAATATAACCAATTTAGTAGGAAAATAGACCAAGAAAAATTGGTGAACTGCAAAAATATATTAATAAAAATCCAAATGAAAGAAATCCGACCTACTCTGGTTCCAGTAACCCTAGCCTTTTTGATACCTCTTTTCTTAATAATAAAGGTAGAACCAATAAAAATTCTTTTGTTAAAGTGCCCCACCCACAACCCACAGTCCAAGCCAAGAAAACCTCCTTTCTCGATTCTGATCTCAACCCTTCAATTCAACCCCATGACTAACTTAATCAAATTAAAGTATATTTTTATTCCAAGCCAGATATCATATGAAAAATATGGCAACATCTTACACACAAAACACCATCCATTGCTAGCTAAACTTAAGAGAACCATAAACCATTTTTTTTATAGCTTTTCAAGTTTCATACAAATTTAAGTTTGAGAAATGCAGAAACCATACCAATTACACATACACTAGAAAAAATCAAACTCTAAGAAAGATCAAACTCTGTAAATGCAATGAAGCTATCAATATTCTCCTGATCTACTGTATGAATTATCTGCAAAAACAAAGATCATCACCCAATAAAGTAGGATATAAGCAAAATTACACGTCTTAGAGACAACCCTTAAGATAAAATTTGAAGAAATTTCATATTTATTCATATTACTAATTAGCCCAAATTTACTGCATAAGAATGAACATAGAATCAATATCAATTTCTCTTGATGATTGTTGTCAGTAGTAGAAGCTTAAAAAGGTAAAAATATAAACAAATACAAAAACTTCATACAAAACAGTGCCATAATATATGTCATATAATAATACTATGGACATCCATTTCAACTATTCTCAAATTACATGCCCAGTGCTTTATAAACGACCTTTATAAACACACCTAAAATACCCTTCACCCAATAGACACTCTGGTATGAAATTTTTCGTTGCTACAGCAAGTTCTGATATTGATTTCGAGGATTCGTTAGATAAAATTATTAATTTAATAGAAGTATAAACTTCAAAATAATAACCTAATCAGAGAAATTTTGAGGATTCGTTGTTCTGATATTGAGATCAATTCTTTTGAATCGACCAAAGAACTTGAGTTCTGACATATATTAACATTAGATTTGCAACAACATTTTCAATACTTCACTTCAAGTTTTACTGGTTTCTTTCATTTTCTTAAGGTTTTCTCCTCTATCTACAAAACATATGCTGAGTTGTTGATAAAGGCCTGAGATTTGAAAGCCCTTAATTCTATCTTCCAACTACCAAAACAATTTCAATAGATGTAACATAACTAAGAGGAAAAAATATTAGGAAGAAGAAGAACCAGAAACGCAAAAGAACCAACAACGCATGATGAAACTTAAAGGTGGAGGGTAGTGGCAAGCTCAAGTTTGTCGAACGGAGTGTGATTTAGGGATTTGGTCTGAAAGAGAAACAAGTAGAGTTAGGAATGGGACTTAAAACAAAAAGTGGTATTTTAAAAAAAATTAAAAAAGGTAATTTTAAACATTATTTAGAGATGGTTGTATTTTTGAAAATTAGAGTTAAAAAGTGGTAATTTATGTAATTTCCTCTATTAAAAATTACCTTATAGTTTATATTTAATTTTGTAATTTACCCAATAATATAAAGATCTAGAGCTCTCTCTTTTAACCTGGCCCAAAAGGTTTCATTCTCCTTTGATAAGTTTGAACTATTATCCAAAATAGGTCGATCTAAGGACAAGAAGAAAGGAAAAGAGAAGTCAATAGATTTGGATTTTCCCATCAATCGTCATGTGGCTTGATTCTATTCTCGAAAACATAATAACTTTTGTTGGTACAAGTATTATATTATTAAGGATCACTAGTTAGGTTGCAATAATAGAACCATAGAGGAACTGTTAGAATTTCGTATAAGGATGAAATCCTGGCCAATCTCAAAGAATTAGCGATATTTTTAGTTATAAAATTGATTTGAAATTTTGTTTCTAATTTTTTTTAAATATAAATTGATTTCTATAGTTTGGGGGTTTAGTCCTCTTCTTTTTTCCCTAATGCTTTGTTGAAACAAAATGAATAAGGAAGACTTTTATTAGCATAAGTATAGTTTCTTTAATGAGTAGAATTTATGTCCCTTTCTAATAAACTAGCAAAGTTATTACTAATACTGTTAATGGGTGAAATTTATAAAAAATAAACAGAATTGGTGATGGTCTAAAAAAAAGAATGATGAAGATGTTGACAAACTGAAAATACAGAATAATTAAACAATAACATAAGTCGGCAAAAAAGAAAAACATGTCCAATATTGGCAAGTTGACAAAAATTATTATTAGATAAAAGCCTTAAGTTACAATTGAAATAGTAAAAAGGATTAGCTAAATCTACAGAACCATAAAAAGTTAGATTTTATATAGATGGTGTGTGTGTGTGTGTGTACGATCATTAGTCTAGTAGTAGGCCAAATTGAGTCAAAATAATCATGATGAACCATCTAATTAATCAAATAGAGTCAAAATAACAAGTTTCCCTAACACCATTATCCTAAAAAAAGTAGTTGCTTTGTTGTTTACCTATAATCTAAACCACTAAAGAAAAATTATTAATGCCATTCAAAGTTTTAGGAAACACTATTATGCAAAAAGGTTTATTGTCTTCAAGTAGGATAAAGCAAATGTGATGAATTAAAATTTAGAAACCAAGAAATTTATAGTTTAACTTTTTTGAATAGAGAATTTTGGAAAACTATACAATCAACATAAATCATGTTATTATACCTGATATGCATATATTGTGTCATACACAAGGGGTCCACAATACTCCGCCTATGTAAAGCGACAACACAATTGCTGGATACAAACTTTATGTTATAGCAAACAACCCTAATCAAGCTCCCTAGTTAAATGTTAAACCTAGATATGCTTGAGGCTGCAGCACACAAGTTTTATTTAGTAAAGATGTTCGCTATTTCACAAAAAGAATTCAATAATAGGTGAAAAAAAATAAAATGCAGCTTTACCAAAATGTCAATCTCTTCATAAGGGGATAAGAAAAGGCCAATAACATGGATGAAGCTCCCAAAACACGGCTGTTGAATGTAATAAACAATCAATTGTTCCTAATAGTTATGTTAATACATATGTTGTAAATATAACTTGCATCCATTGTAAAATAAGTAAAAAATGAACACAAGGTCAAGTAACAGACAACTTATTTTCAAAACGTTACAATCAAAACTACAGAACTAAATGTCAAGATAGAAAAGTAAGCACCAAAAGTAACATTGTATGGCTATTAGATTGGAAAATGCACATAAATATATAGTAATGCAAATCAATGTCTTCATTCCTTATTTTCTCATGGATAACCAAATAAAACTGCTAAACTAATAAGCAACTTCTGACCAATGAACATGTTTGATTACCAAAAAATTTGCGCATCATATGATGGTAAGAAAATGTGTGCCTAAACATGTTGGGAGAAACTGAGACATAATAATCTTTATTATGACTATAATCTTCATTATAACTAGGAAATAAGGTAATTTCTATGTCAAATAACACTACAAAAGGTCTACACTTGCCTTTTATAACTTGTGGTAATGACTTATAATTATTCAGCTGAAGAAGAATTCCAAAACCAAAGAGCAATTAAAACCAAAGATATTAAAGCCCTTTAAATGTTGACAAAAGACCACTTGCTACTAGTCTCAACTTTGTATGTTCCACTTGCATAAAAAAATCTCATATAAAACTCATAAACGTCTATAAGGACAAGCACACACACTATCATTTGTGGTATCTATAGAAGTTCATGTAGGCTCGAGAAAAACAAATGCAAAACTGTAATACCTAGTAATTTAATCTCTACTGTCATGCCAGAATCCTAAATCATTGACAAGCAAACGTTAATTAGCAATTGCAAGATAAGCATTTATAACCACTATGAAAACTATTTTCTATACTAGAGACTGCAACAAATATATGTGAGCTAGAAAATAATAAGAAATGGGATGTACCTTTGTATCGATATCCCTATCAAGGAGATCATTTATTATACATCCAACACCCTTAAAAGCAAAGCCCCACAGCTAAATAAAGTCATCATCTTAAAATTAAGAAGATTGCCTTAGGATGTTGCCAATGAAATAGACCTGGACTTATAAAAAGTGATTATATTTTAAACATTGGCCATGATATATTGAATTACAGACATCACATTTGTCTTTTAACTTTATGTAAGCAAACATGTGCATGATAATAAACTATATCCTATGAAAATTTGAACACGACCTAAACTAGGGATATGAAAAAAAGAAAAAAGAGGAAAAAGTACAACCCATTAGTCAAATAAGTTTAGAACTTGAAATACTTTACACATATGTTCATCCTTCCAGTTTAAATAACCCCACCCTAGAAAAATGGAACGGGTTCAACAAATAAACTTTAAGAGGGTCAATGTGATCTTGAATTATTAATTTTCCTAAACAAAAATTAACATCTAGCATTACAAAATAAGATGAGTGGAAGTAGATCGAGAGAGGCAAAACATATTGATTGAGAAGGTAGGCTTACATAGAACTCATAGGCACATCCCACATGCATTCCTTTAAAGTGGTATGTCTTCATTAAATGAGTGAATGAAATGAGACACAAAAGCCATTACTTTATAGAAATTATCCTAAACACCATCTAATCTATTA
The DNA here is from genome assembly GCA_037975025.1 of Excoecaria agallocha. Taxonomy (NCBI): domain Eukaryota; kingdom Viridiplantae; phylum Streptophyta; class Magnoliopsida; order Malpighiales; family Euphorbiaceae; genus Excoecaria; species Excoecaria agallocha. The sequence continues at coordinate 14,685,693 of CM075821.1, read as the reverse complement.
GTTATATCTGCATAAAATAATAAAACTTCTACCTTAATCACTAAATGCTTACATGGCATTCTCCAATTTAAATCAAAGATATCAATTAAAAAAAAATTAGAACATGGAATTTTTACCACAATATACCAACTTTTGGATTGTAATTTTAGATTCATTTTTTAATGATTGGAGCTTAGCCAATTGGTGATGGAATTTGGTTGTTATAATAAGGCTTCATTTATTTCAAAGAAAATAATCTACATGGAAATTAATTTGTAGAAAATGAATTATTTTCTACTCTTTGGTTCAAACATTGAAATTAGTTATGTTAGCAAAATGACCATTATTCGATTGAAAAAACCTCCTTGAATTCCATTTTTCCAATTATAGTTAAATAGAAGCAAGAGATATTCAAAATAAAAAGCAAATTATGGTGTTCATATGCAATTGCCTCCGTTTTAGTCAATGGTGTTGCCAAAAAAGCCCCTAAAATTGTAAGGTTTGTAGTCAAACTAGGTTGCTATGCTAGATAGTTAAGTTCAAAGGTGTTTATTGACCTAATGGTGCAACTGCCAAGTTATCTAATTTTTCGGTTGTGTCAACTGAATGCAACTTTCAATTTTTCACAAATTTTAAACTATATTGGGGTTTGGATGGTGAGCATTTACCAGGTTACTTCACTACTTTATTGTTCGTAAGTCTATAGGGGTAAAAAAAACCATTTCCTACCTCCCATAAAGTATAAAAAGCCATTTTCCTTTGAAACAAATTAGTTTTTCCTTTAAACATATGTAAGCCAAACACCAAATAACATTTATGTGCAAATCTATTCCTAAATCAAACAAGTCAGAACCTAAATCATATAATTAGTGATTAAACATGTAAAATTTTGAGAACAAATACTAACAACATACTATTTTTACTAATTTTTTGAATTTTTAAATAATACTACTTTTCTAAGACATTAGCTAAAGAAATCAACTAGATAAGGCAAAGAAAAACATATCACATACAAGGCCAAGCAAGCAACCAAGTTCCAATTGGCTTATCAAGTTAAGCAAGCCTTGCGTAAGGCCAAACCTTACTGGGCAAGTAAAAGTCAATCCATGAAACCTCATGCTCCTTTGATAACCCTCTGTTCTCTCGATTATCCTTATTCTTTTTAGCTAGAAAATGTTGACATTCCTTCAACAAACCTCAAATTTGAACATATAAATTTCTTATTCTTGTGAAAAAATTTGGAAACTTGGAGGAGCCTAATTGTAAAATTGATTAAATTGGTTAAGCTTATGGATTATGAAACTAGTGTTAGGGTTAGGTAAAGGAGTGGTGTTGCTGAAGACACAGAGCATAGAGAGAGAGGATTTAAGTAGTCTTTTTATAGAGCTCGAGAAGCAAAATAATGTAAAACCAATGCCATTTTAATACAAAACCTAATAGAGAAGAAAGCATACATATTCAGCAAAAAAATTTTAAAAGATTATATTTTAACTTTGATTCCCCAGGAATAAGAATTTAATAATCTAAGCATAGCGAATAGTAGAAAACGAATCAAAGTTTGAAGTGGAGTGAAATTAAGAGATAACTAACCTATCAAATGGAAAACATCTTCAATGCTGTAGGAATAAGGAAGAAAGAAAGAATAATGGGGTGGGGGAAAGAAAACAAAATAAGAAAGAAAGAAAACATGATAGGTATCAGCTGGAGGGGAAGACGTTCATTCCACGTGGGTTTTGAAAACTGGAAAAGATGATCAAACCCGAAAGGGGAATTAAATGCAAGTCAAGTATAGTTTAACTACAACCCGAATAACATTTAAGAATTCAAGTCAACCATAAAAAACCAAATTGAACTAATGACACAATAAAACCTAGTTTTCAATTTTTTAAAAAGCAAACATAAACTCAGTTTAAGCCTTAGAAAAAAAAAATATTTTTTAGTATCTATTTGATTGATATACTAATGTTTAAATTTGTAATTTGAAAATCTTAAAAAGCCACTCATTTTCTTTTTATTTGAAAAATAGGGATAATATATAAGGAGCTTGTTGCGGTGTAAATTTTATTACCTTAGTCTCTAAAACTTAGATAGAGTGAGTGGGGTGTCGAAAGCTGAGAATCACTATATATAAGAGTTGCATTATATTAACTAATTAGATACTTAGATGAATAGGCTATGATAACTTTGAATGAATTATTTATACTAAAGTCTTTAATTAATTAAATTAATAATATAATCTTAATTTGTAACTACTAATACAATCAAATAAGATTATTAGAACTACAAGTCATAAATTGATCAAGTAAAGATTTAATATATGCATGCAATGATTGAAGAAATAAGGCCTACTATCCCTAAGTGTAATTCTCATTGTCAAATAAGGGCATTCCCATCTAGATTCCATAAACAATCTCATGTCATTGTAGAGATAGATGAAAACCATGAAATTCTATGCTTGTTCTTTAACCCTCCAAAGTGAAATCCTTGTTTTTTGAAGTGATTTCTAGACTTTAAGTAAATTCAATTTCTTTTCCTCCAAAATGTCCCAATTCTTATTGTGAATAAATTGATTAACACATTATTTATGGTGATCAAGCATACATAACAAGTTAAGCACCTAATTGAACTTAAATCATTCATACATTAAAACAAGATATTTGTATTAATAAAGATCAATTCATATTGTAATTCAAACAAATAAATTAGCTTAAATTCATATTATCCAAACAATAAACATAAGGAAGAGAATGATATCAAGTAATGATCTAGAGAAAAAGTGAAGAAAGAATGGTTAACAACAAATCAATGCTTCTTAAGAAAAATACTTGAATGTTGAATGACCTCTTTTGATCTCTTTTCTTCCGTGGTGTATTCTTCTTCTCCATAATCTTTTCTTAATTATTTTGGTAGTTTTTCTATATCCAAAATGTAGTTATCTTTATGTATTTATAGGCCCAAATGATGCCTTTGTAGAAAGGAATGTAAACTTGAAGAGGCATGTGAAAGGTTGCAATGGTTGACATTAGTGACAACTCGACACACTATTACCGAGTTGGGTGAGTCAGCATAGGCTGGCTTTATAACAATTCAGCACACTTATAACTTCTTCATGACTCGATTTTGTTGGGAATTATCGGTTACATGCATCTCATACATAAGCGAAATTTAAAATTTTTAACCAATAGATCTGATCTTGCCATGAATTTACAATATAAATATTAATGAGAATAAGAAAAATCACCTTTGATTTTTGTTGAACAGTTGATTTTCCTTCCCAGCGGGTTGTCGCACACCACAATGTCCAAAATTGAACACCTTCAATTAGTAATCCACACTAGAGAAGGATTGAATGAACCAATAATGAACGAACACAAGGGCTGGTTGAAATCCCTTGATGCTAGCAAGGAGGGTGGCGACTAGGGTTGAGAGAGTGAGAGAATTTCTTTTCTCTTAATTGTTCACTTAACCCTAAAATCCCTATCACTTGGATTTTTATAGTTAGGTTAATAATCCAACTTTATAATGGGATTGGGCTCTTTAAAATTGCTGGAGAAATATTAAATGGGCTTCTAGAATTATTAATAATTTATTTGGGCTCAATTAAATCCAATTTAAATACTTTCATAAAAGACTATGTACAAAACCCACAAACTAGGCCCTTCATGCATACACTAGGATTTAATCACCCAAATAAATTCTAAATCCATCAAAATTAAATATGTAGGCTCCATAACACTTATGAAATATATTTAATTTATTTTGATCCAAGAATTAGGCCTCCAAGGCCTTCTACCAGAAAGTGGCGTGAAACCCTTCCTCTGGAGGGTTTCTGCGCTAGAATCATTTCTTTAGGCCTCTTTTAATTTCTCCAATGGATCTATTAATTATTAAATCATCCCTATAATACTTGTAGTCCAATAATAATTAATTATGAAATACAATATTTCAATTAGGTCCATTTTACAAAATATTTCTAAAAAGTTCTATGAACAATTTTACTTGATCATAATTAATTAAACTCTTTAATTAATTATTCTCTTATTCACTTCTCTATTCCCATAATAATATCAAATATTATTATCTTTATCATTTTAACATTTTATCCTTTTCTCTATATGTGTGTGACTTATTGGGTTCCTATCTATATTGGCAGTATAATATGTAATTGTGAGTTCTATTGAAAACTCACATGATTTAAACTTCTTTAAATCATTTTATCAATCCCTATTGATATTTATGATATATTATTACACAAGTCATATGTGGCCTCTAGCTAAGCATCATGACTACCCAAATGTCAAGAAAGTCAAGTGATTTGTCTATACCCTTCCATAGAAACAGTTATTGTACAATTACTCCTTTCACCACTCTTATCTCAATTAGATTTTGAGTATGGATTTTTGTCAACTCATATAAATCTAATTATGTATGTTTTATTAATTTAACTATTGTTCCTAAAATGCCCTTCATAGATCCCTACCCATCTTGTCATATTACTCTGGCCAGAGATTCTCTAAACAAGGCAATTATAGAATCATGCGGGATAACTTCCCTTAATAAATCTGGGATAGTGAATTCTTTGTTAATAACTCAACTATCTTCAAGTAGGTCATGATATACCCAACCTCCTAACTATGCTTACGCCCAGTTGGAAGTAATCAGTTATGGAGTAAAAGTATACCATTTGCTACTTAAGATAACTTTGATGATCTCAAGTCTAAGGATACTTGCACAACTGCTATGAAGAGATTCCTCACTGACATAGATTTAATATCCATGTAAGATTCTCTTTATAGGACTCCAATGAACTTGTTCTTTAAATAAGCATCCACATGTTATCTTTAATTATCTTTCTTAATCACAGTTATGAGAACCACCGCTTGAACCATTCAAGAAGCATAACCTGTGCTAGTCTATCTGAATTAACAATGTCCTATCTTGTTAATTCTATGACTAGGGATATTTAGATATTAACACATTTGCATGCAATAGACATCTCATATCATGAACACTTTCATGATTGCCTTTGCACTGTGTTTATAATATCAAGGACTTCATTTATTAATTTAAGATTTAAAAACTCATGTATTTAAACATAGCATTAATAAATGAATGATGCCTTTTATTAAGATTTACAAACTCATGTATTTAAACTTCATTTATTAATTTAAGATTTACAAACACTGTGTCCCCATTGTACTAGGCAACATTAGGGTAGTTACAGGAAATTGACTGGAGTGTGTTTCAGGTGTGGTGATACTGATCACTTCATGGTAAACTGTCCTTCGAAGAGGGGGCAGGGTGTTAGGCAGCAGGGCAGTAGAGGAACTTTTAATGCACCATCTTCGGGTGGAGGCAGAGCAAGGGGACGTGGGGGATCGAATCATCAGGGATCCCAGTCCAGGAACATTTCTAAATCAGTTGACAGACCCACAGATCCAGTTATTCCTACTCGGGCCTATGCAATGAAAGCTCGAGAGGATAAGAATGCTCTCGAAGTCATAGCTAGTATTTTCTCTCTTTGATTCTGACAAGCATGCACTAATTGATCCTGGTTCCACTCATTCTTATGTTTGCACTGGGGATATGGGTAGAAATGAGTCTACTATACTTGAACTGGAATATGATATATGTGTAACCAACCCTTTAGGTCACAATTTTGTTGTTAATAGAGTGTATAAACAGTGTCCTATTGTAATTCAAGGAAAGAATTCCTTGCTGATCTTATTGAATTACCTTTTTGGGAGTTTGATATTATACTGGGTATGGATTGGCTGTCTAGATATCATGCAATGATTAATTATGAAGCTAAAACTGTAACTCTTATTGGTACTGATGGTAAAGAAACTATAGTTCAGGGCATTCAATCTAAACCATTAGCTAATGTAATAACGGCTATGCAAGTTAAGCGATTTCTTAGAAAAGGGTGTGAAGCTTTCTTAGCACTTGTGCTTGATTCAAGAAAAGAGAAAGTGAATCTCCAAGAGATTCTAGTGGTTAAAGAATTTCCTGATGTGTTCCCTGAAGACTTACCTAGTCTTCCACCTGAAAGGGATGTTGAGTTGTCTATAAAAATTCTACCTAGTACAGCTCCTATTTCAAAGGCACCATGCAGGATAACTCCTTTGGAATTGAAGGAACTAAAGGTTTAGTTACAAGAGTTGCTTGACAAAGGCTTCATTAGGCCTAGTGTATCACCTTAGGGTGCACCGATTTTATTTGTAAAGAAAAAGGATGGGTCTATGAGAATATGCATAGATTACAGACAATAAATAGGGTAACAGTGAAAAATAAGTACCCTTTACCTAGAATTGAAGATTTATTTGATCATTTAAAGGGTACTAGAGTGTTTTCCAAGATTGATTTGCGATCGGGTTATTATCAACTTCGGGTTAAGGATGTGGATGTTTCCAAAATAGCCTTTAGAACCCGATATGGGCATTATGAGTTTTTGGTGATGCCATTTGGGTTAACAAATGCATCGGCTGCATTTATGGATCTTATGAATAGGGTATTTAGACCCTACTTTGACCAATTTGTTGTTGTGTTCATAGATGACATTTTGGTGTATTCGAGAAATAAAGTAAAGCATGCTGAGCATTTGAAAATTGCTTTACAGACTCTAAGGGAGAATAAGTTGTATGCTAAGTTGAGCATATGAGATTTTTGGCTTAAAGAAATTTCTTTCCTTGGTCATGTAGTATCTTTTGAATGCATTATAGTGGATCCAGCTAAAATAGAGGCTATAGTTAATTGGAAGCCACCTCGAAATGTGACAAAAGTGAAGTTTTTTGGGCCTAGTGGGATATTACCGTCGTTTTGTGAAAGGCTTTTCAGTTATAGCTACACCACTCACTAAACTGATGAAAAAGGGTATAAATTTTGAGTAGACTGATCAGTGTCATGCAAGTTTTGATCAGTTGAAGAAATTATTGACAGAGGCTCCAGTTTTGACACAACTAGTTACAGGAAAGGAGTATGTTATGTATAGTGATGCTTCTAGAGTTGGCTTGGGTTGTGTGTTAATGCAAGATGGTAAAGTAATTGCCTATGCATCTAGACAGTTAAAGCCACATGAGCAAAACTATCCAACCCATGACCTAGAGTTAGCAGCAGTAGTGTTTGGCCTAAAAATTTGGCAACATTATTTGTATGGGAAAAGATGCAAAATCTATACAGATCACAAGAGTCTCAAGTATTTGCTCACTCAAAAGGAACTTAACTTGAGGTAGTAAAGATGGTTAGAACTATTTAAAGATTATGATTGTATAATGGATTACCATCCAGGCAAAGCTAATGTTGTAGCAGATGCCTTAAGCCGTAAGATGATGGCTACTATGATTGCACATCACTGTAGATGGAAACTTGCATATGATGGTGCTTTAATAGCACAGTTGAAGGCTAGACCTTGTTTGATGTAAACAGTGATCGATGCTCAAAAACATGATGAAAAGTTACAACAGATTTTGAAGTTTTCACGTGAAGGGACCTAATCTGAGTATTAATTAAAAGAGGATAGGGGTGTGTATTATCATAATAGATTATATGTTCCAGATGACAAAGAATTAAAAAGGACAGTATTGAATGAGGCTCACAATACAGTATTTACTATGCACCCTGGTGGGAATAATATGTACTAGGATTTGAAACACTGTTATTGGTGGCCTTGTATGAAGAAAGATGTGGTAGCATATGTCTCCAAATGTTTGACTTGTCAGTAAGTGAAAGCAGAGCACCAGTTACCCTCTGGTTTGTTGAACCCCATCCTAATTCCACAGTGGAAATAGGAGGATATTACCATGAATTTTGTAACAGGATTGCCCTTTACACAGAAAAAGCATGATGCAGTTTGGGTTATAGTTGATAAGCTGACTAAATCAGCTCATTTCATACCAGTTCGGATGGATTACTCTATGGATAAATTGGCGAGACTTTATTTAAATGAGATTGTTAGACTACATGGAATTTCGGTGTCAATAATTTCTGATCGAGATTCGAGATTCACATCAAGATTCTGGTAAAGTTTGCAACAAGCATTGGGAACTCAACTTCGTTACAGTATAACATTCCACCCTCAAATGGATGGGCAATCTGAATGGGTTATCCAAATTCTAGAGGATATAATGAGAGGATGTGCTTTGGATTTTGCAAGAAGTTACTTGGGAGCCAGAAGCCACTATGAAAGAGCAAGATCCTTAATTGTTCAAAACAAGTATGAATTTCGGGGATGAAATTCTTTAAAGGGGAGAGAATTGTAAGGCCCTAACATGACCCTAATTTAATTTGCATATTTTTGAATGAGATTTTTATTTGATTAAGATTTAATTATATGGGAATTTCATATAAGCAGGAGTTAAGGGGGTAAATTATCATGTTGATATGTTAATTGCATAAAAATAAAATTCAATAGTATGGTTTAATATTAATTGATGGTGTAATTGAATTAAAAAATATTGTTTTTGGGGTAAATTTGTAATTTCAAAAATTTAGGGGTCAAATGTGGATAAAAGTATAAATTGAGAGGTTAATTTAAAAGAAAGATTTAATGGATAGGCCAATGTATGAAAAAGAAGAAAGGTTGGGTCAAATGTATAACATGCAAAAATTGGCTAGGTTAAAGTGTGACATGCAAAAAGGTTTAGGGACCCAAAGGGATATTTCCCTTGACGTTATATAAGTCAAATTAAAGGAGTTGGGGGCCGGATTTCTTAGAGGAAACTCAGACTTCATCTCTCTCTCTCTCTCAATTCTAAATACCTTAAGCAATACTTGAAGAGAATCCTTGCATGTGTGAGATTTAATCAAGGTTTGGTCATCAAAATTAAGGTAATTGGTTTAGTAAATATCTTATTCTTCTTCTCCTTCTTTTAAATTCAGTGGGATAGTTGTTGTTGAGTACTGGAAGTTTAAAATTGATAATGATGATGCTTGTGAAGGAGAAGAGGAAAGTGGAAGGAGAAAAGGGAAAGAAGTGGCAAAGGACTAGGTCAAGGAGAGATAATTAGCCAAGGTATGGGAATTTTAGTGTAATTTGAGTTAGGCCTTGATTCTGCCTCTAACCAATCATGTGAACTGTAAAAATAGGCTCTGGAACAGCTTGTGATTAAATGCTGATAAATTTGTGTATAATGATCAAAATTATGTAAAGTTAATTTATATGCAAAATAGACTCCTAAGGGCACATTTTATATGAAGGAAGTGTGACCTAAAAATGTTTGCAAGCATGTCAAATATTGACTTGAAAATTCGCAGGGACTAAATGTACTGTTAGGGAATAGACCTTAGTAATTTAGGCATAACTTTTGGTAGAGATGTTAAAATGCTACAAAGTAAAATTATGGTTAAACTATAAGCATGAGAGTATAACTTTTATGAAGAAATGTTGGTCTAAATCCCTCTTAATTTTATGTTATACATTTTTCTAAGTGACAGCACACACTATTTTGGCTCTATGAACAGTCTATATTATTTTTCAAATATCTCAAGCTATAGGTTAGATATTAAGGTGAATTTTGATGCTACGAAAACTAGACACATAGGGGAATAATATTGTAGAGATCATTTAGCCTAACAATAACATCTTTAATTTCATATATGGCTCATAAGTTGAGTCCAGAATGCTGCCCTGCGTAGATTTTTACTATACTTTATCTTATAACTTTTAATTAATTGAGTTAAATAGGTGTTTATGTGGTTGAAAAATGAATTGGATAGAGCATGTAATATAACTATCAATAAAGGATCATATGCATACATATACATTCATATGTGTACATAGGTAAAGATTAGTGATGAAAATATCTAACACATACATGTAATTAGATTTGTACATGATTGTCATATGCAAAATTTATGTATACATATGCAATCCTATGATGAGAAAGTGAATATTTTGACATGTACCTATGCTATGAAATAGGGAATATAATAGTATGACCATGTCATATGTATATGACCATATGGAAACATGTCGATATATGTGTAGCATATGATTTGAATAATGATAAAGGTATACATATTGATAAACATGCTTATAAGAATAAGCTTACTATATACGAATGTACCTACAGGTATGTACATTTATGATTATGTATATGAGTGTATGAGCATGTAATTGCCCTATGAGATAAAAAATGTTTAGCATGACTATGAACATGTGAGATGCTTAATGAGAACATGTTCAAGTATATGATGTGATGATTATATGTCATACCTATATGCCGTTATGCAAATTTTATAGTCACAAGGATAGTATGAGCTAGATGTATAACTTGTTATATGAAATGTGCATATATCAGTCTATGCACTAGAGCACTTATAGTTTTACAAGACTATGTACATGTGCAAATGGTATACTATGAATACAATCTTGATGTGTGAATTGAACATGAACATAGTATTGCCTACAATAGAGTTTAGATGTTGATATATAGGCACCTATAGGGAAAATTACAGTTGCGATAGTTTGGCCCAATTGGGTCTAAAGTATGTTTGATGCAATTTGGATCATGAACAGCCCCATTTGGGTTGTTAGGCGACCCCGTTTGGGTCTGCTTGACTGCTTTAAAGTATAATTTGGCCCCATTTGGGTCTATAGATCCGATATCTTCGAATATCCCCCATTTTGATACTGAAGTGTATCGATAGTTCCGGTTATCCATTGATAGAACTAAGGCAGGCTAAAATTTATTTATAGTAATGATCATAATTAATCTGTTAAAGTTTATCTTACTACAAATTGTTACTGTGGATCATATTGTTGGTCTATCCATAGAAATTGTGCTTCATTTGAATATGTTCAAATGGGAAATTGCCATCTATATGAATTATGAAAATGGGAATATTTGTTACTCTCTTGGGTGTAATGTTTATATACATAATGATATGCTTTAAGCTTTAACGTATTTGTTATTATTGACATGTTATGCTGTATATGTTATATATATATATATATATATATATATTGTATGTGTATTTTGATGACCGCTATGAGTGATCATCCATCTTTAGATTTTCCCCACTAAGCTTTATAGCTTAGCAAAAGTTATTTACCCCTGTAGGTTCAGTTATCAAGACTTTTGTTGAGGGATGATCTTTGCATCAGGAAGGGCCAACTACCGACTGTTAAATCTTGATGTAGGATGTTTTTGTATTACTATTATCATAAGTTTTGTATTATGGCAAGTTATCTTATAAAAATGTATCTAACATATGTTAAGTGTTGTAACTCACTAGTAGTAAAGCTAAGAAAGAGTATGTTTGCATGTTATACAAAAAGTAGTTTTATATAGTACAATATGCATGATACTAAGTATGAAATGAAAAATAGGAATAGACTTGTAGCATGCACATAGGTATATGAAACGGTATGACATGATTAATGGTAATATGATGGTTAAGCGAACATTTTGTATAAGCATGATTAATATGATGGTTAAGCGAACATTTTGTATAAGCATGATTAATATGATTTAATTTATGAGAATAATAGGGTAACTGTATAGGGGGTGCTACAGTTATCATTAAACTTACATGTGTGTAAACATTTCTATATATTTAAATAGACTATTTAAATAGACTAGCAGAGTTGCATGTGATTACAAAGAACAAGCATTACATATCATGATTATAAAACAAGGTCTCGATGTCACATGTATGCATTTTATAAACAGTGTACATGAAACTTAGTGTACATGTTATAGTCCATGTAAGTTCTAGTACAATATTGTACATTTGGGGTCCATATATTCTCCGTGGAACCCACCGGTGGAGTTTTACTCACACGGGAACCTTCCTCATGGTCGAGCTGAAATACATATCTCATAATCATGATATAATGAACATGGCATCTCATTTCATAAAGACAGTTATAGCCAAAAGGAATTTAAGATAAAACAGCACAATACAATAAGAAATTCATCATGCTTATGTTAACTACGTGAAGAAATTGTTACATATATATATATATACATATATATATATATATCACTTTATTTCTTATACTTTTTATCATCTTTAACAGCCTACCTAAGTACTAGTTTGAAAGGTGGATAATGGGAGAAATGGATACCCCGAAGGTATCAAACTATGGATATCCAAAGATATCAAACTATGGACCCAAATGGGATCAAGAAATGGTTCCAGCAAGGAACAAGACCCAAATAGGGTCAACTATGGTAGCTGCAACTATATCCCTCTAGGCATGCCTATCTAATCCACAATTGAACTAAGACCAACAAGCTTAACCACTTAAGAACATTTTTAATTTAATATATCCTTCTTTACTTAGCACATCATTTGGCTTAGAGCCACATTTCATAAAAGAATGCAGATAATTCATATCATACCTCAAACATTGAGCTCTAGGCCTCAATACACATGGATGCTATCATATGATCATATAGTTGCATCAACTTTCTTTCATTCATATCATGATAATTTTAGGTTTACATAAATAATAATATGCAATCTTTCGTAATTAGCATTGTGCGAGCCCACACACACACACACACATATATATATATGTAGTTTAAATCATGAAAATACGTGCTTTCATTACTTATATCAACTATACAACATATAGTACCTACATACCTCATGGATAGTTTTCGATGATGTACCTTGTTACTGCTTGCTATGAATAGCTCCTTATTCTCATCATTATTCATATTACGACATAAACATATATAGCAACACTCAAGCATTTATGGTCCATATACTAAAATAAATGAGTTCTCTTACACCTTAAGGTCAACACATGTTCATATTCAATCACTTGATTCTTTTTCAGGGTCTATCAGATTATAGACAACAAGTTATACACCTTAACATTTTCAGATATATATACACACACACACACACACACACACACCACGATCGTCTTACCTAAATTTCCATTTTGTGACATTTTATACTTATTTAGGGTATGTGTGATCATGTCATCTTAGTCATTAGCACACTACTGACGGGCATGAGTTAATCATAATATAGTATAGGCATGAACAAATAGGCAAACAGGTTCTTATACCTCAATGCTAATCATAATTCATCTTATAAGCCCGAGGGCATTCAAGCTTCTATGGTTTCATAATTAAACATAAGTCATGATAGCCTATTCTTTTACCTTAGATTTACCAACTTGCAACTATTATCTTATTACAATTAGGTTGAATCGTAATATTTAGGCAAAATCATCCCTTGACATAGTACATACCTCATAATGACTTTGTAGGACGCATTAATTAACATATCGTTTAAGTTACTATATTGCCTCATGCTTTCTCTTTAGATTTATGTTCATTAGGCGTTAAAATACTTCTTAACAACATATCTTATATTAGCATCCCCATGTACAAGGCCCTCTAATTAAAAGTTCAAGTGGTCTTTATATCGTGACTTCATAGATTTATTCTTATAAATCCTTTCAGTCTTCTATATACATAATTAGGAATTCTCTAATTAAATGATCTTGCCCTATAATACAAATTGATGGCTTAGATGACTTACAATTTAGTTTAATACATTCCCCTTTTTTTTTTTAATTTCATTCATATCATTCAAATTCAGACAATAACCCAATAACATACTATACATCACTTTAATATTCAAACACCTTCAACATTACTCATGGTTAACTTGGTTCTCTCAATTATTCACTCCGCAATATTCGTTCATAAGTTAATGAATGTTTTGCAGCTTGGGTGAAGAAGAACTATTGAAAAGTGAAGGTATAAGTGGCTGTGCTTTTTATGAGAAACAATAGCCAAGTGGCCATGCATGACTCATGAAGGCCTTCACGAGTCGGACAAAAATGTATGACTCGTGAAGTCATTCAAGAGTAGGTAAAAAGCCAAACTAGGTTCACGAGTCATGAAGGAATGTTCAACTCGTGAAGGGACTCACGAGTGAAGAAAAGGGATGAGATTCAAGACTCATGAAGAATTTCACAAATGTAGAAAAATGGGTAATGTTCACGACTTGTGAAGAGGTTTACGAGTGAAAGAAAGAGGTGCACGACTCATGATAGACTTCACGATTCAGTCACAACTCATGAAGAAGTTCACGACTCATGAAGAATGTCACGACTCGGCACCTTAAGAAAGAACATTTCTGGAAACAAATTGATCTCAGTTCAAATGTAAATACAAACAATCCTTTACACCTAACGATAAAAAAAAACTCATTTAGAACAACCAGTCCTTCCTTACTCATCTTAAAACAAACCATCTTTCATTACTCATTTATCATTTAAATGATCCAACAACATAACCCTAGTTTCTATAAATCTATCACAAATAACAAAAATCACAATAATTCCCATACCTGGCCTTTGAAGCTTCAAACCTCCCTCACTTCTCTTGATCCATCCCCTTTACTCTTGATTCCCTTCTTCTCTTTTATGAGGTTAAAACACCTAAAACCCTAGGTCTTCTTCTTCAATCTCGTAACCAAGAGAGAGAGAGTGAAAGAGAGAGAGAGAGAGAGAGAGCTATCTCCCTCAAGTGTCGATCCCCCTCTTATAAATCCCCTAAGAGTTCCTTCATCAAGAAGTTAATAAAAGTTAGTGGGGTAAATATCTCCTTAGGTGAAATTCCAAAATCACCCTTATTCAATTTAACCCCCATCAACTTATATTTCTTAATATTTAACGCACAAACTTCTAATTTACTTCAATTATATCCTTTTTCTTTGGGACTTAACCTCGATAATTGCAAAATAATCCAATTTTGCCTTAATTAACGATGGTCCTTCTTAATTATCAATAATCCGATTAGGGTTATAATTGGGTCCTTACACAACACATGTTAGACGAGTCAGCACAGGCTCTAAAACCTCCTTAAAGTCCTTTTTCTTCAGTCCTTTAATAAAACTCCCTTAATTATGCTTTAAATCATTCAATTAGACACACTTATCCTATAAAACAAATAAGAAATAAAAATTATCATAAAACATAGTAAAATAAACGAAACATATGCACGAAACTCATAAAATGATGTATAACTAAACAAAATGGCTATGCTAGATTGCATGACATCAAATTCTCCCACACTTGAACCTCACTTTCCCTTAAGAAAGAATGCAAAAATCCAAGTGGAAGAACTAGTAAAAGCATTTATTTGCTAGGTTAAAATACAGTTTCCCAAAGATCATCTTTAATATGAATAAGTACTTAAAAGAAAATAGCCAATAACTAATTTCCAATGCTCAACAATGATAGAGTAGACAAGTTGCATAGTATAGTCAATAAATTTAACATACTATCTCGAGTTATTAAAATCAAAATCAAGAACAAATAGTCTATAGTCTAACCAAACTATTCAACTAAGATAGAGAATCTTCAAATTTTAAAGTTTAAGAAGAAACATAGCCATTGGGAAAAAGTTAACTTCACACATCAACTCACAATTCTCATGGAATTTTTAGATACTTATAAATTTTTAAGTAGTTTTCAATTTGTTGGGTGCATTTTATGCTCCATCCCACACTTTTTATTTATTAAATCTTAATAGGTGAATTTTATGCTCCATCCCATAAAATGACTTTGATTTTTTTCTATTTTCTTCTTTTTCTTCTATTTTTTTCATTAAGTGTCTTTATCCATTATTTAAAAATAAGTTATGCATATTATGGCAATAGTTTTCCTAAGACTATTTAGGTTCTTAAATACTAAATTTGAATTATGCCATCTATAAGACCCAACCTTTACCCTAGTAGGAATGCATGATTAAAATGGCATTATATTTAATTGAGGCTTAATTAAACATGTGAAATTTAGCTTTTGGGTCAAGAGGGCAAAGTGATAATTTTATTTATGTAATGTATGTGAGTTATTAAGCATAATAAATTTTATAAGTATGTAATTGAAATAAAGAAAATAGGTTTGTGGGTCATTTGTAAAAGAAGGAAATTTGGAGTTGATTTTATAAGAGGAAGAAAGGAGAGGGCTCATTTTATTTCATCTAAAAAGATAAAGGAGTAAAAGAGAACTTTTGCTCACACTAGAAAGCCTTAGTGGTTACATGTAAGAGAGAGAAAACTCAAATTCTGGTGAGGCTTGGTTGGCTAAAGAAGAAGGAATTTTAGATTTCTTCTTCTCTCTCATCTCTCATCTCTCATCTCTCTCTTTAAGAGTTCTACCTTGTATCTCTATAATTTTCAAGAAAAATCTGTTGCATGTTATTGATTAAGAAGTTTTGAAATGGGATTTGTAAAGGTAAAGGGTTCATTTCATAATCTCTTTCCTTTATCTTCCTTCTTATAGTTTCAATACATTTTTAAAGAGAAAAAAATTCGAGTTTAATGTAAGATTACATGGTTCTATGTAGAATAAGAATGAGGAAGTAAAAAGAGAAAGGGCAAAGAAGTGTTGAAGGATTGAAGTTTGTTGTGGTTTGGCCAAGGTATGGGACAGTGTAATTATAGACATGGATGCATGATTGTGATAGATTTTGGTAAAATTCAAGCTAGGAACAAGAGTTGAAAGAAGGAGTTTATGCATGTGTTAATGTTTTTTAGCATAGTTAAAAATGAAACTAAATCCTTGAAATATATCATAAGAGAAACTACCTTTTAGGATTATTCTTAAATTGGTTAATATTCATTTTGTTCTTAAGTTCCAAAAATATAAGAGATCTTTAGGGTACCATAAATCCTATTTAGTCGCTTTAGAGCATAATGCTCTGTATTAAAATGAATTGGTAACATAGAGTTCTAATTAGAGGATTTTGTTATGGTTCTTTGATGAAATTCTTGTAAGATTATCTTTTTTTAACATACAAGATAATTAAAGTAATGTTTAAATGCAATTCAAATTTTAACCTAATAGGATATAAATTGATGAAATTCCATTAAGCATGTTAACAAGATTGTATTGTTGTGATGTTAAATGATAAAATAAAAGAAGTTTAGTTTATTCCACATTCAACAAATAACAATCAATAAGTGGTAAGTACATTGAAATAAGATAATTTCTTGATGTAAGCTATATGTACTCAAGTTTGAAAGGGACATATTATATGGTAAATATATGAATTGATATCACATTTATTACTTAATTGAAATAACACATATGCCTACATGTTTTATGCTTATGCATTTTCATACTAGAGTATATGAATATAGCAATGTATGTTCATTTATAGATGTATGTATTGCATTGATTATAAATGTATACATATGTATACATATCCAAGTATGCATCATTTTATATGGACACACACACACACACACACACACACATATATATATATATATATGAGTGAACTATATACCAAAGCATTAGCATGATAAATAAATGGAATAAAGAACATAGTATTGCTTGCAAATAGGGTTCAATATAGGTATATAGGCATGCCTATAGGGATTAAATTGCAACAACTAGAGTTTGGCAACATTTGTGTCATAAAGTACTAAAATGGTCCCATTTGGATCATAAATAGCTTTATTTGGGTAGTTAGTCAACCCCATTTAGGTCTGCTTAATCGGTCTAAAATATAGTTCGGCCCCATTTTGGTTTAGAAATTTGATATCTTTAAATATCTAAAGTTTTGATACCTAAAGGTATCTTTATCCACTTTTAGAACTTAGGCAAGCTAATCTTAATTATAGTACTTGAATTAAAGCATAATGATTAAACATTATTGTTGGAACATATGATTGGCACTAATTATAGTAATTATACCACAAGTATCAATGCACAAAGTATATCAAAAAAACATATGATCTATATAGATTCATATTGAGTTAATTATTGAATTTTGTTATTTGACTAATTATATTCTCTATTATGTTGTAATCATATTGTTATATTGTCATGTTGAACCTATGTTACATATAGTATATGTTGAGTGTGTTTGTTGATGATTGTTGTGAGTGGTCATCTATCATATTTTGTCCCCATTAAGCTTTATAACTTAGCATAGGTTATTTTATCCATCTAGGTTCTATACATAAGACTTTTGCTTAGGCATGTTCTCTACATCAGGAAAGGCCAACACAAGACTAACAAGAATTTTGATATAGAGGTTTATTGATGTATATTTATTTTTGAAAAATTTTGTTTTAGCAGTTATGTGTATGTAAAGATGTATGTAGTTTGTGCTGGTTGAGATGTATAAGCTCACTTTTGTAAATAGAATAGTAAATGTATACCTGAATGAACTAAAGCAACTAATATACCTTATGATATGAACATTATAGTACAAATAAGTAAAACATGAGAATAGTGAATGTAATCTTTGATTGCATATGAGATAAAGTATGTGAACAACTATAGCAACACCTAATTGACATGTATGATAACCAACATGATGATGAATAGTATGATCAAAGTAATGCTTGTTGGTATAATAATATAGTAGGATTGATTAATGATGCATGACTCATTATTAAGGTTAGGTTATAGGATCTGGGCATTAAAATTTGGTATCAGAGCCTAGGTTTAGCCTTTTCTTAGCAACAAGAGTCTAAGATTCTATAATATGGTATAGTGTCATATTGGCCTAATGCAGAAGTCCTTAATTTCTTATAGATAGTAGATGGAGAATTCTAGGGATGATATAGCAGAATCGACTGAAAGCAATTTGTTAGTTAGAATGACTGCTTCCAACCCTAGGTCTTTGGTATCTAATCAGAATGAGATTTTTGTGACCATTCTTGGAGAAGCCCTATTGAAAATTTCTCAAGATATGGGCCAAATTCTTCCAAGGATGACAACACCTAAAACATTAATATTTGAGATTATGAAGCATGGTGCAGAGGAATTGTTAGGCACCAATCTAGAGCAGTTTAAGGAAACTGAATTTTGGTTGGAAAAGCTAGGGAGAATCTTTGATGAAATTCACTGCCCAGTAAATCATAAGGTGTCCTGTGCTGTGTCCTTACTCTAAGGTTTAACATATGATTGGTGGAAATTGGTATAAAAACATCCTCAGTTACTAGATCTACTTACATGGGAATTCTTTGTAGCTGAGTTTAGGAAGAAATATTTTACTGAGGCTTATAAAGAAGAGAAGCTGAGGCAATTCTTAAATTTAAAATAGAGAGCCTTGACTGTGGCTGCTTATGAGAAAGAGTTCAGTCAACTGTGTAAATATGTTCCTAACTTGATGCTAACAGGATTTTTAAGTGTAGGCAGTTTAAAGATGGCTTGAATGATTAGATTAAAGAGAAGTTAATAGGACCCACATATGTGCATATGGTGGATTTTCATCAACTTGTTATAACAGCTATATGAGTTGAGAAGAACGAATTAGCTAAAAGAGAATGAGAATAGAAAAGAGATGGGTTACAGGTGGATCCTCTACTGGAAAGAGATTTAAAGGAACATAAAGGAACTAACCAGTAGAGTATATTTTTAGTCCTACAAACAAAGGAAGGAGACAAGAATCATCTATAGTGTCTAAGTCTGGTAGAAAAGCTTTAGAAAGATAAAGTAGGGGTCAGCCACCAGAATGTTCCCATTATTTTAGACAGCACTAGGGAAATTGTAGAAAATTGGCTAGAGCATATTTCCAATGTGGTAGTATTTACCATTTTATGGCAAACTATCCCTTAAAGTGGGAGCAACGATTTGGACAACAAGGTAACAAGGAGGCTTCTATTGCACCCTCCTTTGGTAGAGGTAGAGGATGTGGGGGTTCAAATCATCATAAATCCTAGTCCAAAAATGTGTTTGAATTAGTTGATCGACCCACGGCTCCAATTGTTCCTAGTCGGGCTTATGCAATGAAAGCTCAAGAGGATCAGGATACTCCAGAAGTTATAGTTGGTATTTTCTCTCTCTTTAATTTTGATATTCATACACTTATTGATCCCAATTCTACTCATTTTTATATTTCTATTAGGGATATGGATAGAAATATGTCAACTACAAATGAACTAGATTATGATATTTATGTAACTAACCCATTAGGGTATAGTGTTTGTGTTAACAAAGTTTATAAGGAATGTCCCATTATGATCCAAAGGAAGGAATTTTTGGCAAATCTCATTGAGTTGCCATTTCAGGAGTTTGATGTTATTTTAGACATGGATTGGTTATTAAAGCATCATGCAATGTATTGCTTAGAGATATAGATGGTAAAGAAGTAGTAGTACAAGGCATTTGAACTAAACCTTTAGCCCATGTGATATCGGCCATGCAAGCTAGGCGATTTCTGAAAAAAGGATATGAAGCATATTTAGCCTTGGTACTTGATTCTCAAAGGGAAAAAGTTAAGCTTCAAGATATTCCTATTGTAAACAAGTTTCCTGATGTATTTCCTAAAGACTTACCAAGTCTTTCGCCTGAAAGGGATATGGAGTTATCTATAGATGTTCTATTAGGTATAACTCCTATTTTTAAGGCACCGTACAAAATTGCCCCAATGGAATTAAAGGAGTTAAAGGTTCAGTTACAAGAGTTGCTTGACAAAGTCTTTATTAAGCCTAGTGCATCACTTTGGGGTGCGTTAGTTTTTTTTGTAAAAAAGAAAGATAGGACTATGACAATGTGTATAGACTATCGACAACTGAATAAAGTGACAGTGAAGAACAAGTATTCATTACCTTGAATAGAAGATTTATTTGATCAATTGAAAGGTGTTGGAGTGTTTTCTAAGATCGACTTACGATCGAGGTATTATCAACTTTGGGTAAAAGATGTAGATGTCCCCAAAACTGCATTTAGAACTCGGTATTGGCATTACGAATTTCAAGTAATGCCATTTGGATGAACAAATGTATCGATAACTTTTATAGATCTTACGAATAGGGTATTTAGACCCTACTTGGACAAATTTATGGTTATGTTCGTAGATGACATATTGGTCTATTTAAGACATGAAGCAAAGTATGTTGAACATTTGATAATTGTGTTGTAGACATTAAGGGAGAATCAATTGTTTGCTAAGTTGAGTAAGTGTGATTTTTAGCTTAAGGAAGTCTCTTTCCTTGGGCATATAGTGTCATATAAAGGTATTAGAGTTGATCCAGTTAAAATTAAGGCTATTATGAATTAGAGACCACCTTGAAATGTGATAGAAGTGAGAAGTTTTCTAGGTTTAGCAGGATATTGTCATCGCTTTGTGAAAAGCTTTTCAGTTATTGATTTACCACTCAATAAATTATTGAGAAAGAGTATTAAGTTTGAATGGGCTAATCAATGTCAAGCAAGTTTTGATCAGTTAAAGAAAATGTTAACAATAGCTCTAGTACTCACATAGCTAGTTTCGGGTAAAGAATATACCTTATATAGTGATGCTTCCAGAGTTTGTTTAGGCACAGTAATACTTTCAGAGTTTGTTTGGGCTGCGTGCTAATTCAAGATGGTAAAGTGGTAGCCTATGTATCTAGGCAATTGAAACTGCATGAGCAAAACTACCCTACATATGATTTAGAATTGGCTGCAGTTATGTTTGCTTTAAAGATATGGCAGCATTATCTATATGCAAAAATATGCAGAATTTATATAGATTATAAGAGTCTTAAGTATTTGCTCACTTAGAAGGAACTCAATTTGAAACAACATCAATGGTTAGAGTTATTTAAAGATTATGACTGTATAGTGGATTGCCACCCAAGCAAAGCTAATATGGTAGCTAATGCTTTAAGTCGTAAAACAATAGCAGCTATGATGTTAAAACAATGTAGATGGAAATTTGTATTGGATGGTGCTTTGATAGCTTAGTTAAAGGCTAGACCTTGTGTGAGACAGGTAGTGTTAGATGCTTAGAAAAATGATGGGAAGTTGTAAAAAATTATGCAATCATTGCATAAAAGAGTTTGTATTACCAATACAGGTTATCCCAATTCATATTATGTGTTCTAGATGACAAAATTAAAAAGAACATTATTGCATAAAGCTCATAAAACATTGTTCATTATGCACCCTAGTGAGAATAAGATGAATCATGATCTGAAATAATTCTATTGGTGGCATAGTGTGAAGAAAGATGTGGTAGATTATGTTTTGAAGTGTTTAACTTGCCAACAAGTGAAAGCAAAACATTAGTTACCGCAGGGATTGTTAAATCCCATTCCAATTCCATAGCGGAAATGAGAGGATATTACTGTGGATTTCATTATAGGATTGTCTCTCACTCAGAGCAAGCATGATATAGTGTGGGTAATAGTTGATAAGTTGACTAAGACAGCTTATTTCATACCAGTTCAAATAGATTATTCTATAGATAAATTGGCAAAACTTTATGTGAATGAGATTGTTTAGTTATATGGCATACCAATGTCCATAATTTTGAATATAGATCGAAGGTTTACATCTAGATTTTGGCAAAGCCTATATCAAGCTTTAGGAATGCAACTCCGATATAGTATAGCTTTTCATCCTCAAATAGATGGACAATTAAAAAGGGTTATCCAAATCTTAGAGGATATGTTGAACGGATGCATTTTAGATTTTATAGGAAGTTGGGATAGATACTTGGCTTTAATGGAGTTTGCTTACAATAAAAATTATCAGTGAAGTATTGATATGGCACTATATGAGGCTTTGTATTGCCAAAAATGTAGAACACCAATTTATTAGACTGAATTATCTAAACGTAGAATAATTGGTTCTAATATTTTTAAGGACACAGAGGAGAAAGTACAGGTTATTATGCAAAAATTTAAAGTAGCTAGTGATAGGCAAAAGTCCTATGTTGATTTAAAGAGTAAGGATATTGAGTATCATGTTTGTGATAAAATGTTTTTGAAAATATCTCCTTGGCAAAAAGTATTAAGATTCAGGAAGAAAGGCAAGCTGAGTCTGAGATTTAATGGTCCATATGAAATTCTTCAAAGAGTTAGACTGGTAGCATATAGATTGGCTCTTCCTGTAGAGTTAGCCAAAATGCATGATGTGTTCCACATGTCTATGTTGCATAGATATTGTTCAGATGAATCTCATATGCTACCAATACAAGATATTCAGGTTCAACTCGATTTATCGTATGATGAACAACTAAAAAAGATTCTAGGTAGGGAAAGTAGACAGTTGAGGAACAATAAAATTCCTCTTGTCAAAGTGCTTTGGCAACATCATGGGGTATAAAAGCTAACTTGCGAACTGAAGTTAATAATGAAAGAGCAATACCCCCAACTATTTAAAACAGGTATGAATTATGAGGAAGAAATTCTTTAAGGGGGAGAGAATTGTAAGGCCCTAACCTTGACCCTAATAGGAAATGCATGTTTTGAAATGGTGTTATATTTAATTGAGGCTTAATTAAACATGTGAAATTCAGTTTTTAGGTCAAGTGGGCAGTGTGGTAATTTTATTTATGTATTGTATGTGAGTTATTAAGCATAATAAATTTTATAAGGGTGCAATTGAAATAAAGAAAATAGGTTTGTGGGTCATTGGTAAAAGAAGAAAATGTGGGGTTGATTTTATAAGTGAAAGAAAGGAGAGGGGACATTTTATTTCATGCAAAAAGATGGAGGAGCAAAAGAGAAATTCTTTTCCCACTATAAAGCCTTGGTAGTTGCATGTAGGAGAGAAAAAACTCAGATTTTTGTGAGGCTTGAGAGGCTTGATCAAAAAAAGAAGAAGGAATTTTAGATTTCTTCCTCTCTCTCATCTCTCATATTTCTCTCTCTAAGAGTTCTACCATGTATCTCTATAATTTTTAAGAAAATTTTGCTGCATGTTATTGATTAAGAAGTTTTGAAAGGGGGTTTGTAAAGGTAAAGGGTTTATTTCATAATCTCCTTCCTTCTTATAGTTTAAATACATTTTTAGTGAGAAAGAAATTTGGGTTTAATGCAAGATTGCATGGTTATATATAGAAGAAGAAGGAAGAAGTAAAAAGAGTAAGGGCAAAAAAGTGTTGAAAGATTGTAGTTTGTTATGGTTCAGCAAAGGTATGGGACAAAGTTTAATTATAGAAATGCATGCATAATTATGATAGATTTTGGTAAAATTAAAGCTAGTATTAAGAGTTGAAATAAGGAGTTCATGCATTTGTTAATGTTTTTAAGCTTAGTTGAAAATGAAACTAAATCTTTCAAATAGATCATTAGAGAAACTACCTTTTAGGCTTATTCTTAGATTGGTTAATATTCATTTTGTTCTTAAGTTCCAAAAATATAACAGATCTTTAGGATACTATGAATCTTGTTTATTTGCTTTAGAGCATAATGTTCTACATTAAAATGAATTGGTAATATAGAGTTTGAATTAGAGGATTTTGCTATGGGTTCCTTGATGAAATTCTTATAAGATGATCTTATTTTAAAATACAAGATAATTAAAGTAATGTTTAAATGCAATTCAAATGTTAACCAAATAGGATATAAATTGATGAAATCCCATTAAGCAAGTTAAAAAGATTGTAATGTTGTGGTGTTAAATGATAAAATAAAAGAAGTTTAGTTTATTCCACATTCAGGAAATAACAATCTATAAGTGGTAAGTGATAATAGTGAATTATATGATGTTTTTAGGTATTTAATTAAGTTAATTTCGTGTTAATTAGGTTTAATTTGAGTTTAATTTGTTAGTTTTGTGTTTTTAGGGTTAATTCTGTGTTTTGGTGTTTTTCAGGGTTAATTTGCATGAAAAAGGGCTTAAAGTGTAAAAAGTGCAAAGTTTTAGGCCAAAAGTATAAATTTGAGAAATATGGTCGAGAAAATGAAGCTTCAGTCCTGAGCCTTGACACGTGACCACGTGAAGGCATTGAAGAAATTGAGATGTGGCCATGTGAAGAGAAATTGAAGAAGAACAAGTGAAGAAGCCGTGGCCACGTGATGAATTGCACAATGAAGATCCATGGCTACGTGAAGATCAAATGACGAAATGAAAGGAAGGACGTGATCACGTGTGAGGGAAGGCATAACCCACACATGGCCACGTGAGAAAGAAGTTTAAAGGAGCCATGGTCACGTGTAGAATTATACAAGTGGAACCGTGGCCATGTGATTCCAGAATTCCTATTTGCGAAGTTTTGTCGAGCTTCGTGTTTTGGCAGACTTTCCTGTTTTGAGCAGCTAAATTACTTCCAATTATATTCTAAGAGTTTAGGAAGTAATTTAGATCTTCTTTGGCCTATAAATAGCAAGCTAAAACACAGAAGAGGTGGAATCCTGGAGATAAAACCTTAGAATTTAGCTTTACTTCTTTATTTTGTTTTTACGTGTTTTTTTTAGTTTTCATTGTTTTTCTTCAAACCTTGTTTTAATCTTTTAATTATGTTTAGGAAGTAGTTTTTCTTCTTTTGCTAATGGATTCTTGAAATCTTATATTTTCATTGTTATGACTTTGTTTTGAGCTTAATTTCAATATTGGTTGATTATTTCTTGGTTTTAAGCATATTCTTATCCTTGATTGTGTTGAGATTGGTTGTTGGTTTATTGAATAAATAACTAAGAATTGGTTTTGACATAGTTAATGATTTGCATGTTCTTGGGTTGGCTCTTTAAAGTTTGTGCATGATTATTATCCGAAATATGAAATGATTATGTATGAATTTTATTGGTTAATACTAAGAGAGGAAGAACTAAGAATGGGTGAAAGTTAAATCTCTTGAGAAAGGCTTTAATAGACATCTAGGAGGATTAATTCAGACTTTTATGCCAAGTGTTGAATTGTTCTGAATAAGGGAGTTTAATGCTTGGAATGATAATCTTGAATAAAGTTATCTGGGTTTATTTATCTAAATTCTTCATAATCACTGGTGTTATTATTTGAATTTAAGTCATTACAATGAAAGTTAAGGTGGATAGTTTCCTTAGCAAGAGAATTCCAGTTATTATTTTGTTTTTAATTCATGTTTTAGCTTTTGTTTTGTATAATTGTTTATTTTGTTTAATTTTTGCTTTTAACACAAAAACATTTGGGAAAAATTTCGGATTAATTTAATTCATATATAGGTATTATCCGTAGCAATCCATGTTTCCTTGGGTATGATATTTGGGATCTTAATCTATATTTCCCTATATTACTAGCCGATCTAGTACACTTGCTAGCATCCGGTTAGTAAGTACATAGAAATAGGATAATTTCTTGATGTAAGCTATATGTACTCAAGGTTGAAAGGGGCATATTATATGGTAAATATATGAATTGATATCACATTTTTTAGTTAATTGAAATAGCACATATGCCTACATGTTTTATGCTTATGCATTTTCATAAAAGATTATATGAATGCAATGATGTGTGTTCATTTATAGCTACACGTATTGCATTGGTTATACATGAGTACATGTGTACATGTGTCAAAGTATGCATCATTTTATATGAACACACACACACACACACACACACACACACACACACACACACACACATATATATATATGAGCAAACTATATATTAAAGCATAAGAATGATAAATAAATGGGATAAAGAACATAATATTGCCTGCAAATATAGTTCAATGTGGATAGATAGACATGCCTATAGGAATTAAGTTGCAGCTGTTAGAGTTTGGCTACATTTAGGTCATAAAATATTGAGATGGTCCCAATCAGATCATAAACAGCCTTGTTTGGGTTGTTAGCCGACCTCATTTAGGTCTGCTTGGCCGATCTAAAGTACAATTCGGCCCTATTTGGGTCTAGGGATTTAGATATCTAAAGTTTTGCTACCTAAGGGTATCTAAAGTTCCTGTTATCCACTTTTATAACTTAGGCAGGCTAATCTTAATTATAGTACTTGAATTTAAGCATAATGATTAAACGTTTTTGTTGGAACATATGATTGGCTCTAATTATAGTAATTATACCACAAGTATGAATGCATAGAGTATATCAAGAAAACATATGATCTATATAGATGCATACTGAGTTAATTATTGAGTTTGTTATTTGACTAATTATATACCCTGTTATGTTGTAATCTTATTATTGTATTATTATTTTAAACCTATGTCACATATAGTGCATGTTGAGTGTGTTTGTCGATGACTGCTGTGAGTGGTCATCTATTATGTTTTATCCCCACTAAAATTTATATTTTAGCACAGGTTATTTTATCCGTGTAGGTTCTATAGACAAGACTTTTCCTTAGGGACATTCTCTGCATTAGGAAAGGCCAACACAAGAATGACAAGAATTTTGATGTAGGGGTTTCTTGATATATATTTATTTTGAAAAATTTTGCATTAGCGGTTATGTGTATGTAAAGATGCAGCTAAACTAGGCTAGTTGAGATGTATAAGCTAACTTTGGTAAAGAGAACAGTAAATGTATACTTGAATGAACTAAAGCAACTAACATACCTTATGATATGCACATTATAGTACAAATAAGTAAAACATGAGAATAGTGATAGTAATCCTTGATTGCATATGAGATAAAGTGTGTGAATAATTATAGCAACACATAATCGACATGTATGATAACCAAGATGATGATGTGATAGTATGATCAAAGTAATGCTTGATGGTATAATAACATAGTAAGATTGATTAATGATGCATGACTTGATATTAAGGTTAGGTTATAGAATCTGGGTGTTACACCATCTTAGTCTTAAGTATAGTTAGAAAAGTGATTAAACATCATCTAGACTTTGAAAATAATAACAAGAGATAGTAAGAAAAACTTAAAGCTTATGCTATATGAAACTTTAGATTCCACCAATTGAGCATAAAAAATAAGCTATTGATATAGTATTAACATGCACTCAATCATATTAAGATAAACTTAGAGGAAACTTTCATAAAGATAAAGAAGATAAATGATATGCATCAATATAACATCGCACAATGCATGCAAAACAAAAATATAAAAATGAATAAAACTAAAAACTAAAACATAAAACATCCATTCGCCCACACTTGAAATTCACATTGTCCCCACTGTGAACCCAAAAATATAAAGGGAAAGGAAAAGAAAAACTTCCCTTAATCATCCAAAGGAGAAGGTGGAGGCAAATTGACCACATATTCCGCTTGACTCATAAAAGTATCAATCTAGTGTTCCATTCTCCTTTGCCTCCTAGCTAGATGATAAGCTATGGTCTTTACCAAATTTAATTGATGACGTAGTGATTGGTTATTTTCTTGTACTTGTTCCTAAACCCTTGATGATTGGCTAGAGGAACCATGAGATGGGCTACGAGCAACACCATATGTTGGCCCACTTATACCTCCATAAGAAGGAGCTGGAATTATAGCCAATACTTCATGAGATTCCTCCTCTTGAGGCATAAAAAAATTGTGTTTTTCATCGCCACTCTCATCCTCCTTTTCTTCACTCTCTCCCTACTTTTGTGGTCGTGGTGGCGGTGCCAATCCTCTCCAATAAGATCAAAAATGGGCAAGTATGAATTTCATAGAGGCATCAACCACCTCACCACGTATTAAGGTTTTCCTAGTGAAATAAGTGATGGAATATGACATGGTATGCACATAAAGATCACGCAGTGGAAAACAATAAAAATTTGATCATACATGCTATACAATTCCATGACAAGAATCGAAACTTGCAATTTTAGGGTTTTAAAACTTACAAATTTAGATGCCTTTAAAACTTGATTTTGATGATGAACAGCAACCAAGAAGGATATGCCCACCTTAGATCTTCACCACCAATGCCAAGGAACAGCCTTTACACCACTCCTTTCTATTCTCACACACACTTGCAAAGATAGCTTAAAATTAAGAGTTCTAGCTCTATGACTGTGTATTTGGCAATGGGAATGATTTGAAGCCACAAGATCTGATCTTGTTCTTCCTTTAGGTTACTATTTCAGCCCAAAAACATAAGAGAACAAGAAAGAGTTCTTTCCCCTTGAGTATTTTGGCCAAGAGAGAAAAAGCAAAACGGCATACATCTTTATTCATTTAATTCAGTAATATATATCACTTAATTTAGGTCAAGTGTGAGTGCCGAAAATTAAGTATTAATTTCAACCTCCATCACTTCCTAATTAAGAGATATATCTTAATTTAAATTCTATTAGAATTTAAATTCAAATGGCATTAGTCATTTAATCAAAACAAACTTACTTATTTAAGGTGATAAGTTGCCGAATTCAACTAGTATTTTTAGTTTGAATTTTGGCTACTTTAATTCCCTCTCAAGTATTATATTTTGATTAAATACAAACTAGGATTTAATACTCAATTAACTTAATTATACATAGATAATTAATCAATTGAAATTAAACCAAGCACATGCCAACAAATTTCTCTCGTGACCAACTGTTAACAGATTTGCCTAAAACAGCAAGCTATTTTAGGCAAAATGAAAGCTTGACAGTTTTTCCTAAAACTGTTTTCCCATTTTATGCATTAATTTGACTTTAAATAAAAGCCCAAATTAATTTCCAATACACTGTTTAAATATTTTAAACCCAATGCTTTGTATGCGATCCTATAGGTCCATTTAATATTGGCAATGAATTAATAAATTAATTCAAAGTCTATATATATTCTCTAGCAAGATATTATAACATTCCAAATTAAATGAAAATGCAAATGGCATTTAGTGACCTAATGCAATTTTGCATAGTCCCTTACCCATAAATATCAAAATTAATATAAAGCATGGAACTAGTCATCCTTATATATATTAATTCCTTTCTTGATATTCCAGTGACACTAAACTCTCAGATAAATAATGATTACTCATTATTTCATCTCGGTATGGCCATACACTTCTTTGTTCACTGATCAAGTGGCCGATGATATTTTTTCTCTTATAGAGAGGGGTAATCCCTTCACTTCTCTCATGTTATCTAACATGAATCAATGCACACCCAAGCATACCCGTACTTGTCACTCTGTTACGAGCATGTTAGGTATATGTCAAATCACACAGCAATTCATAAAGAGTTTCATAGAGATTTTAGGTCTAAGAACTCCGATACAAAACTTGCATATGAGAAACACTTATGACTTGTACCATGTAGTGTTCTCGTGAGTGGATCGAATCCAGATACCATGTTCTTTAACATGTATCTATGATCTCTGATTGACACTCTTGTCCTTATGATCCGTAAGACAGAACTCAACTTATCAGAGAGAGCATACCACTCTTAATTCATTGTTATTCCCATAACAATGACTGACTAGGGATATTTAGAATGAAGTCTCATTTGTTTCAAGGTCTTGCAATCATATGCCTCACCCATGATAACTTAAACTGAAACAATATTCTTGGATAGTTCTATCAATTGATATGCACAGGAATACAATAGATAAAACAAATGCCTCACTTTATTAATTCAAAGTGTTTTATTACAATGCATTGGGGCTAGGGCTTACACTAACAATCTCCCACTAGCATTAGTCCCAATTGGGCATAGCCCTAAGACCGAACGCTCTCAAATGAGCTTCGTGCAGATTTGGACGCAACTATTTCATCAAAGGATCTGCTACATTGTCTTCACTTGCTATCTTGCTAACCTTGACGTCCCCATGATCAATGATTTCTCTGATCAGGTGGTACCTCCTGAGTATGTGTTTGGATTTCTGGTGTGATCGGGGCTCCTTGGCCTGTACGATGGCCCCGTTGTTGTCCTAGAAAATTTCTAATGGATCTAGGATGCTTGGGACCACTCCTAATCCAGAAATGAAATTTTTAATCCAAACAGCCTCTTTTGCAGCCTCACTTGCTGCAATATACTCAAATTCTGTAGTTGAGTCGGTAATGGTCTCTTGCTTCGAGCTTCTCCACCTGACAGCACCACCATTCAAAACAAAAACAAACCCAGATTGCGATCTAGAATCTTGAGTGCTGGTCTGAAAAGCAGCATCGGCATGACCTTGTATGACGAGCTCTTCTTGACCACCATACACCAAGAAGTGATTCTTAGTCCTTCACGGGTACTTTAGAATCCCTTTTACAGCAGACCTGTGCTTCTCATCAGGGTCTTGCTGAAACCTACTGGTTATACTCAGTACATGAGCAACATCCAACCTAGTACACAACATAGCGTACATGATAGATCCAATAGCAGATGCATATGGGATTTTACTCATGTTGTCCTTTTCCTCTTTGGTTTTAGGGCACTGTTCTTTAGTCAAAGGAACTCCTAAAGCCAAAGGTATGTACCCTTTCTTTGAGTCTCCCATACTAAAATGCTTTAGTACTTTGTCTATGTACTTTTCTTGACTTAGTTCCAAAAGCCGATTTGATCTATTTCTATAGATTTGAATACGAAGTATTATCTCGGCTTCACCTAAGTCTTTCATTGAGAAACATTTTCCCAACCATTGCTTAACCTTTTACAATGTTGGAATGTCATTCCCAATGAGAAGGATGTCGTCCACATATAGGACCAGAAATACTACTATGCTCCCACTAACCTTCTTGTACACACAAGGCTCATCTTCATTCTTGATGAAGTCAAATTCTTTGACTGCCTCATCAAAACAAAGATTTCAACTTTGGGATGCTTGCTTTAATCCATAAATGGATTTTTGAAGCTTGCAAACCTTCTTAGGATGCTTTTGGATTGACAAAACCTTCAGGCTGTGTCATATACACATCATTAAGTAAATTTTCGTTGAGGAAAGCAGTTTTGACATCCATTTGCCATATCTCATAATCATGATATGCAGCTATGGCAAGCAAGATCCTAATGGACTTGAGCATGACTACAGGCGAAAAGGTCTCGTCATAGTCTACACCATGAGTTTGTCGAAAACCTTTTGCTACTAGTCTACCTTTGTAGGTCTTATCAGCTTTGAGTTTAAATAGCCACTTGCATTTAATTACCTGCGCACCTTTCGGTGGATCAACCAAGGTCCAAACCTAGTTATCGTACATTGATTGCATCTCGAATTTCATGGCTTCAAGCCAAATTTTTGAGTCTGGGCTTTCAATAGCTTCTCGGTAGGTATTAGGATCCTCACAATCTACTAACTCAATAGTGTCACTATTAGTGATTAGAAATCCATATCTCTCAATCTCCTGATGTACCCTACCGAACTTTCTAGGTATTTGTGTAATGGGTTCTTGTTCCACAACTGGTTGTGAACTTGATCCCACTTCCAACTCATCCTCCATAGGAGCTTGTGGCACTTGAATTTCTTCAAGTTCTACTTTACTCCCACTGTCTTTCTTGAAAAGGAACTCCTTTTCCAAGAAAACAGCCTTGCAAGCAACAAATACTTTGTTCTCGGCTTGTGAGTAAAAGTAGTATCCTTTTTTTTCTTTGGGATAACCCACAAATAAGCAGACAGTGGATTTGGACTCTAGTTTGTCAGATGTTAATTACTTAACATGTGCTTCATAGCCCCAAATCTTTAGAAATGACATATTGGGTTCTTTCCCCGTCCATACCTCGTATGGTGTCTTCTCAACTGCTTTAGTTGGAGTACGGTTTAGTAGAAACACAGCAATTTCTAATGCATAACCCCAAAAAGAGATAGAAAGATTAGCTTGACTCATCAAAGATTGAACCATGTCCAACAGAGTTCGATTTCTCCTTTCGGACACACCATTCCATTATGGTGTTCCGAGAGGAGTGAGCTGTGAAATAATACCACACTCTTTTAGATGATTGTCAAACTCTTGGATTAAGTATTCGCCACCTCGATCTGATTGAATGGCTTTTATACTTTTGCCAAGTTGGTTTTCTACTTCGTTCTTAAACTCTTTGAATTTCTCAGAAGTTTCAGATTTGTACTTCATTAGATAGACATAGCCATATCTACTGAAGTCATCTGTGAACGTCACGAAGTAGCTAAAACCACCTCTAGCTTGTGTACTTAATGGTCCACATACATCGGTATGTACTAGTTCCAATAAGCCATTAGTCCTTTCACCTTTCTTGTTAAAAGGACTCTTTGTCATTTTTTCATGCAAACATGGCTCGCATGTATCATAAGACTCTAAGTCAAATGACCCAAGCACTCCAGTTTTGTGGAGTCTTGAAATGCATTTTTCGTTTGCATGTCCTAAATGACGATGCCAGAAGTAAGTAGGGTTCAATTTGTTTGATTTAAACCTCTTTGTATTAATGTTGTATATGGACTCTTTGTTTTGTAAATCAAGGATATAAAGGCCATTTTGCAACATGGCATTGCCATAAGAAATGCCTTGGCGATGAATATAAGCATTACCATTTTTAATAACAAAATCAAATTCATCCAAATCCAAACATGAAATTGAAATAATGTTTCTGCTCATAGCAGGCACATAATAAAAATTTTTCAAAACTAAACAAAGTCCAGAAGGCAAAGTGAGTTGATAGTCACTTATCTCCATGGCAGCAACTCGTGCTCCATTCCCCATACGGAGGTCCACTTTATTCTTTCCAAGTAACCGCCTATTTCATAGCCCCTGCACATTTGAACAAATGTGAGAACCATAATCGGTATCCAATACCCAAGTGGTAGAAATAGAAAGGTTAATCTTAACAACAAAAATACCAGAACTGGACGCCTTGGCTCCATTCTTCTTTTGTTCTTCCTTGAAGAGAGCACAATTCTTCCTCCAATGCCCTATCTTGTTGCAATGGAAGCAAGTTCTCTCACTCTCTTTGAGCTTCTGCGCCTTGGGCTTGGATTGGGCCTGAGGTGCACTCCCACTTGACTTGAACCGAGCTAGGTCATTCTTGGGTTTTGCCTTTCCCTTTCCCTTTCCCTTAGCGGGTCCCTTTTTAATGCCCCCTTAAACCATCAATATGGGATTGGTCTTTCAAATGTTCTCTTCAGCATTCTTAAGCATCCCATGAAGCTCGGTGACTGACTTGTTCATTGCATGCATGTTATAATTCATCACAAATGG
This sequence comes from Excoecaria agallocha, assembly GCA_037975025.1. NCBI lineage: Eukaryota > Viridiplantae > Streptophyta > Magnoliopsida > Malpighiales > Euphorbiaceae > Excoecaria > Excoecaria agallocha. The sequence goes on along the minus strand of CM075821.1, from coordinate 14,652,045 downwards.
ATCATAATCATCAGTCAATGATCCTAAGATCAAGTTAGTGGCCAATTCCTTTGGCACTTGTACCTCAAGCTTCTCAAGAGTATCAAGATACCCTTTCATCTTGAGTACATGGGTACTAATAGGAGTACCCGCAACCATCTTACAAGAAATCATGGCCTTTGTTATCACGAACCTCTCATGACGAGCTTGCTCTTGGAACATCTCCTTGAGGTGCACCATGATCGCATAAGCCTCTTGGTTCATAAATTGCTTTTGCAAGTCAGGTACCATAGTGGCCAGCATCAGACAGGTCACATCATTGGAGTCACTCTTTTTGATCTCAAAAGTTTCCTTTTGAACCGCAGAGGCATTCCTAGCAAGTTCTTCAGGCAAGGGTGCATCCAAAACATATGACTTTTTCTCTTGCTTAAGAACTATTCTTAAGTTTCGAGACCAGTCTATAAAATTGGTGCCATTCAATTTGTCCTTTTTAAGGACCGATCGCAATGAGAAATTATTGTTTGAAGATGCCATTTTCAATCTACAATAAAATTTAGCAAGATTAAATGAGGTCTTATTTATAATCCTACAAACCGAATTAATATCCATTTAAATAATTCACGTTAGTGATTTAATGTGGGCCAAGATCCACTTTTCACAACAACTTATTAGTCAAGCTGAGCTTGTACACCTAAGGAGTTAAGTTACTTAGGTAGGAAAACTCCAATCATGTCTCGTACATGACTCTTGGATCAAATGGGCTAACATCTTAAGATGTTATAGCACAAACCCATTTATTAGTTGCCTAGGTCCGGGCATCCCTTTCCATGTTAAGTCCAACCTACATTCACAACCCATTCCTCACAAAGATAATCGAGCGCATCTAGGACTCCTAGTCTACATGATCGATGATCGATGCCTTGACATGTTTCGAATTAGGAAGGCAACTTTGTGACTTACTATTTTAGGGATTCATTTTATTACGACTTACATGGCATACGCTTTGTCATCCATACATAGCATGCATATATATATATATATAATTGCATAAAGTAAAGCGTGACAAACATGGGCCCAAAAACCTACAACTAAGATTCTATACTATTACATAAGAATCTTCGAGTTTGGCTTCTCCACTCCGGTGGGCTTCATCTTGATTTACAAAGTCTTCAAGTAAATTTTATTCTAAGAAATAAATGAAACTTTTAAAATAATACATAATGGCTCACAGGCCATATTTAATTACAAAACCCAGGGCCCATGAATGCACCATGCATATCCATTCATCACACCAAACAAGCAAATAAATATACATGACATTCATGGATCAAACAAAGTCCAATTTTAATTAATTTAGCCAAGCCCATTAATGGAAATTGTGTACTTGAACCTTTAAGAGATGACCCTGTGATGGGTCTAGGCTGAAGCCCAATGGACTAAATCCTCTTAAAAGCCCAAAACACAAACTAGTTAGATTTGTGCTATAAATCAACTCTAGTATAATTTCCAATTTTGCCATTTTTAATTTTATGTCATACAACCCATAAACATTAAAAATACATATAATATATACCAACATGAATTAAAACACAAAATCATGAAGAATATATATATGATACACGACATGCATATAAAAACAAACAAACAACAAAACTAGTTGTTTAATGCTTATGTGATGCCATAAAATGCACAAATACTTAAATCAATTTTATGAGTCATTTAATAATTAAAATAAGGTCATAAATATTGAATTAATATTTTGTAAAAATCTGATCTAAATGTGTTTTTGCCATTTTAATCAAAACAAGACAAACAATGTTAATTAAACATGTAACAAACACAAACTAGTCATAGTTTTAAGTGATTTTAAAATTAATCAATTAAATTGTCATGGACTAGAATTAAAACCAAATTTAAAATATGTCCAGACCTGATATTTAATCTTTAAAAATCACTTACAAACATGCCAAAATCATTTTTACATTTAATATTTAAAACTAGTTGTTAAACTAATAATTAACATGCCAAATAGCACCTAATTTTAATATTAACATGTACCATCAGGTATTATCAATTAAATCCGACCATTAACAGCTCCTAGAACATCTTAGGACAGTATATTAACATGTCATATTAATTATAATACCTGTCTAATCAATTAAAATCGTTTTTACACTAAAACAATGCAAAAAACTCAAAACAGAAAATTTTAGCATTGCATGTTTTCAAAATAACGATTTTTAATTAATTTTTTCATGCATCTAAAGCACTAAAATAAGCATATTTAGGCTCTAATACCACTGATGGAATATGACATGGTATGCACATAAAGATCATGCAGCGAAAAACAATAAAAAATTGATCATACATGCCATACAATTCCATGACAAGAATCGAAACATGCAATTTTAGGGTTTTAAAACTTACAACTTTAGATGCCTTTAAAACTTTATTTTGATGATGACCAGCAACCAAGAAGGATATGTCCACCTTAGATCTTCACCACCAATGCCAAGTAACATCCTTTATGCCAGTCCTCTCTATTCTCACACACACACTTGCAAAGATAGCTTAAAATCAAGAGTGCTAGCTCTGTGACTGTGTATTCGGCAATGGGAATGATTTGAAGCCACAAGATCTGATCTTATTCTTCCTTTAGGTTACTATTTCATCCCAAGAACACAAGATAACAAGAAAGAGTTCTTTCCCCTTGAGTATTTCGGCCAAGAGAGAAAAAGCAAAACGGCATACATCTTTATTCATTTAATTCATTAATATATAACACTTAATTTAGGTCAAGTGTTAGTGCCGAAAATTAAGTATTAATTTCAGCCTCCATCACTTCCTAATTAAGAGATATATCTTAATTTAAATTCTATTAGAATTTAAATTCAAATGGCATTAGTCATTTAATCAAAACAAACTTACTTATTTAAGGTGATAAGTTGCCGAATTCAACTAGTATTTTTAATTTGAATTTTGGCTACTTTAATTCCCTCTCAAGTATTATATTTTGATTAAATACAAATTAGGATTTAATACTCAATTAACTTAATTATACATAGATAATTAATCAATTGAAATTAAATCTAGCACATGCCAACAAATTTCTCTCGTAACCAACTGTTAACAGATTTGTTGTTTTAGGCAAAATGACAGTTCAACATATTTGCCTAAAATAGCTAGCTGTTTTAGGCAAAAAACTTGTTTCACAGATTTGCCTAAAACAGTTAGGCAAAATCGTGGCTGAACAGATTTGCCTAAAACAACGAGCTATTTTAGGCAAAAATCTGTTTTTCCATTTTACGCATTAATTTGACTTTAAATAAAAGCCCAAATTAATTTCCAATATACTATTTAAATATTTTAAGCCCAATGCTTTATGTGTGATCCTATAGATCCATTTAATATTGGCAATGAATTAATAAATTAATTCAAAGGCTATATATATTCTCTAACAAGATATTATAGCATTCCAAATTAAATGAAAATGCAAATGGCATTTAGTGACCTAATGGAATTTTGCATAGTCCCTTACCCATAAATATCAAAATTAATATAAGGCATGGAACTAGTCATCCTTATATATATTAATTCCTTTCTTGATATTCCAGTGACACTGAACTCTCAGATAAATAATGATTACTTATTATTTCATCTCGATATGGCCATACACTTCTCAATTCATTGATCAAGTGGCCGATGATATTTTTTCTCTTATAGAGAGGGGTAATCCCTTCACTTCTCTCATGCTCTCTAACATGAATCAATGCACACCCAAGCATACCCGTACTTGTCACTCTGTTACGAGCACATTAGGTGTATGTCAAAGCACACAATAATTCATAAAGAGTTTCATAGAGATTTTATGTCTAAGAACTACGATATAAAACTTGCATATGAGAAACACTTATGACTTGTATCATGTAGTGTTCTCATGAGTGGATCGAATCCAGATACCATGTTCTTTAACATGTATCTATGATCTCTGATTGACACTCTTCTCCTTATAATCCTTAAGATAGAACTCAACTTATCAGAGAGAGCATACTAGTCTTAATTCAATGTTATTCCCATAACAATGACTGACTAGGGATATTTAGAATGAAGTCTCATTTGTTTCAAGGTCTTACAACCATGTGCCTCACACATGATAACTTAAACTGAAACAACATTCTTGGATAGTTCTATCAATTGATATGTACAGGAATACAATAGATAAAACAAATGCCTCACTTTATTAATCCAAAGTGTTTTATTACAATGCATTGGGGCTAGGGCTTACACTAACAATAAGTACACTCAACAAATGGGTGAAAATCCAAATTAACATTTAAAGCTTTGTCTATAATGGTAACTGTATGACCATGAGTAATAAGGCTTTCCTTCCTAAAGGCACAGGTTAACATTTAATTGAAAATCCAATAGGTCCAATATATTTGCTCGGGATTATGAAAGCACTACAAAAGGAATTGTTCTTGATACGAAACCCTATTAAACTCATACTTATGGAAAATAGCACAAGCAAAAACTTTATACAAAGGCCAAAACTGTAAATATTTTATAAGCATTGCCTTTACCCTCTTAGTTTGGAAAGGTTTTCTCAAATAAATCAAAAACTCATTATCATTAATTCTTAGGAGGGTCACACATTCCATCTCTCTTGAAACCAAATACTCTATGTATAAAGGAATAAGTAAGTGTATGTTTTTCTCTCAACATACACAATTCTAAAACCCTAAAGTCATTCTCATTCACTTCAAAAATAGTATAAAACTCCATAAACAAGTTAACGATAGTAGGTTCATGCATTAAAACAAATATACCAAGACTGCATAAATTTAAAAGAGTTGTAAAGGATTCTTACATACCAACGTCTCTTAAGAGGGTAGTAAAAAGATACTTACAAGACACAATCTCTCTATGTTTAAGAGAAATCAACCTTGCAGCGTCTTCATCAGTAAAGATTGGAGATGGACTCTTGTAAACTGAAGTCAAGTCCTCTCCTTGTGTAACTTCTTATTTTTGCCTTGATGATGTAGATCCCCTTATTCTTGGCATCTTTTATGAAGATTAGAAGGAAAATAAAAAGAGAGAAAAACTTGCTAATAGGGAGAACATGTGAAAGAGAAGAAAAAGAAAAATAGAAATCTTGTAAATTAAGTTTTGTAGAGGGGAAAAGAATGAAACTAGATATTTAGTGAGAGAAACTAAGAAAAAGTGCAGAAGAATAAGGAAATAAGGGATATATATATAGGGAAATAACTTATTGGGAAAGGTAAAAGGCTACAACAATAAATGGATATGAAGACTAATACTTATATGGAAGGAAATTTTGAATAGGGATGAGAAAAGGTTGGAAAAGACATGACTTTAAATGGGAAAGGTCATGACCTTTTAGGGGTTTTCACACCTTTTCAAGAGAATTTCTAAAAGTAACTTCAAAAATAACAAAAATTGAATACCAAAAATATAAAATTGGAAACAAGAATTTAAAATATGGAAAATATTGAAAAATTAGGCAAGATTTGTGTTGTCATGAGTCCGTACTAGTGGAACGACTCGGCATATGAACTGAATGTAATAAATTGGCATGCTTGGTGACTAGTCGACATGGATGCAACTCTTTATGAATTGGCATGTCCATTTGTGACTTGGTATGCAACTATTTTGGAATGACTTAGCACACTTGGTGATGATTTGGCATGGTCTAACCAAGTTGGCACTCTTGCTCTCTGTGCTAAATTGGCACAAGTGGAATAAGTTGGCACACCCTATGTAAAAAAAATAAAAACAACCAAAAACTCAAAGAAAAACATTATGCCATGAATAATAATGTGTAAAAATGAGTAATAACATAATAATAAGATTAAACAAACCTAAAAACATACTAAAGACTCCTAAAATGAAAGATGTGTAGAAAGGAAATAATTAAAAAAAACATGTGTAAAAACAAAAAAAAAACATTAAGTAACCTAAGAAATAACCTCCTTAAGTGTAAAGAGAGTAAGCAATTTCACCTCACCAATGGACTTACCAACAAGATATGGCTTGAGGCGATGACCATTAACCTTAAAAATTTTTCCCTTATCATTTTCAATATCAATTGCTCTATATGCATAAACCTTAACCACATTAAAAGGACTAGACCATCTAGACTTGAGCATTCTAGGAAATAACCTTAATCTTGAGTTATATAAAAGCACCAAATCATTTTCATAAAATTCCTTTTTAAGTATATGCTTATCGTGCCACATTTCGGTGCAATCCTTGTATAACTTTCCATTCTCATAAGCATTCATCCTTAACTCCTCTAACTTATTAATCTGAAGTAACTTTTCCTACCAGCTTGCTTCATATCAAAATTCAAAGCCCATATTGCCTAATAAGCCTTATGTTAAAGCTCTACGGGTAAGTGAGAAGACTTGCCAAAGATTAATTGATATGGGGTAAAACATATTAGAGTTTTGAAGTCTATCCTATATGCCTATAGGGCATCATCTATCTTCAATGCCCAATCTTTCCTTGATGAAGGGACCATATTTTCCAAAATCCACTTTAGCTCTCTATTACTTACTTCAACTTGTCCACTAGTTTGGTTATGATATGAAGTAGCAACCTTGTGTGTTACCCTATACTTCTTTAATAAAACATCAATCACATTATTAAAAAAATGGGAACCTCTATTAATAATAATAGCTTTAGGAGTACTAAACCTAGGAAATATGACTTTATTGAGCATCTTCCTAACCACTTTGTCATTATTAGTGATAGTAGCTTGGCACTGCTTCAACACATTTAGAAACATAATCTATCATGACTAATATATCCTTATGCCTTAAAGAACTGGGGAAAGGACCCATGAAATCCATCCCCCAAGCATTAAAGATCTCTACCTCTAAAACTCCTTTCAAAGGCATCTCATTCTTCTTTATTATACTACCTATTCTTTGACATCTATCATGTAAGCACATAATTTCTAACATCATTTAATAAAGTAGGCCACCAAAAACCAAATTAAATTACCTTAGCAATTGTCTTAGAAACACCAAAGTGACTGCCAACCTCCAAAGAATAGGAATGCTTCAAAACATCTTCAACCACATCTTAGGGAATACACCTTATAATTAAACCATCTACACATCTCTTGTAAAGCAAGGGCTCCTTCCAATAGTAGAACTTAAAATCATGTAAAAACCTCTTTCTTTGATTATAATCCAAATCTTGTGGAAGGATACCACTTACTAAATAGTTGGCAATATTAGTAAACTAAGGGACCTCTTTAGACACCACACTTAAAAGGTGTTCACCATGAAAACTCTCATTAATAGGCACACTATCATCATTCTTTTTTAGTCTATCTTGATCCAATCTTGACAAGTGATCTGCCATAAGATTCTCACTTTCCTTCTTATCTCTAATTTCCCAATCAAACTCTTGAAGCATAAAAATCCACCTTAAAAGCCTTGGTTTTGCATCCTTTTTGCTCAAAATATACTTAAGAGCAGTATGATCTGAATAGACAATCACTTTTTGCCCTAAAGATAAGCTCTAAACTTATTGAATGCATAGACAATAGCTAATAACTCCTTTTTCCATAGTGGTGTAATTAATTTAAGCTTAATCTAACAACTTATTTGCATAATAAATAATATAAGGTTTACCTTCTTTCCTTTGCCCCAAAACTGCCCCCATTACAAAGTTTCTTACATCACATATAATCTCGAATGGCTTATCCTAATTAGGAGGTTGCAAAATAGGTGTTGAAACTAGAGTTCTTTTCAATGTCTCAAAGGCATCAAGACAAGCTTTATTAAATACAAACTTAGTATCCTTGGCCAGTAGATTGCATAATGGCTTAGCTATTTTAGAGAAATCCTTGATAAACATCCTATAAAATCCCACATGGCCAAGAAAACTCCTTATATATATCCTTTATACACTTTGGAGGTGGAAAATTGGCTATCACCTTAATCTTTGCTTTATCTATTCAGATCTTTTTACTTGAGATAGAATGAATAAGAACAATACCCTCTTAAGCCATGAAGTGACATTTCTCCTACTTAAGCACCAAACCATGCTCCATACACTTATCAAGAACTTTGGAAAGATTCTCTAAATAATGGTCAAAATTAAATCCATAAACATTGAAATCATCTATAAAAACTTCAACATATTCATTAATTAAATCACTAATGATTGAAAACATGCATCTTTGAAAAGTAGCAAGAGCATTGCACAAACCAAAAGGCATATGTCTAAAAGCAAAAGTACCATAGGGACATTTAAATGTAGTTTTACCTTGATCATCAAAAGAATAGGTATTTAATAAAAGCCACTTTGACCATTTAGATAGAAAAAATGCAAAAAAATAGCTAGCCTTTCTAAGACATGTTCACGAAAAGGCAATAAAAATGATCTTTCCTAGTGGGCTTATTTTACTTCCTATAATCAATACACATATGCCATCCCGTGATAGTTCTAGTAGGTATCAAGTAATTAGCCTTATTTGTTAGTGATATGCCTTAGAGCCCACATGTAATAGGGTTTCTATCCATGTATAAAGCATTTTATTTAAATAATAATAAGGTATTCATACATTATTTACTGCTTTTATGTAATAACATTCGCATGTGACTTAAACTATTGAATGTAGTTCATGGTATATAAACACAGTAGAAATATAATCATGAAGAATTCATGATATAAGATACCTATTGTATGCAAATGCGTTAATACCTAAATTATCCCAAGTCATAGTATTAATGAGATTGGACATTATTAATATAAATAAACTAGCATATGTTATACTTCTTAAATAGTTTAAGCAGTAGTTCTCATTATTTGTGATCATTGAGATGATCAAAGTTAACATATGGATGCTTGTTAGAAGAAAAAATTCAAAGCAAACCAATCATGAGAAACTTTACATGGATAATTATACTATATCAGTGGATTATCTCATCATATCAGTTGTGTAAGTATCCTTGGACTCGAGATTACCAAGATATCTCAGGTAGCAAGCGTTATACTTTAAATCCTGTACTTTACTCCTCGAAAGGGCATACATAGCTCAGAGATTAGGCATAATATAACCTACTTGGAGGTAATTAAGTGGCAAATAAATGACTCACCACCTCAATGTCTCAAGTATTTTTGTACATCTTTGTTCAGAAAACCTTGGCCAAGGTGGAATGCAAGTTTAATGAAATTCACAAGGGCATTTTAGGAATAAAGATAAAAGTATAGGAATACAATAAGTTCATGAATGAATTGATATGTGTCCATAGTCAATTTATGAATGAGATTAAAAGAATGGTGAAAGGAATAATTGCATGGAAACTTGATATAGAAGGGTAAAAGTTGAAACTATTAAATTATTTTCATTTGGGTAGTCGTGATGTTTGACTAGAAGCCTATCATGAATTGTACAATAATGTATGGAAAATATCAATTGAGAATTGATATTATGGTTTAAAAGAGTTCAAATCATAAGAGTCACACTTCAACTAAGACTCTTAGATTCATAGTTCGTATAGGACTCTTAGAGTCACGGTTAGATTAGGACTCTTAGAATCATAGTTTGACTAGGATTCTTAAAGTCCTAATTTTATTAGAACTCTTTAAGACCCAATTTTATTAGAAATCTTAGAGTCTTGTTTCAATTATAACTCTTAGAGTCCTAGTTTGATTAGAACTCTTAGTTACATATTGTACTACCAACATGCACAGGAAACCCAAAGGGTCGCACTTATATAAGAATTAAGGTCTAAAGTAAAAAGCCATGTAAACATGAAATGGAAACTTATTTGATAAGTTTTTAAGAGAAAATTTAGGGTTTGAGAAAAAGATAAAAAGTCTTTTGCATAGAAAAGGCCTATAAGGCCTAATCTGTGCATGGAGCTTTTATGAGTTAGAAATTTTTTTCTGGAGCACATTTTGCATTGGATGTAGCTAAAAATTAATATGGTGCTTCATTAATATTCTATAAGGCTATACATAATGTTTCAATGTGTTTGGAGCCCATTCAAATGCACAGGCCCAGTTTATTTAGGCCTTATGTTCAGAATTGGACTATTGGGCTTATGAGTGTCACTTACGCCTATCCAATCCATCAAAGCTCAATTAAGAGGTATGAACATTATAAAACAACCCAAATATAACCCATGAGGTGTATAAATACATCTTAAATTTTTGGGGTGGAGAGTACTTGTAAAGGAATGCTTGCTTCAATTGATCCCATATAGTGATTAACTCATTAAGCAAACTAGCAAGCCATAGTTATGCTTTGTCCTTGATAGAAAATAGTAATAGCCTAAGTTGAATTGCATCATTTATCACTCCATTAATTTTTAATGTTGCACACACACTGAGAAAAGCCAATATATGGGCATAGGGATCTTCTCATTAGAGACCTCCGAACTAATTATTTTGCACCATTTCAATAATACTTGGCTTGATTTCAAAGTTATTGTTGGCAATTATAGGTGCCATAATTTCTTCAAAAATCCTCGATATGTCAGGTATAGCAAAATTGTCCAAAGTACACCTATCTGGATCAGCCATTATATTTGAACTTTGGTCTTCCTCTTCTTGTTGTTGTCTTTGATCTTTGTTCAAAGCACGAAGAGTCTTATCAATTTTATTATCAAATAAAAGAATATTATTGCTATTATTACTTTTACATATAAAAGAAAGAAAATAATCAAAACTAAACTAAACTGCTAAAAATTAATCACACTATAGAATAAAATTAGAGAAAAGGCCTAAAATAACCTTTTTTTACCCTAAGTTAATAAAAATAATCAGTTAATTGACTCCCTAGCAATGGCACTAAAAACTTACTGCAGTGTAAATTTTATTATCCTAATCTCTAAGATTTAGATAGGGTGAGTACGGTGTCAAATGTTAGGAATTAGCATGTATAAAAGTTGCTTTATTATATTAACCAAATGGATATTTAGATGGATAGACAATGATAACTTTGAATGACTTGTTTATGCTAAAGTCTTCAATCAATTAAACTAATAATCTAATCTTAATTTGTAACAAACAATACCATCAAATAAGGTTATTAGAACTACAAGTCATAAATTGATTAAGTAAAGATTCAATGAGCACAAAGCCAAGTAATGATTGAAGAATAAGGCCTACTATCCCTAAGTGCAAGTCTCATTGTCAAATAAGGGCATTCTCATCTATAGTTCACAAGCATTCTCATGTCAATGTGGAGATAGATGACAACTATAAAGTTTTATGCCTGTTCTTTAACCTTTCAAAGTGAAATCCTTGTCTCTTAAGTGATTTCTAGACTTTAAGTAAATTCAATTGTTTGTCCACCAAAATACCCCAATTCTCATTATGAACAAATTGATTAACATATTGTATATGGTGATCAAGCATACATAACAGGTTAATCACCCAATTGTATTAATAAAGAACAATTCATACTAGTAATTCTAACAAATAAATTAGCCTAAATACATATTATCAAAATAATAAACACGAGGAAGAGAATGATATCAAGTAATAATGATCTAAAGAGAAAGAGAAGAAAGAATGGTTGATGACTCCTTAATGCTTCTTCAAAAAAATACTTGAATGTTGAATGACCTCTTTTGATCTCTTTTCTTCCATGGTGTATTCTTTTTCCTCATAATCTTTTCTCAATTGTTTTGGTAGTTAACTTGGTAGTTTTTCTGTATCTAAAATGTAGTTATCTTCATGTATTTACAGTCCCAAAAGTATCCCAAATGATGCCTTTCGGAAAGGGATGTAAACTTAAAGATGCATGTGAAAGGTTGCAATGGTTAACATTTGTGATGACTTGGGACACTAGTGTCAAGTTAGGTGAGTTGGCATAGGCTGGCTCTATAATGAGCTGGTACACTTCTAACTTCTTCATAACTCAATTCATTAAGGCACGAGTCAACATCCTAAGTCACTTTAATGTGTCTGCACATGCTGGCATGAGTTAACACAGGCTCTAAAACCTCGCTACTGTCCTTTTTCTTTAGTTCTTTAATAAAAAGCCCTTAATTATGCTTCTATCATCAAATTAGGCACACTTAGCCCATAAAACATAGTAAAATAAACAAAACACATGCATGAAACTCATAAAATGATGCATAACTGAACAAAATGGCTATGCTAAATTGCTTTTCATAAGAGCTGTTCAAACTAAAAATCATTTGAATAGTGGTATAAAACAAACATAAAAATTATATGGCATAATTCATGTAAAACACCCAATTAAACATAAAATAACTTGATTACATCTGACTATTCACAATTGAAAACACTTAAAAAACTCTTATTATCTTTTTCTTCTTTCTTTTTCTTCTTTTCTATTACAATGTTCTCCCAAATTTAATACCATATCATATAAACCTATGAAAACAAATAAAGTGTTAGAAAAATATGATCTAAAGGAAAAGAGCTAAGTAGCACACAGAAGAAATTACAAATATCAATTAAAGATTTTCCCAATCCCAAATACATACACTATGTTCATCAAAATCAAAAATATATATTCACTCTATTTTGAGAGAAATTAGAAATAAAGAGCAGATCTAATATTGATATGCTTTTTGAAATTACCAATCCCTCATTCCTAAGTAGAAATATGCAATTGAAATGGAAAAAAACAAAATTATCTAATAGCAAAAACCAAAATATAAAGTGTAACTTTTTCTAAACCACAAATGCAAGAAATAAAACCCAATGATAAGAAAAATAATTTAATTTGATATAGAATTTTATCGTACTTAAAGTCATATATATGTACAAATTGTTAACCCTATAAATAATAAAATCGATAGCTATGATTTTTCACCTTATATCCTATTTTCTCTCTTTTTCATGATTTCTACATGATTTTTTCTATTCGATCAAGAATGTTATCATTGATGCGGTCAAATACACCTTCACCCACCTGATATTGTACCAATGTCTATAACAATTGCAAGCAAATTAAAGTCTAACATTTCATTGAATAAAAAAAATCCCTGAATTATTTGTTGTGTATTGCAAGTTTGGAGATCTTAGTGAAGGGGAACAGTTGTGACCAGCCATTGCCACTTCAACTAGCCAAGGTTGATGTAGCAATTACTAAACCAGTCGTGGCTAGCGTAACTGTTACTGCCACATTGTAACACCTAACCTTTCTCTTTACAGTCTCTCCCTTGCCTTGTCTTTTCTTTTTCTCATAATCACGCTTTCTCTCGCCTAAAATTAAATAAATTATTTTTTTCTTTCTAGACACTTTTGGCCTCAAGTAGAAATATGAGCACCACCACCAAAATCCTAGCTATCAGGCACTCCAAACTACACCCAGAAATTATGCTCACTCGCTAGAGATGAATCGATAAAAGATAGGAGATCTCAATGGCTTGAGCTTTATTCTAGGAATAACAGAGCTTTTTTTATGAGGCTCTGACTATTAGGGACCACTCAGATGTGATACCCATCCAATTCATAAGTGAGACAAAATCAAGTACAATCCCCAACTCTAAAACCTTCTTTTCACATGGGTACATTGTTAGTTTGAATTACAATACATTTATAATTTGTTATAATGAATCATATTGTTGATAAGAAATTAACTTTAAACAAATATAGGACATCATATTCTTACTTACCTCAATCAACAACATCAAACCTTTAAAATAACTAGTAAAATTGGTCATGATGCCTTTAAAATCACTATTTATGTTAGTCCTTTTGCTGATATAAAGAAAGACGAGCGATAAATTATTTTTATTATATTAATTACATAAAAGAAATTAAATTATTATTTTTACTTAATAACATTTAAGGGTGTAATTGAAGCATGAAGTGTTAATTTAGGGGTCAATTTGTTATTACGGCATTTGAAGGGTCAATTATGAATAAAGTTGATTTAAGAGAAGCATAAAAGAGAGTGTGTTGGGAATTATCGGTTACATGCATCTCATACATAAGTGGAATTTAAAATTTTTAACCAATAGATCTGATGTTGCCATGAATTTACAATATACATATTAATGAGAATATGAAAAATCACCTTTCATTTTTGTTGAACAGTTGATTTTCCTTCTCACTGGGTTGTCACAAACCATAGTGTCCAAAATTGAACACCTTCAACGAGTAATCCACGCTAGAGAAGGATTGAATGAACTAACAAAGGAGGAGAGCAAGATCTAGCTGAAATCCCTTGATGCTAGCAATGAGGAAGTGGCAGCTAGGGTTTTTGAGAATGGGAGAAAATCTTTTTTCTCTTAATTGTTCACCTTCACCCTAATACCCTATCACTTAGATTTTTATAGTTAGGTTAAAAATCCAACTTTATAATAGGATTGGGCTCTTTAAAATTGCTGAAAAAATATTAAATGGGCTTCTAGAATTATTAATAATTTATTTGGGATAAATTAAATCCAATTTAAGTCCATTCACAAAAGACTATGCACAAAACCCACAAACTAGGCCCTTTGTGCATATACTTGGATTTAATCACCCAAATGAATTCCAAATCAATCCAAATTTAATATGTGGGCTCCATAACACTTATGAAATATATTTAATTTGTTTTGGTCCAAGAATTAGGCCTCTAAGGCTTTCTACAAGGGCTTGGCATGTAACCCTTCCTCTGGAGGGTTTTTACGCCAAAACCATTCTTCTGGGCCTCTTTTAATTTCTCCAATGGATCTATTAATTATTATATCAGCCTAATAAAACTTATATTCTAATAATAATTAATTATGAAATAGAATATTTCAATTAGGTCCATTTTACATAATATTTCTAAAAAGTTCTATGAATAATTTTACTTGATCATAAATAATTAAACTCTTTAATTAATTATTCTCTTATTTACTTCTCTTTTCCCATAATAATATCAAATATTATTATCCTTGTCATTTTACCATTTTTTCCTTTTCTCTATACGTGTGTGACCTATTGGGTTCCTATCCATATTGGTAGTATAATACGTAATTGTGAGTTCTATTCAAAACTGATATGATTTAAACTCCTTTAAATCATTTTATCAATCCCTATTGATATTTATGATACATTATTATACAAGTCATGATTGGCCTCTAGCTAGGCATCATGACTGCCTAAATGTTAGGAAAGTCAAGTGGTTTGACTATACCCTTCCATAGAAATAATTACCGTGCAATTACTCCTTTCACCACTCTTATCTCAATTAGATTCTGAGTATGGATTTCTATCAACTCATATAAATCTAATTACGTATGTTCTATTAATTTAACCATTATTCCCAAAATTCCCTTCATGGATCTCTATCCATCTAGTCATATTACTCTAGCCAGAGATTCTCTATACAAGGTAATTATAGAATCATGTGAGATAACTTTCCTTAATATATTTGGGATGGTGAATCCTTTGTCAATCACTCAACTATCTTCAAGTAGATCATGATATACCCAACCTCCTAACTATGTTCACCTCCAGTTGGAAGTAATAAGTTATGGAGTCAAAGTATACCACTTGCTACTTAAGATAACTTTGGTGATCTTAAGTCTAAGGATACTTGCACAACCGCTATGAAGAGATTCCTCACTGATATAGATTTAATATCCATGTGAGGGTTCTCTTTGTAGGTCTCCAATGAACTTATTCTTCTAACAAGCATCCACATGTTAGCTTTGATTATCTTCCATAATCACAGTTATGAGAACTACTGCTTGAACCATTCAAGAAGCATAACATGTGCTATTCTATCCGAATTAACAATGTTCTGTCTTGTTAATTCTATGACTAGGGATATTTAGATATTAACACATTTGCATGCAATAGACATCTCATATCATGAACACTTTCAATATTTCCTTTGCATTGTGTTTATAATATCTAGGACTTCATTTATTAATTTAAGATTTACAAACTCATGTATTTAAACATAGCATTAATAAATGAATGATGCCTTTTATTAAGAATATGAGTTCATACATAAGAAATACATCCCTATTACATGGGCTTTAGGGCATACTCTCTAACAGAGTGTTCAATGTATAACATGCAAAAAGATGGGAGATTTATGTGTGGCATGCAAAATGTGGAAGGACCAAGAAGGGAATTTTCTTTGTCATTATAAATAGTAATTTACACAAGTTACAGAGATAAGGAATAGAAGAGGAGAGTGGACGACACCTTCTTGAGGAATTACATAATTTCTTTCTTTTATCATTCACTTTTCCATTATTCTGTCTCTCCAAGAATTTTTGAAGAAAATCACTTGCTTGTTGATTATTCTATAACAAGTTGGTGTTAATCATTAAGGTAATAGTTTTAAAATTTGGTTCACATCTTCTTCTTCTTATTATTATTTTTTTGAGTTGTTGTTTAGGTAAGATACTAGAAATGAATGATTAAGGAGTTTATGTGTAGAAGGAGAAGAAGAAGGTAGAAAGAACAAAGGGAAAGGACTTGCACAAGATTAAAGACTAGGGGAAATTCGACAAAGGTATGGGATTAGGATTCTCATACTTGCATGTAGATATTATTAGTAGAAACATGATTTAAATGTCTTGTAGTATGAACAATTGAAAAGAGAAACAATCTTTAAGTAGTGTTATTTAAAGAGAAAGACATGAAGCATTATAAACTAATGACTGTAATTTCAGCATAATTTGAGTTAGAAAACTTTAATTGAGACAATTCTAATTTCTAAGGTTACATAAGATATATGCCTACAAATTTTTGGAAGGGATCTAGCACTAAATCTACCTTTAAGTCATCCATATATTTAATTGAATTTCATGTGAGTTGTTGATTTTGGTTCTAGAAGAGGTTGTAGTAAAAATGATTTATTTTTGTGTATATTGACAAGAATGCTATGAGGTTAATTTCTATAACAAAATATACTTCAAAATATACAATTCATATGAAGGAAGCTAAGCTTAATTCTATCTTTAAACATGTCAAATTTTTGCTTGAATTCAAACTTGTTCACAACACTGTTCATAGGGATAGTATTCAAAAAATGCGAATATCTTGAGATCTAGAGATGCTATTGAAATGATTTTTGATGTTATAGAAACTAGAAAATAGGGAAACAAGTTTTTAGAAGGAAACTTTTGCTAAAAATGATGTTTTCTAGGTCAAAAATGTTATACAAGTATAATTCAAAATTCCGTATCTGGGCAGAATATAGGTCACGGTTACTAGATTTTAGCTAATGATCGTGAGGTAGTCCAGTTTTTAGTCAAGAATCAAAATGCAACCTATGTCACAATTACCAGGTATTACCTAATGATCGTGACCCCTTTACACTTCACTTAACCCTCACTTAAAGTTCCTAAAATGATTGTAATGGGTATCTAAATTATTTTTATTATAAATAAAGCAATTTCTAACATAGAAATTCATGCATCAAAGAATATAAATTAAGTTATGATTTTATATATCTTATTTACATGTTGTTATGTTAAATGAATGATTTCATGAAAGCACATTGAATTATATGAAGGATTACATGGCAGCATATTGAATTATATGAATGATTACATGGAAGCCCATTGAATTAAAGATAGCATGTAATATAATTGATGGTAAAGACATGTATAGTCATATAAGTTCAAACTTATATACATGGTTTACTATACGAAATTATGCTTACATGTATTAACTCTAGTGATAGAGTAATTTTTACTTGAAATGTACTTGTACTATGAAATATGAAACGTTTAAGCACGATGAATAAAAGTTATATATACATTGTATTGCCTACTACTAGAGTTCAACTGTGGATAAATAGGTGCTTATAGGGATATTGTAGTTGCTACTGTTGACTCCGTTTCAGTCTAAATTACTGTCGATCCCGTTTGGATCATAAACAACCTCATTTGGGTTGTTAACTGACCCCATTTAGGTCTGCTTGATCGGTCTACTATTCTGTTGGCCCTATTTGGGTCTATGTTTGCGATATCCTCGGATATCTCTTGTTTTGATACTTTAGGGTATCTACTGTTCCCGTTATCCACCTTTAGAACTTAAGCAAGCTAAACTAAAGTATAAATCTGCCACAGTTAATTACAGTATAATTAATGTATATGATATATGGAATAACATGTTTAATTGTGGTTTTTAATGTATGCATTATATTTATATGTATATGTGAAGATCATTTTAAGTAATGTTGAAATTTAAGTATGCTGAATTAAATGTAGGGTTACGTTGTTGTTTAAAATATTATATTTTATCATATACTTATTTCTAATATGTCATTTTTAATGTTTTCAATTTATGTATGATTAAATGATTCTGACAATAACTATGAGTGGTTGTCTTTTATATTTTGTATCCCCACTAAGCTTTATAGCTTAGCACGAGTCATTTTATCCATGTAGGTTCTGTAGTCAAAATTTTTGCACATGAACGTTCTCTGCACCAGGACAAGCCAATGCCAGTTCATAGAAGTTGATTTAGGAATTTTTGGTTAATTTTGTATAAGTTTCTTTAATATGTTTAATAAGTATAAAATGTTATATAATATATGTATATCATATGAAATATGATGTTGTATTAAGCTCATCATGAGAATTTTAGTATGTGCCTGCATATAGGAGCTAGAATGTATATATATATATATATATATATATATATATATATGATGGAATGTTGAATGCTATGCATGATAATGAATATAAAACTAAGATAGTTGTATCTAGCATTAATATGATAAGTATGTTGCATGATGAGTGGTTATGTATATGTAATTAAAGAAATTGAAGTTGTGAGAAACACCTAATTAATATATAGGTTGATTGATTAAATAGATCATTAGAATGATTAATGTTGGTTTAATGGGTTAATATCTTACTATTATATGACTGAAATGTATGGTATAATATATGATAAAGGCACTAGACTTAGGGTGTTTCAATTTTCCTCAACCTTTTATTAACAAAATGTTAGAAAGTTTGGTAGGTAACAAATTTTACTATGCAAGTCCCACACTCACTAGTGCATAAGTTAATTACACTAATACAGAGAAGAGGTTATTGGCAATAGTGTTCTCATTTGACAAATTTAGGCCATATCTTTTTGGTTCCAAAGTCACAGTGTGGTCGGATCATGTGGTGCTTCAACACTTTTTACTAAGAAGGACTCTAAATCGAGGCTCATTAGATAGGTTTTGCTACTTCAAGAGTTTGATGTGGAGATCAAAGATAAGAAGGGAGCATAAAATTTTGTAGCTGACCATCTATCTAGACTGGATCATACACATATAGAAAAAAAGGGAAATTTCTAATATATTTCCTGATGAACATATTTGTGCTATTTATTTATGTGAAATTTTGATTCTTTGGTATGTAGATATTGCCAATTTTCTTGCATGAGATTACTTTTTAAATGACCTAACTTGGCAACAAAAGAATAAGTTAAAGGTGGATGCAAGGAATTACTTATTGGATGACCCATATTTGTTCAAGTTATATCCCGATTAAGAGATTCGAAGATGTATTAAGAAGGAGAAGCAGGCAAATATTATTAGACTATGCCATGGATGAGAGGTTAGAGGCCACCATGGGCCAAATTGAATAGTTGCAAAAAATTCTCCAGTCAAGTTTCTTCTAGCCTTCTCTTTTTGCTAATATTAAATCTTTTATAGAAACATGTCATGGGTGTCAACATATAGGAAATATTTCGAAAAGAGATAAGATGTCTATGAATAAGGTTTTAGAAGTTGAAATCTTTAACGTCTTTGGTGTTAAATTTATGCGGCCATTTCTAAACTCATTTGGTTTAAATATATCCTAGTTGTTGTAGATTATGTGAGTAAGTGGGTAGAAGCAATGGCTACTGGGACATGTGATGCTCGAGTTGTGCTTGAATTCCTTAGGTGGAATATTTTAACTAGATTCGGGGCACCAAGGGCTATTATCAATGATGGGGGCAAGCATTTTGTCAACAATCAATTCAAAGCATTGCTTAGTAAGTTTGGTGTTAGGCACAAACTTGCAACCCCATATCATCCCTAAGAAAATGGGCAAGTAGAAGTGTCTAATAGGGAGTTGAAATCAATCTTAGAGAAAATAGTGAATAATGCTAGAAAAGATTGGTCTCAAAATTTAGATGAGGCTCATTGGGCCTATAGAACTGCATTTAAGACCCTTATAGGTATGTCTCCATTTAGGTTGGTTTTTGGGAAAGCATGTCATTTGTTATTTAAAGTAGAGCATAAGGCATATTAGGTTACAAAACTACTTAATTTTGATTTGAGATATGCAAGAGAAAAGCAATGTTTGCAGCTCAATAAGCTTGAGGAGTTTTGACAATGGTTTTTGACAATACTGCTTTATACAAGGATAAAATAAAGCATTGGCATAACAAGAAGCTAAATCAGAAGGAATTTGCTCCCAGTATATTTTTCTTGTTGTATAATAGTTGATTGAGGTTGCTCCTAAGTAAGCTAAAATCTAGATGGTTTAGGTTATATCAAGTAGTCTCAAGCAATGAATTCAGAGTGGTCACCATCAAGAATCCAAAGGATGGGCATAAGTATAAAGTTAATAGGCATAGGTTAAAGCCTTATCATATTGCTTAATTGGAGATTGGTGACACCCTATGTTCATTCATAATTCCATATTCATATGGCACTGCCAATGATACCACATAGCTATTTAATTTCATTGCTTAGGCTATATGCTAAGTCTAAAATCCAACTTAACATTTCAATTTTCCTTGTTCACTTTAATATCGCTAAGTTACTATTCAATTGGTATAAATTTTGGTACACTACAAGAAAAATGCTTTTTAACGAGGGGAAATTCAATCGTTAAAAGTTAAAATTCGATCATTAAAACACTATAACGACCATAAAAATCCGGTCGTCACCAATCGTTAAAAACCCCGTCGTTAATAGTATAGATGACCGGATTGATATCTGGTCGTTATAGTTATTGACAGGAACAAATTCGGATGTTAAATATAAATTTTTAGCGCTGGATTTCCCTTCGCTAATTGTGTTCTGCTTTTAACGAAGGGAAGTCCGGTCGTTAAAAAAGCCCTTTTAACGGCCGATTTCTCCCTTCGTTAATTCTTTACCACTTTTAGCGAAGGGAAATCTGGTTGTAAAAATTAACTTATAACGACCAAATTTCCCTTCGCGAATTGTTTATATCTTTTAACAAAAGGAAATCTGATCGTTAATAATTACAAATGGTGACTGAATTTTCCATTGATAAATGTACATCCAATAATTAATATAAACAATTTTATTTAAATATTTCACGTACACCCCATTCACACTCCAACACATACATACATAACCAAAAATATAATAAATACACTTTTTTTAAATTGCAAAAAACCAATTACAAAGTATAGCAATCTTTCTAAATTGTTTAACATTCTATTTGTCATATATAAATTTATTTAGAAAAATAGCCCATTGCTATACCAACATCTATCTAGCTAGAATTTTAAAAAAAAAAGAATAATGAGCATCAAATCTTCATTGTCCATTGATCAAAAAACTTGCAAACATAAATTTATAATTAATATTCATTTATAAAGGCAGTAATAATACAAATAGATGTATATTTCGATCTTAACTAGTTCAATACTTCAAACTATGTTATGGTTATTAATTTTCATGACCAGAAGTATATGAATAACAAGCCCAAGCTATGATATGATTCATCATCCTAAAGATACTACTAACAAGCTCAAGCTATGATGTGATTCCACCACCCTAAAGAGATATAAAAAATACTACTAACAAGCTCAAGCTAAGCACTCACGTAGATCAAATAATAGGATAACTATGTTCTGAAACTTACAATTCATCTAGAACCATGCCTCACAGTTCAACATATAAAGAAGCTATAAAATAGAAAGTGAAACTTTTTAGAATTTTCTGATATTTAGGAATCAAGATGATTTTCTTGTGAATAAACCACTAACCTCAGTAAATACCAAGACAATCTTAGGAAGATGCTGATTATTTGGACCCAAAAGTTCACTATCTGACCTTTAGATAGATACAAAGATGAATATTGATTACAAATTCATGTATAGGAAAAGATCAGAGAGGAAATCATATAGATGAGTCCTCACCTCTCTACCATTATGCAAAGCTGTTCATGAACAACTTTTGCTTCAAATAAATCACCTATTATTGGCAGACAATTTAACCACGCTGGAACCACCTGCAAACACATTTACTACTGTTACTTACAAATTGCAAGAGATATGCCGAATGGTAAATTTTCCCTAAAGTGAAAACACATTTATATAGTGTATAATACATTTATATATTGTAGAATACCCTTTAATGATATCTATATGATTTTCTAAAATAGATACCACAGGAACACAAAATTACCTGAACTAAATCAATACTTTCATGATGAAATTGGCAAATTTTTCCTAATACAGAAATAGCATTATCATACGCCATAACATTTTCACGTAGCTTGGCATTAAGATGTCATGTATGTACCCATTTTCTTTTTTTCCACTCCTTTGGGAATGAAGCCATCCGCCATAGAGCTCAATAGCAAATGAAATTCAAAGTCATACAACATGCAATTTCTATAAATAATTATTAAGCAATATGGTGTATTAAATCCTATTTGAAATTACAAATGGGATGGACAATACAATTGATCCACAATTTATTGTAAAGAGTTGATTGATCCTCCAAAAAAAAATCCCATAATAACTTATTTTTACGAGTGAAAACCGACATGCCTTTCAATAATCATAATCTAGACTAGTAAATCAAAATAATAATAATAGCAAATCGACAACAATTCAATAAGAAAAAAATACTGATTAATTACAAAAGTACAACTAATATGCCATCAAGCAAACAACTGTGATTAATAGAATTATTTCAAATTTATAAATGTGAAATAAATCTGTTGATTGTAAATTACAAATTACAAGTACCAAGTGAAGTTCCAAAACATCACAGAATTGACAGACACAAGTTAGGAACTTAGAACTAATTCAACCAAATCACTTGGTACTAAATCAACCACATGTAAGTAGAAACAGACAGACAATTGCTGAAAAGAAAAGAAAATGAATATACCAAAACCAACGAATTCAACATAAAACTAGGAAACACCTAAAAATGTATTAAGGTAGTAATAAGTTCATGTATATTAAACAAAAGTAGAGACAAATAATATAAAAGTGAACCAAAATTTACTGTTTGCTTAGTTAGGCTTGATTTCTTGTAGACTACTGCCCCCATTTTTCTTCCCAGTCATTTGACATCAGCACAACTACTCAAGTCATTGCCACTAACGCTTCTCTGCTCTACGCCTCTACCTGATGTTTAATTTTCGATGACAATAATTCAACCATCGTTTATTCAGCCACGACTCAAGATAAGATTCGGTTTTCCCAGTATGATCACAATAATTGATCAACATTAAGGGCCTCTATTTGTTTTCTCAGTTCGTCGAGGTCATCCATTGTTGTGCTTGTTTTAGCAGCTGGGAAATTTTGAAAATCATCTGTGCTTGGGAGCTCAGATGAAGTGGGGTTTCTGTAACTGTTAATGCTTCTGTGTCCATCTTGGCTTTAGCAGCAGCATCCATAGTGGGCTTTACAAGGATGTATTCTTTTTGGAAAATAAAATTAGTTTATTTATACTCAAAATATATGCATACATGAATGTGTGAGTGCATAAAAAAAGCAACTACTTTTGAATCAAAAGCTGTTTCAATACCTGACGCTCAAGACAAGCTGCATTTGAACACTGAGGATTTGGCCTCATTTCCATGGTTGGGAAATAATATTTAAGAGAATTGTACTCCTGAAACCGATACAAAAAGCCAGAGACCAATAAAAACTTCTCAACTTAAGCGACATGCGCTAACTAATTAACCCTCAAAATCAAGTAATAAAAAGAAATATAGCATCAATAAGTGTTGGGTACAAATTGGAGAAGGTGAAGAGAAATAAAGAGGATCAACATAGAATTTACCAGGTATGGGGACACATGTCCAAATTGTAACAAGAGCTTCAAGGTATTTTGTACTAAAAGCCCTGTAACAACTCCCTAAAGTTCATTCACATCACTAGATATTAGGATATTAGAAATAAAGCATATAGTTTATGGACTGAAAATTCTTTAAGATCTAAAGTTTGTCTGGATCTTTAGCCACTCTATAATACTATTATGGAAAAAAAGAGTGAAAGTGCTTTTAGAAATGAGAAAACACCCAAGAAGGTTGTGAATAAATTACCATTGTGGTTGGTAATGATGTTGCACAAACCCCCTCATGCTTGAGAGTACGCTCATCTACACCAGATGCTACAACCTAATAAAGAACCAAGCCATTGCTATAGTTTGTTATTTCCCAACTGTACAATTACTTATAGGGCATATATACCAAAGGAAAAGATATAAGTATATACAAAAACAATGCATAACATCCAAAAAATACCTCAAAAATTTCAAAGTTACATTTTGGTCAGCCATTCTAGACTAAATCTCTATTAGCATTGTCAAAAATAAAGCTGAATGAACATACTAGAGGAGGTGCACAGGCAAAACAAGCTGTTGCTCCAGGAATTAACAGTTGTATATGACCCGAGGCAGCAACTTCAAATACACCTACCAAGAAATATCTCCATATGATGCTGACTTCATCAACAGATAAGGTGAGACCCAATAAGCCCAAGAAAGCAAACCCAACATCAATGCCCTAGAAGGTCCAAAAATATAAGAGGCATAATTATGTCTCGAAAATCTAAGAGCCATGCATAAACCTGACACATGTCTACAAATGAATCACAAAAGCAATTTGTGTTCCATTGAGCGCGTTTGTGAAGCCACTACAATAGAATATGAATATTGATGGACTCAATCATACTATAATCCAATTCTTCCTCCATTATTAATCAAGCATCCATATCAGAGTAGAACATGTAAAACAAATCTTGCTATATAACATGCTTGTAAATAATAAAAAAATACAGTAATCTCCTATGATTTTCCTAACAATAAAATGAAACAACAATCAGGAAGATGTTATTAACAGACTCCATCCATGTTTGATTCAATTCATTACAAGATTGCATATCCATAATAAAAGCCACCATCTAAATGAACAAGTAGCAAAATTCGCAGAAGCCACAAGCTTGAAAGCAGAAAAAATAAATAAGAAGGATATCTCAAAATTTTAATAATAAGAGAAAAACCCAGCCATTCTCTGATACAAAGAACACATAAATTCTCATGGCAGGTTATTTTCCTCCAAAATTGACAACTGGATTTTGTTATGCAAGTTATCGAATGAAATTAAAACCAAAGAAAATTAAACAGGAAAAAAATACTCCAAAAGGAAGAATCTTTTAGAACTCTGGGCAGGAACCTGTAATCCCCAAAACAAAGAAAGCAATTAAATTTTCGTAGAATTTGGAAACTTGCAAAAGAAAAGTTTAAAATAAAAAAATGTTGTAATCAAAATACCACCACAACAACAATAATCCGCGGGGGGAAGTTGTATTAAGCTCTAGTGATTCGGCTACATCATCAACAACAGTTGCTGAAAGAGGACCTGATGTGAAGATTGGGGCCAAGGTGAGGGTAAAATTTCAATCTATAAATTTAGCTCAGGTTCTGCCATAATGCTATAAATTTTTTCAAGCAAAAACAAGTTAAAATATCTAATAGCTGAAGTTTCATGTCCTTTTGACCAAGAAAAGCATGAAAATCAGTTGGAAACCCCATCTCTAAAACCAACCATCACCAAGGATTTAAAGAAAAAAATCGAAGAAAGAAAATCAAAGAATTAGAGATAACTTTCATCGATTAAAGTTGCAACCATCCACCGGTGACCGAAATCTCAAAAGGATCGACTACAATGGCAAGGCAAGTGGAGAGAAAAAAATAAGGTTAGGAAAATTGGGAAAATGAGCAGCTGAATGACAAGAAGTGGAATAAAAGTGAAAAAAATGGTGATGCAGCTACGAGATAAACCAAGCGAGGTCGAGAGCAATCAAAGCTTCTATTTCTGCCATTTCTATTAGATTTAGAAGAAAGAAAGAAAAGGTTTTGCGTTTTTTGCTCTTTTTTAATCTTTTAGGTTTGTGATTTTTATGTTGGAGGCAAACCACTCTGAAGTCCCACTTTATTTTTAGGACAATAACAATAGGATCTTCACTGTTTCAACCACCGAATTTAAGTAGGTGGTTAAATAATGAGAACTAACAACCAAAATAATTTCCCTTTGTTGTTAGTATATTTTAACGACCGTATTTTTAACCCTTTGCTAAATTTTGGTGGTTAAAAGTCTATTTTCTTGTAGTGGTAGCATGACGGCTTGTAATTCATGCTACCCAAACCTGCAAATGGCCAAAATTACACTCCCAAATGGTAAACTCCACCTCTAATACTTCAATTACATACATTGTACTTCTAATTCAGCCCATAACACATTCACACAATACACATGTTCCGTCACATATAATTCATAAAATCTTCTAAGGTTACATATGAAATCCATGATACATACATTGACTACTATTGTCCTAGATTACATGCATCCAAAATACATTAACCAAAAGTCTTTACAATGTACATGCCATGAGTGTAAGGACCCAAAATAGGCCCTAGCAAAATTTAAGGGAATTATCATGATATTAATGTCAAATCAAGCTTAATTAGAGGAATTATTATAAGTTAAGACCTTATGGATTAATGGTCTTATATGGCAAAGGATTAGAGAATTAATAAAAATTTTGGTATACAAGTGTGCAATTGAAAAATAAATTTTAGTTAGGTGATCTATTGTAATATAATTAAGTATTAGTGGGTCAAATCAATAAAATAATGGAAGATAGGGTGTAATTAAAGAAAAAAAAAGTAATCATAGGATCAAATTGGAAAGAAATAAACAAATGGGGACACATTTCTAACAAGCAAATAGATGAGGAAGAAAAAGGATACTTTATCCCTCTATTTAAGTGCTAAAACCCTTGCATATTGGAGAGAGAAAACTTTTGCTTGGTTCTTGAGATGGGGAGGATGAATTTTACGAGGAAAAGAAGAAAGAAAAAGAGTTTTTAATTCTTTAAGATAAACTATCTTGCATGTGGATCATTTAAAAGTTTTTATTGGAATCATCAAGGTATGGATTCAAAACCTTAATTTATCTCTTCTTCTTCTTCTTCTTCTGTCTTGTTGGATGGCTTTCCTAAGGAGAATGAATGCTGTAATTTTGATACATGACGGTATGAAAACATGATTTGTAGAAGAGGAAGCTAAGAAGAAAAAGAAAGGCAAAGAGGTAGCTAAAGATTATAGCTAGGTGGTGATTCGGCCAAGGTAAAGGAAATTGTGTCTTATGGTTGTTTTTAATGTATTTCAAGATAGAAATTTCTATAAAGATTTAGATTATGGCATGAGTTAATAAACCTAAAAGAATGAAGTCAAATATTTAAGAAAGGACTCGTAAAAAGAAGTAATGCATGTAAAGAATTGTTGATACTAGCTTTTGTAATTTTAGAATATCTCAAGCAACAGACATTCAATTGACTTGAATCTAGTTGATACTTCCTAAGATTTAGACCTAAAATTTTGTTGAAGTTCGTTTTGAGCTGCTGCCAGTTGTTATGATGATATTGTTGTATTTTTGCTATAACTTTTTGTAGAGAAGTCAAAATCAATTGAGACAAAATTTTGGTTAAAATAGATTCATATGACGACAAATTTCATGAAGTAATGATGTCAAAATTCTATACCCATTTTATACTATGAATTTTCAAATTGATGATAAAAACCGAATGGGCTACAGTGAACTGTTGCTTAGAGAATAGGAACATATTTTAGTAATTTCACTATATCTCATGTATAGAGGTTTGAATTCTATGAATCAAATTTTTGGTTAAACTAGACTTATATGTCTACAATTTATATTAAGTAATCTTGATTTGGTTCTATTTCTAAATATGTCAGAAAATGACTTGAATTCACTACTATTGGCAGCATGATTTCAAAGAATAGTTCTTAATGTTTTTGTAATATCATTAAATGTAAAAAAGATAATTAGGTAATTCTAGTTGGGTTATAAAATAGACTCTTATATCTACAATTTTATGAAGAAAAAAAAGTCTAATTATGCCTTTAAACCAATCTAAATTTAGATTGAAAACTAAAATCATATGCTGCCTGTCGTAATGAATAGTTATCAATAATTTAAAATTATCTTGAGTTTTAGAATTGATATTGCAATGATTTTTAATATTACTGAAACTAGAAAAATATGGGATCATGTTTATGGAAGATCATTTTGGCTAGATGGCTTTTATTAAGTTAAAAATAGCTTTAAGTATAAGCTTAAAAATCTATGTCTATGAAGGATTGTCGCAAGAATTTATCACCATTTTTGGTATGCATTTTTGAAATATTCTTATGCATTTAAATAAATTTAAGCATCTCTAGAAAATCATTTTGACTTTATGTAGAAATGATCTTAAGTATTTTAAGCACATCTATAATGGAAAAGTAAAACATTGAGAGAGATAAGTCATGAGTATATAAAATAATATCATATTGTAAGCATGGCTACTTATTGAAGCATATTTATGATAAAGGTATGTTATTATTCACCTCATTAACATAACATAAGCATGCTTATATGTTATTTATAAGTTAGAAATGTCAATGTATATTTGTATGACTATTAGGATATAAATGCATCATGTACAAGTTGATCATATTGTTATATGAAGATAAGAATGCGTGCTTATGTATTAGGGACTATGTGTCCTTTTGATATCATATGAATATGTAATGAATCATGATTACAAGGAAGTATGTTAATTATAAATAATCTAATAAAGTAAATGATTGGTTTGTTAAATAAGACTGTGTATACAAGTATATACACTAAAGATGGTATAGTTTTCCATTGATTACTTACTTTAGCGTAATTGTAATTAATTATGTACATATGTAAAGCTTTCACAATATTATAGTGTGATGAAAATATCACACAAAAAGGGATAGTAAAGCATGTATGTACATATATGATCACAAAAGCAAGCAGTAAATAGATATATGTAAAGCATGTATGTACATATAGTAAAGCATGTATGTACTTCAAGGGTAATTATGTTATGAGCATGTTCATACACATCGTAGATTAAATAAACTCAATAGAGCATGATTTTATGTACCATCATAATACATATGTGAAATAGTTATATGATTTAAAAGGATTACAAGTACAAAATAGTAATACTTAATTGTGCTCAAGATAACATGTTTATAGAAAATTTATACATGTATAAGTATATGACCTCATGCTCATAGATATACATGAATATATATATGTATGAATGTCTAAATGCATATGATGAGAAAAGATCAAAGTGTAAAAAAGCAATACCCAACAGTACGCATGATCACATGTTTATAGAAAGTTTACACACGTGTATGTATATGATTTCCTTGTTCATAGTTACACAAAAGTATACATGTGCATATATGAATATGATTGAATATAATAAAGATAAAGTAAAAAGATTATATTGCCTGCATCTATGTCTAGGTTGTGGATAGATAGGCATGCTTATAAGGGTAACTTACAACCACTAAGGGGTAGATTCGACCTCGTTTGGGTCCACTTAAAAGCTAAAGTACAGTTTAACCCATTTGGGTCATAATGTACTATGAAACTCGACCCTATTTGTGTCATATTATACAGACATGGTCCCATTTTGATCATAAACAAGCTCGTTTGGGCTGTAGCCGGCCCCGTTTAGGTTCGCGTGATTGGCCTTCTATACATTTCATTTTCGTAAGGAGGCTACTGTTTATTACCTTCGGGTATCTCATTTGTACCTTCAGGTGCCACCATTATAATTAGATAGTTTCGTACCTTCAAGTGCCACCATTATAATCAGACAATTTTATACATATACAGTATAACCTATTATCCACTTAATTAGAAAAGTGTAGGCTTAATTCATAGTAAAAGAAAAACATCAGATTACAATAAAAGTATAAAGAAGTTATGATAGTTCTTATATTGAACTTTATATGATTCTTATATAAAATCTCCATGTTGCATATGGAAACTATGATACTAAAAGAGGTTACATTTTTTATAAGCACATTTACTGTATATAGTATCGCATGTACATATTAGAATAACAAGCTAGATATATGAAGAACTTATGTATCAATATTTATGTTGGTGAAAGTACATTCTCTATAGTTATATGTTATTTGCTTGAGGTTGATAAATGATGCATATGCCTCTTATATATGAAAGTAATGAAATCTTGGATGCCTTTTCATGGTGTTTCCTATACTTAGGAATACATAATATAGGTAGCCTATTAAGTGTTCCTTATAATCACATGCTTCTTGCTTAACATTGAGCAATAAAATGAAAATTATATACGGCTCCTTACTAGTTTTATTTAATGAGTTATGATTTCATAAGCTTGGGTAATTATTACATATATGAAATAAGAGTAAATTAAAATGTCAATGTAATAGTAAAATGGAATGGCATATAATTATTAAAGAGAATGATATGATAATGGTAATACATGAATTTAGTATATAAGATATATTGTATACGATTATGTATCTTGGAGATTATTAATATTTTGTCCATACATAGGGATTCAATTTTATTAACTTAAAGTTTTATGATTTTCAAATGACTTCTATGAGCATAGATTGATATTATCATGCCTTTAAGAAAGTTAAGTAAAATGTAGTGATTAATTGAGTTTGAAATAAAGGAGCTGAAGAATTATAATTGAGGTATGTGAATATTTGTTAAGTAAATTATAACTAAGAGGAACTTTTACAAGTGTTTGGCATTGACTACAATAATAATTTGAGAATGTAAATAACTAAAAAAGGTTATGATATGGATAATTTTATATCAAATGATTAGATTTCTATGCTCCAAGATATGCTTTGTATGTGTGCATTTTGATGACCTTCAAAGAGATCATTTACATGTTTATAATCCCCACTAAGCTTTATAGCTTAGCACGGGTATTTTATCTATTTAGGTCTCAAGGATAGGACTTCTTCTTCTTATGATTGATATTTGTAGGGGACGGCTAACACAAGTTTTAAAAGATATTAAAATACTTAGTCTTCAGTTTGATTTCTTTTGGCTTTAAAGTTTGTATTTTGTGTTGGGAATTTTGTAAAGTAAAGATGCTTAATAGATGTAAATATTTTAATGTTTTAAGAGACTCTCTTCTAAGTAAAGTTTTAATAGTTAAGTTTCAAATACCATGTTTTAAGTTGTCTTATAAGATCTCTGTATAGTATGGTTAGTGATTTAATAAATGAAAAAACATGTTTAAAGGTACATGTTAAGGTATTTTAGGTAAGAATAGGTTAAGGGTGCTACAACGAGATTGCCCTTGTTTGCCTTCATTTTACCTATTCCTGCATGCAGTCAAAATAAACCATGCGCTAAGCAACTTTGTTGCCTAGTGGTTGATATATCTACACAAAATTTCATCTACTAAACTACTTTAAGTAAATTTACAATTATACCCCCAGTATTATATTTACTTAATTAGTTTAAATTTTATTCTTATGTTTCCTTAAATTACAATTTAATTTTTTTTACTTAATTTATTTATTTAATTTAACTTATTTCTCTACATAGTGGAAATTACCGTTTGGTCCTTAAATTTCTTTTTCTTTATATCTTATCTTAATTAATTCCAATTTTGGTCATTTTTGTTTCCTTTGACTTGTATTTCATTTTAGGTGGTAAATTACCATTTTATTCCTCATATTGATTTATAAGGTGGCAAATTACTTTTTAGTACCTAAACTTTTTCCTATTTATGATTTCACCCGTTTTCATTTATTTAACTAATTTAATACTTTTAATCACATTTTTAATGCCAAATTACCGTTTTGCCTCTATTTTCTTACGTAATTATATTTTTTCCCTTTTTTACTTTTTTAATTCCATTTTCCACATTTCCTTCATTTTATTACACCTTTAATATCCTTATTAATTACATTATATCATAAATAATACACACTTATATGGTATCCAAATATGCTTAACAATTATACATTCATTATAAATACATAAAATATCATATAAAAGTAATGAAAACATGCCAATGTTCCCACATATACCATTTAGCCTCATTAGGATTTCCCACATACCATTTAATTCTTTCTCTATTTACATGCATAATGTGTATCAAATGTCATTTCAAATGTTTATATAATAGTAGAAATTCAATTCACCTTATAATACCTAAGTTTCCTTAAAGTCCATCATTATGTTCCACTATGTATTATTATGTACCCTTATCATTTTCCATTCTAATCAATTTTACTATATTCTCCATATATTATATTGTGTATTCCATACCAAATATACCATTAATTATTAGTTTAGCTCACAATATCCCTTAATACCCAATTTGGCCCACCCTAAATCCCTTAGTTCCAATTTTTGTTTCATCAATTCATACATAAATCATCTTAGCTCTTCATTTTATCATGTTGGTTTGAACTATTTCTTATTTCTACATAAGTTCACCTAGTTACATAATGTATATTCTTGATAAATTTCAATAAAGTAAACGAAATTAAGAGTAAATTGTATCAACTAATCTTATTTTGGCTTGAGAGTTACCTAATCTTCCTTCTCCTCTCCTTCTTTCTCTTTGCCTTTGTCTTTTCCTTGAATTTACTCTTTAGGCCAAATTTGGAGGGAGAAATTAGTGAGTTTTAGCCATGAATTTAACCAAATAAAAGCTATTAAACAACTATACTAATCATGCTCTACAAGCCTATAATAAAATTCCTAACTAATTCTAATAAAAACTTGAATAGTTACCTAGTTAGTTTAATCTTCTCTCTCTAAAAATTCTCCAACTCCAAGCCTCCTTTTGCTTTAATTAAATTTCTAAATATAGAGAATGATTTCTAGAGTATATGACCGAAATTAAAGGTTAAGATTTGGTGGGAGGAAGAAGAAATGAAGAAAAATAGTGGAAATGGCTAAACTAAGCTAGGTTCGGATTCTTCAAAGGAAAGGGGAGAATTTTATAGAACTTGGGGTAGAATTGTAAATGATTCTAGACCCCTCTAAGTTTTTTATATGTCCACCAAATCTAGGGCCAAGATTCATCCATTTACTATTTGATCTAATGGCTTATTTTTAAGCCACTTGCCACCATTTCATTGGTCCCTACACATCTTTTGGCTATGCTACTGCATGTAGATAATTATGGTTCATTCTTAATGACATTAATGCCCTTAGATATTTAAAATATGCAATTAAGCCCATTAATTAATTAAATCTTAATTTTTGACCATTTTTCTAAAATGAATGTTCTATTTGTGAGAATGTTTTGAAATTTTTATCTGCGTGCATAAGCATACGTAGAAGTATGTATTTAAAAATTTAAGTCATTTTGACATTGTTTCAGTATACTTTCAACTCTAAAGGCAAATTCAGCTGGTTTGAAACCTAAAATTTTGAAACAGTTAGATAATTTATTTTCCATTTCCAATAGCTTATTTATGCTATTTCTAATGGGTCTATATGATCGAAATAGTTTTTTGAGCTCTATAGAATATTTTTGAGCCTAATCAAACTTTCAATCAATTCTTTCACGGTAACCAAAAAAATTCTTCTCTACTTGATTCGAGGGCCTATTTAAGCTCAATTTCTTTTCAAATTGCACCAATGGACTTCATTTAGTTATTTTCATTGTTGAAGTGTGATTTGATTTGTGTATTTTTTCATTAGTTATTTTCATTGTTGAAGTGTGAGTTTGTTTTAATATTTTTTTTTTATAGTTTGGTGATTCATGGATTAAAAAGAGAGTTACTGATGTTTTAAGTTTGAAGTGGATTAGAATTGTACTTTAATTGTAATTGAGTGCATGCATGGTCATGTCTAAGAGTTGGTTGATTGGTAAAGGAGGAGACTAATTAGGGTGATTTGTGTTTAATTATTTAAGAGCTTTGTGTGTAGTTGATTGGAAATTTAGAAGGTAATTTTGAGAGGGAATGAGGTAAATTCAAACAAGATTACTTTATTGATATTGAGCTTAAAAATGCATAAAAATTGGGTTTTTAGTGTTTAGCTTTGGAATTCCTAATAGAATATCCTATCTTAAGGTTTTTCCCCTCTCCTGAAGGCCTCTTAGCTTTCATTGTCCAACTACGACCTCTTTGCCTGAGGGCTCCTAGCCCCTTCCCTAAGGAGCTTGCTCCCTTTTTGGCCCATTGTCTTCTCCTCATACGTGCTTTTTGCCTTACTCGAGGGCTTTTTGTCCTCTTCTGTCTCGATTTCTTAACCTTACCCGAGTGCTCTCAGCCCTCTCCTAAGGGAGTTTCCTCCCTTTCTTCTGCCTTCTCCACTCTCTTGAGGCCTCTACCCTTTATAAGCCTGCCTTACCTAACTCCTTCACCCACTTATGAACTCCTTTACCCAAGAATCATCTCCCTCGGCCAAGGTGTAAGGACCCAATCATGACCCTAATCGGATTATTATTAATTAATGAGGACTATTGTTAATAAAGATAAAATTTGGATTATTTTCCAATTATCAAGGTTAAGTCCCAAGAAGGGTATTTTGGTAATTTCAACATATAAGTATATGAGTTAAGTTAAACTAAAATTAAAGAAAAGGATACAATTGAAGTAAATTAGAAAGTCTTGGGCTTAAGTTGAAAGAAATTGAAATAATAGGGGTTTAATTAGGTATATGGGTATAGTGGGAATTTCTGTTGGTGAGATATTTATCCCCATTATAAATTAGGGTTTTGAGGGGGATGGAGATTGGCATTTGAAGGATCTCTTTCTCTCTCTTGCTTTCTTTAAAAAATCACGATTTGGAGATGGATGCTAGGGTTTGGGAGTTAACATGAAAGTAATGTTTTCCCTTTAAGATGCCTTCTTTCTTTTCTTTTAATTTGTGGTTTCCTTGTTGATGAGAGATTACAAGATCTTGTTGTCACATGTGTAAGGAAATGAGAGAGAAGCATGTAAATCAAGTGAACGAGAAGAAAGGAATCATGTGTAAAGGAAGGGAAGCTTGATTTTGAGGTACGAGATTTATTTGGAAAAGTTACTATATACATTTCCCATCTTTTTTTGTATGTATTTTCTTTGTGAGATTAAGGGTTAACCTAGTAGGAGTTGATGATTATAGCATGATCAGTAACATAAATGGTCATTTAAATAAGTTGAAAGGTGAGATTTGTGATTTAAATGCATGCTCTGCTTAATCGGGGTCTCTGAGTTTCATGGCATTCTTCCCAAATGTGGCCTCGTGTGTGTGTCTTCTTAGAAACACACGGCCAAGTGTGTTTCTTCTTCCTAAAACCCATGGCCACGCATTCTTTTGTTCCTAAAACCCATGGCCATGCACTCTTTCTTTCATAAAACCCATGGCCATGCACTCTTTTGTTCATAAAACACGTGGCCACGTGTGTGTTTCCTCTTGAAAACATATGGCCACATGTGTGGTTTTCTATTGAAAACACACGGCCACGTGTATGATTTCTTCATGAACTATCTGGACTGTTTTACGTATAAGTTGAGCTAGAGAACCCTAAATTGAATGATTCTTGTTGGTTTGGAAAAAAACTTCCATGCCTACATTTCATATGAAGAAACCCAATCCTAAATCTGTCTCTAACTAGGCCATATTTAAGCATAAATTAATGAACAGTTTGCTGCCAAATCACTAGGAGAAGAACTCAGTATTTTGTAAATATCTGCAAATATAGGAATGATATTAAGAGGCTTTTGGATGTTTTAGAAACTAGAAACATAATGGAACAAGTTTGTAGAAGACCATATTTGCTAAAAATGCCTTTTGTTTTGTCAAAATCGTTTACAAATTGAACTTAAAAAACTTCCTATGATTGTTCATGACTCGTAACTCCGATGACGACTCGTGACATATGTTACACGTGAACAAGTGCATGAGTCATGAAGTTTGCTCCCTTTCATGAGTAGTGACACTCCTCATGACTCGTACACTTCTCTACTTCACCCAAACATGATTTTTAAGCCCTATAGTGTCACCAAAGCTGGTCTAAAACCCTTTTAAGTAACTTTGAAGCAATTTAAGCATAAAATAAAGATA
The DNA here is from genome assembly GCA_037975025.1 of Excoecaria agallocha. Classification (NCBI taxonomy): domain Eukaryota; kingdom Viridiplantae; phylum Streptophyta; class Magnoliopsida; order Malpighiales; family Euphorbiaceae; genus Excoecaria; species Excoecaria agallocha. The sequence continues at coordinate 14,615,968 of CM075821.1, read as the reverse complement.
AGTTGTAACACTAATCATGATTAATTAAAGTGATATATGAGAATAAAGGTAGTAAATGAACACTAACATTTGAATAAATTAAAGTGTTTACTTGTAAATTGATTGTATTATAATGATTATACACGTGATTTGGCTTTGCATAAATGTATTTCACTTTGATATTCCTCTACAATGACCTAAGAATACTAGGACATAGCCTAGTAATAATAAGAGAATAGGTACAAGGTTACATGTTCAAGTTAAAAGAAAGGGGACATCATAATTTATGTTAAATTATGAAACTATAAAAAGAAAAACTTGATTACACTCAAGGTCATAAGTAGAAGTAATGATCAGCATTGATATATATATAATAACATGCTCGCCTATTCGCTCATGCCTATACTATATTATAATTAGCATACGCCCATCAGTAGTGTGCTAAAAACTAAGATGAAAAATACAAGTAATATGATTAGAATATATATGTGATTACGTTAAGGTGTATAAAGTATTATCTAGAATCAGATAGACCATTCAAGTGAATCAAGGAATTAAATATGAACAAGTGTTTACTTTTAAATTGTAAGAGAACCTACGCATACTACTACTGTATGGATCATAAATGCATGAGTATTGCTTTAAATAATTATGTTTGATGTGAGTAATGATAATATGGGAAAGTTGCTCGCGGCAAATGGTAATCAGGTACGTCATTTAGAAATACCAATGAGTTATGTAATTCAATGTTTTACAATTGATGCTACCATGCTATGATGAAAAATTTGACTCACTATGTGATCATATATGAGGACCTACAGGGTATGTAATACTATGATTCAAGTTGTCTTTATATGCACACATGTATATATGGACATGCATATAATACTATGAAGATTTTTAGTTACAAGAACTATACTTCCATAATAGCCTCATTAGCCTCACGATTAATATCAATTATGATGAGATGGATCGATGAAAATAATAGTGTATTGTGGTTGCATTATTATGTAATCCACTACAATATGTATGAGTGATGCTGATGCAACTATGTGATGATATGACTTGCATCCATGTGTAATGGAGCTCAAAACTCATTATCAATGCATAATAAGAATGACATGCATTCATTATGAATTGTGGCTTGAAGCCAAATGATGTATTTAGTAACAAAGAATATGATGAATTAAAATGTTCTTAAGTAGGTAAGCCTGCGGGTCTTAGTTTAGTTATGGATTAGATAGGCATGGCTAGAGGGATACAGTCGCAGCTGCCATAGTTCACCCCGTTTGGGTCTTGCTCCGTAATGGAACCATCGTTTGAACCCATTTGGGTCTATAGTTTGTTCTTTGCTGGAACCATTGTTTGACCCCGTTTGGGTCCATTTTTTGATATCTCCGGATATCCATAGTTTGATACTTTTAGTATCCATTACTCCCATTATCCACCTTTTGAACTAGTACTTAGGCATGCTATTAAAAATGATAAAGTATACATAAGATAAAGTAAAACATGCATTGATTGCTCTATTTATGTGATGTAAGCATGACAAATGACCTATTATTTGATTGTCTTAGATTCTTTTTGAATATAAACTATTTTACTAAATGAAATATCATGATTGATATCTCGTACTAGTACTAGTATGAGTTGGTTCCACCGATGGGATTCTACAAAGATTATATGGACCCTAAAACGTACAATATTGTACTAAAAGTTATATAAACTATAACATGTGCACTAAGTTTCATGTACTCTATTTATAAATGCATACCTGTGATATCGAGACTTTATCTTATAATCATGATAAGTAATGCTTGTTCTTTATGATCACATGCAACTCTGTCAGTCTGTTTATTTATATATAAATGTTTACACACATGTAAGCTTAATAATAACCTTCATTTAACCAAGTGCAATGGATAACATAGAATGATGCTTGTAAGAGAATCAGGTTACCATGTTAAGATAACATGAAGGTTGTAAAGTTTGTGAATCTCATATGAGAATTTTATGATATAGGTGAAGTAATTATGCCTACTAGGACTACTTGTAGATGCTATATGACTTAAATACACCCGTATATTATGAATTAATGTTGAATGCCTATCTTAGGTGAACAAAGTGATTTAATGTAGTAAGTGGAAATCTTATACCATTGCTAACTATGATGTTAAGCCAATTGATAGAAGGATCATAAGATGTATATGAAGGGTTTCACGCACATATGCATAATGATATCATTGATCTAGCTAAATGTAACGCATGATATAAATTGGTGTTGTAAGAGGTTTAAGTTACCATGTTAAGACAATATTAAGAAACACATAAGCATGGAACGGGAATGATAATTGCGTTATTATAAAAAGAAAGAATTATAAAATGCATGAATGATAATAGTTTGACATGAATAGTATGCTATGATGATGTTAGTGAATTAACCAGTCTAAGCAGGATCGAGCTAGTACAATTAAATATTCTATTTTAAAATAACATAGTATTCGTTATTGAGGTTGAAGTGTTTCTCAAATGATCAGTATAATAAACTCATACATTAATTGGTATTATTGAAAAAGGTTATGTATATTTATGCATGATTACATGACTTAGGGGAAGAGGTTATCTATAGTACTTTGTTTTCCCACTAAGCTTTATAGCTTAGCACGGGTTTGTTTATCCGTGTAGGTTTCAAGAGAAACACCAGAGGATTGGGCAAGATGCAGTTGCCTTGAGGATTTCTAGATGCTTGAAGGCCATCTTTTGTTTTGAGTAAATTATCCATAAGTTTGATTTATTTCTTTGTGGCATGTAATTATGGCCTGTCTTATTATTATTATTGCCTAATCTTTAATAGGCTTGTGATGATGATGATGATGATCGATGTTCACCCATGGTTAAGGAATTAGGGTGTTACAGTTAGTGATATCAGAGCCAGGTTGAGTCTTTTATGGGCAATAAGAAATTAAAGAATTGTTCTGGAAGATTAAGATGACATTGGTCTAGACCAATGTGTTATTGTTATTGGCATACATCTTGATGATTATGTTGGGTGTTTGACCTATGACTGATATATATATATATATATATATATATTGGACCATTAGCAAGATTTTGGCAGAGATTATGAGATGATATCTTTGGAATTGTAAATATCTCTCACATCCTGATATTAGAAGTGCTTAAATGCCCTAATGTTTTAAGATTGAAGTATAGCATAAGATTGATTATGAACATGTCTAGATTATTTTAAGACGTTAAGGTTGTTAGGATACTTAGGATAAGAAATACAATGAGCATAAGAGTATCTGGAATCAGAGACAGAAACATATGATTATAGATGATGACTTTTGTATGCATGTAGAGGATATTTATGGTTATAGATTGCTTATAGCTAAAGCATAGCTAAGAACTTATAGCAATAAGGATAGAGATTGCCAGTTTTGAATTTTGAGGATGAAATTCTTTTAAGGGGGAGAGAATTGTAAGGACCCAATCATGACCTTAATCGGATTATTGTTAATTAATGAGGACTATCGTTAATTAAGATAAAATTTGGATTATTTTGCAATTATCAATGTTAAGTCCCAAGAAGGGTATTTTGATAATTTTAGCATGTAAGTATATGAGTTAAGTTAAACTAAAATTAAAGAAAAGGATACAATTGAGGTGAATTAGAAAGTCTTGGGGTTAAGTTGAAAGAAATTGAAATAATAGGGGTTTAATTGGGTATAAGGGTATAGTGGAAATTTCTCTTGGTGAGATATTTATCCCCTATATAAATTAGGGTTTTAAGGGAGATGGAGATTGGCATTTGAAAGATCTCTCTCTCTCTCTCTCTCTCTCTCTCTAAAATCACAGTTTGGAGATGGATGCTAGGGTTTGGGTGTTAACATGAAGGTAATGTTTTCCCTTTAAGATGCCTTCTTTCTTTTCTTTAATGTGTGTTTTCTTTGGTGATGAGAGATTACAAGATCTTGTTGTCATCATGTGTAAGCAAATGAGAGAGAAGTATGTAAATCAAGTGAAAGAGAAGAAAGGAATCATATGTAAAGGAGGTGAAGCTTGATTTTGAGGTATGGGATTTATTTTGAAAAGTTACTGTATACATTTCCCATCTCTTGTTTTATGTGTTTTCTTTGTGAGATTAAGGGTTAACCTAGTAGGAGTTGATGATTATAGCATATCATTAACTTAAATGGTCATTTAAGTAAGTTGAAAGGTGAGATTTTTGATTTAAATGCATGCTCTGCTTAATCGGGGTCTCTGAGTTTTGTCGCATTCTTCCCAGATGTGGCCATATGTGTGTGTCTTCTTGAAAATACACGGCCACGTGTGTTTCTTCTTCCTGAAATCCATGACCACGCACTCTTTTGTTCATAAAACCCATGGCCATGCACTCTTTTGTTCAAAAAACACGTGGCCACGTGTGTGTTTCCTCTTTTGTTCAAAAAACACACGGCCACGTGTATGATTTCTTCATGACCTATTTGGACTGTTTTATGTATAAGTTAAGCTAGAGAGCCCCAAATTGAATGATTCTTGCTGCTTTGGAAAATAGACTTCCATACCTACATTTCATATGCAGAAACCCAATCCTAAATTTTTCTCTAAATAGGCCATATTTCAGCATGAATTCATGAATAGTTTGCTGCCCAATCACTAGGAGAAGAAATCAATATTTTGTAAATATCTGCAAATATAGGAATGATATCAAGATGCTTTTGGATGATTTAGAATCTAGAAACATAATGGAACAAGTTTTTAGAAGACAATATTGTCTAAAAATGCCTTTTGTTTTGTCAAAAATCGTTTACAAGTTGAACTCAGAACACTGCCTATGATTGTTCACGATTCGTAACTCCTATGACGACTTGTGACATATGTTACTCGTGAAAAAGTGCACGAGTCATGAAGTTTGCTCCCTTTCACAAGTAGTGACACTCCTCACGACTAGTACACTTCTCTACTTCACCCAAACATGATTTTTAAGCCCTATAGTGTCACCAAAGCTGGTGTAAAACCTTTTCAAGTAACTTTAAAGCAATTTAAGCATAAAATAAAGATAAGTTATGACACTAATCATGATTAATTAAAGCAATATATGAGAATAAAGGTAGTAAATGAACACTAAAATTTTAATAAATTAAAGTGTTTACTTGTAAATCGATTGTATTATAATGATTATACACGTGATTTGGCTTTGCCTAAAAGTCTTTCACCTTGATATTCCTCTACAATGACCTGAGAATACGAGGACATAGCCTAGTAATAATAAAAGAATAGGTACAAGGTTACATGTTCAAGTTAAAAGGAAGGGGACATCATAATTTATGTTAAATTATGAAACTATAAAAAGAAAAAATATATTACACTCAAAGTTATAAGTAGAAGTAATGATCAGCATTGATATATATATAATAACATGCTCACCTATTCACTCATGCCTATACTATATTATAATTAGCATATGCCCATCAGTAATATGATTAGAATATATATGTGATAACATTAAGGTGTATAACGTATTATCTAGAATCCGATAGACCATTGAAGTGAATCAAGGATTTAAATATGAACAAGTGTTTACTTTTAAATTGTAAGAGAACCTACGCATACTACTACTGTATGGATCATAAATGCGTGAGTATTGCTTTAAATAATTATGTTTGATGTGAGTAATGATAATATGGTAAAGTTGCTCGCGGCAAATGGTAATCAGGTACGTCATTTAGAAATACCAATGAGTTATGTAATTCAATGTTTTACAATTGATGCTACCATGCTATGATGAAAAATTTGACTCACTATGTGATCATATATGAGGACCTACAGGGTATGTAATGCTATGATTCAAGTTGTCTTTATATGCACACATGTATATATGGACATGCATATAATACTATGAAGATTTTTAGTTGTAAGAAGTATACTTCTATAATTGCCTAATTGGCTTCATGATTAATATCAATTATGACAAGATGGATCGATGAAACTAATAGTGTATTGTGGTTGCATTATTATGTAATCCACTACAATATGTATGAGTGATGTTGATGCAACTATGTGATGATATGACTTGCATCCATGTGTAATGGAGCTCAAAACTCAATATCGATGTATAATAAGAATGATATGCATTCCTTATGAATCGTGGCTTGAAGCCAAATGATGTATTCAGTAACAACGAATATGATGAATTAAAATGTTCTGAAGTGGGTAAGCTTGTAGGTCTTAGTTCAGTTGTGGATTAGATAGGCATGCTTAGAGGGATATAGTCGCAACTGCCATAGTTGACCCCATTTGGGTCCATAGTTTGTTCCTTGTTGGAACCATTATTTGACCCTGTATGGACCCAAAATAGGCCTTAGTAGAATTCAAGGGCAATTACATGTTATTAAAGTCTAATTGAGCATTATTTGATGAATTATTAAGAGCTAAGCTATTAATTGGGGCAAAAATATTATTAAGTTATCAATAATTATGTGATAAATGTGTAAATTATATGGTATAAATTTTATAAGGTCATAATTAAATTATTATTGTTGGTTTAATAATATTCAACGGCGTAATTGAAGTAAAAAGTATTAATCTGCGATAAATTTATAATTACGGCATCTTTAGGGGCAAATGTGAATAAATGAATAATTGAGAGGTTAATTTTAGAGAAAGAATAAATGAATAGGTTAATTTATAACATGCAAGAAATGGAGGGATCACTTTATAACATGCAAAAAGATGTGGGTTAATTAAAGGACATGCAACTTGTTGAGGGACCAAAAAGCGAATTTTCCTAACTATTATAAATAGTCTTTTTGCTAGTGGAATGAAAGGGAAACTTAATAACAGATGGTGATGGACGAAATTCTAGAGAGAGTTACAAAAATTTCCTTTCTCCTTCTCATATCTTAAAGCCATAGATGATTTCTCAGGGTCTTCTTGAAGAGGAAATAATTACATGTTGTTCAATCTAGATCATTAGTATAAAACTATAAGGTAAATATTTAACTTGATAGTTTATCTCTTCATCTTCATCTCCTTCTTATTTTGATTGATGATGGATTAAGATAAATGATGGAAGATTGTTGTTGAATGAATGAATTGATGCAAAGGATAAAAAGAAGGTAGAAGAGACAAGGAAAGGGGCTTGCAAAGGACTAAGAGTGAAAGGAAAATTTAAAGAAGATTTGAATTACATGTCCAGGTTTGGGAACTATTATTTCTTGCATTCATTAATATTGTGTTGATTATGGATTTTATAAGTATATTGACTTATATTAAGATATTAGACATTAATGTAAAAATGCTGTCCAGAAATTCGGATTGACCTCCAATGACTAATTTGATCATAAGTTGAATTTTTGAACTCCGAATTTGATGTAATTAGTTGGGTTAGAACCGGGACATCTGTGCCTACAAATGTTATAGAAATAACAATAATGAAATTTTTCATCTAAGGTCCTCAAAAAAGCCTAAAATAGTAGCCTTTCAATGAAGAAAAGTTAATGAATTTGAAATTCTGGGTTAAGTTCATTTGACCTAGCTGTATTAGTTTGTTAATAACTTGAGTTCTAGAAAAGGAAATTGAATTATTCAAGTTGGTATGTTTTATTAAGACATTAATGTATATTTTTGTAGAAGGAAATCATTTCTAGATCGGCCTCTAACTTCTCTTAAAATTAGCTTGAATCTCGTAGAAACAGTTGTTCACTGTCAAAGAACAGATCTTAGTATTTTTGGCATAATTATCAGTAGAAAGGTCGAAACGTTATGATATAAAATTATGGGTAAACTAGATACATGGGAGCACAACTTTGATGAAGGGAAGTTGGTCTAATTATTTTCCCATTTTATTTTATGAATTTTCTAATTGGTGACAAAAACTATTTTGGTGTTATGAACAGCTTATAGTTTTCTTCAATATCTTGAGTTATAAATGTGATATTAAGGTAATTCTTGATGTTTTGGAAATTAGAAACACAGGGGATTAGTATTCTCATACTTTCATGTAAATAAATAGAGAAGTAACATGAATATTTTTTTAGGATATGTTGAACAAATGTAATGAGAATAAGTTTTATGAATCTTTAATAAAGAGAAATATGTAAGTATCATGAACTAGTTGCTGTAATTACAGAATAATTTGGGTTATAAAACCTCAATTGAGTTAATTACAATTTTATATTTTACATGAGAAACATACCTATAACTTTGTAGGAGATACCAAGGGCTAAATATGCTTGTAAGCTATTCAAATGTTCACTTGAAATTGTAGTGAGCTGTTAATTTCGGTTTCGGAACAGGCTGAAGTAAAAATGATGTATTTTTGTGTGTATTCCTCAGAATGATATGAGGTTGAATCCTATGAAAAATAGACTTATAAATTAACATTTTGTATGAAGGAAACTTTGTTTAATTATGTTTGTATGAGTTCCTAATGTTCGCTTAAAATTCTTGAAAAACTGGAAATACTGTTAAGGAACAGATTGTGGTATTTTGGACATAAATCTTAGTGGGGGAGTCAAAAAGCTATGCTGTAAAATTATGGATAAACTAAAAACCTAGGAGCAGGATTTTTTTGAAGGAATGTAAGGCTGATTCACTCCCCATTTTATTCTAAAAATTTTACAAGTGGTAAAAATAACTGTTTCTGAATTTATGAACAGCCAATGGTTTTTCTTGAATATCTTGAATTATAGATGAGATATTGTGACAAATTTTGATGTTGTAGAAACAAGACATATAGGGGAATGAAATTGTAGAAGGACACATGGCCTAAAAATAATATTTACTAGACCAAAAAGGGCACCTATTTTTGATCCAGAAAGCTGCCCCTGTGCAGATTTGTGTAGGAAGAATTTTAATTTGTTTTCTATATTTGGTTTGAATATAGTTATGTTAAATATGTGTAAATATGATTACACATTGAATTATAATAGCATGTAATATGATTGACAATAAAGATAGGTATAATCACATATATTCAAACTTATGTACATGATTTATTACATGAAATTATGCTTACATGTATATACTTATATGTTGCGCTTATATGCCACTATGCAAAGAGTATATGAAGACAGTGACATATGTTCATTCACAGATAATTGTATTGTGTTGATTATACTCATATTCATGTGTATATTATCAGAGATTCCTTATCATCTTATATGAACATATATTTACATATATGTTCATATTGAATATTTATAGTCATTTGTATAATTATCAGTGATTGTATATTTATAGTCATACACATACATACACATATAGGTTAAACTATTGTGAACATGATCATACACATCATTGATTTAAGAAACCCAATAGAGCATGATGTTATGTATCATCATATTACATATGTAAAATAGCTACTTGATTTGAAGGGATTATAAGTACAAAATAGTAATAGCCAACAGTGAACATGTTCAAAGATTTACAGAAAGTTACACATGAACATGTGTATGAGTGCATTATTCATAGTTACCCAAGAGAATACATGTGCATATAAGAATATGAATGAATAAATGAAAGATAAAGTAAATAGATGTTACTGCCTGCGTTGAGTCTAGGAAGTGGATAGATAGGCATGCCTATAAGGGTAACTTGCAGCTGCTTTTGAACATTTTGACCTCTTTAGGTCCATTTGAATTTAAAAGTATAGTGACCCTATTTGGGTTTAAAGGTTAAAGTTAATTTAAACAACCCTCGTGTGGGTTGTAGCCGACCCCATTTGGGTCCGCTTGATAGGTCCATGTTATTTGATTAACCTCATTTGGGTCCACCGATTTATCATACAGTTTTATCCCTACAAGGGATCATCATTTAATACCTCCGGGTATCTCCTTGGTGCCTTCGGGTGACCTATTATCTCTTTGGTGCCTTCAGGTGACCTAGTACCTTCGGGTACCACCGTATAACCCGTTATCCACCTCTTTAGAATAGTGCAGGCTTTATTATCAAGGTTAAGAAAAGTTTAATAAGGCATGCAAATTCTTAGTTGACTTTATATTATTCTACATATGAAATTCCTTTTGTTGCATACAAAATTCAAGTCTAAAAGAATGCTCAATATACATATGTATTTATACTGCTAGTACAAAAACAAATTGCATGTTAATTGCTAAATGCTCTCTATATATATGTGTCCTTTATTCTTATATGTATTACATTGTATGATTTCTATAAGTGAATTTAAATGTTTAATTTCTTTAATTTCTTGAAATAAATCATTGTTACATTTGAAGCATGTTGGATGCTTGTTGACGATCACTGTGAGTGGTCGTCTATCATAATTTAGTTCCCTACTAAGCTTTATAGCTTAGCACGGGTGTTTCATCCATGTAGGTTGCAAGGTTAAGACTTTCTCTCAGGATTGATATCTGTCGCTGGCTGGCCAACACAAGTCTTTGAAGATTATAAAGTATATAGTTGTCTTTTTGTTCTTTTTTGTATTTCAAAGGTTTTATGTTGTGTTGGAAATCTTGTAAAAGTACAACTATTTTGTAAGATGTTATTAGCGGTTATATTTTTTTATAGAGACTCTAATGTATATTGTGAAGTCTTAATAGTTTAGCACTCTTATGGATTAAGTATGAATATCAGTTCTCTATATAGTTGATATATGTTTATGTTGCACAGTAGAACATGTGTAATGAGATGAATAAAGTGATATGTATAGATTATAGAATAAGGGTGCTACAATTAGTGGTATTAGAGCAAAGGTTTAGCCGTTCCTAGGCTATAAGTGTTTACAGTTGTTGTCATAGGAAGTTTTTGTGTTGGCCTAATGCAGATATCACTGTTTTGTTTTGTATAGATTGAAGGATGGATAAATCAAAAGAAACTGGAGATGAGATAGTCAAAGACTATAGTACTGGGGATTTAAACTCTTCTGCTCATAAATCATCGAAAGTGAACAGTGTCGAAATACCGGTTTCCTTACTTGAAAGGTTAAAAGAGGTGATCCATGATTTAACTCAGATTCTACAACAGTTGTCTAAATTAAGAATAATGACAGATGTTGAGAGTAACTGTGAGATTAAAGGTAACTATAATAAGAACCCGAAACAAGAGAAATTAAATAAAAGAAAAAGGATGATGGAAGAAGGTTCCTCTAGCAAAATAGCACATCATAAGCAATTAATCAAGGAAGGCAAAGGTCCACGAGCCCCTAAGTGCATCTATTGCTCTAAAAATCATTGGGGTATATGTAGGGTTGCAAAACAGGCTTGTTTTAGATGTGGAAGTACTGATCATTTTCTGGCAAATTGCCCAAGACCCTAAAAGATTAAGAGAATAACATCCAAGAGTGAAAAAGAAGCTTAAGGTTCTAAAAGAGTTTGAAGCTACTGAACAAGTTTTATTTTGGTAAATATCTCTTTTACCTTAGAATTTATTTATTTGGAATGATAAATCTTAAGCTTAGAAATAGAAATTATATGCTTTTGAAATATTTTATATGATGGAAGTTTGTCAATGGTATATGAATATGATTGGTATATGCGATTATGGTACAAGTGTGTTAGAAGAATGCATAGTGATTATTTTATAATGATATATGGGATGGAGTTTTGCTTAGTTGATAAAAGTATCTATAGTTGAAGGTTTTGAGATATCAAATTGAGGTGTAATTATGATGCTCTATATACCTGTCAGTATTTCCTTATCGAGTACGGGCATTTGACGAAGCATTATACTTGGTATTGGGTAAAAACATATACAGTACATGAGAAAATGCATTTGCATCTTATTGCATACACGAAAGCATTATTCACGCATAATATAGCATCAAGCATCATATTACATGTACAGGCCCCAACTGATAAAGAAAACTGATAGGATATATGTTGAGTATAATACTGGTGCAATTTTATGATAATATCGCTTTTTATGGAGATTGAGTTATAAGAAAAGCTATTTAAGTCAGAGTGAGCATTAAGGAAAGTTGGCAGAGATAGTATGGAATGGAAGTTTACAGTGCTAAACATAGAAGTTTAAGAATTGATAGTGGTACTTTTGAGCAAGGACACAGGAATGAATTTCTAGGACGAAATTCCTTAAGGAGGAGAGAATTGTAAGGACCCAAAATAGGCCTTAGTAGAATTCAAGGGCAATTACATGTTATTAAAGTCTAATTGAGCATTATTTGATGAATTATTAAGAGCTAAGCTATTAATTGGGGCAAAAATATTATTAAGTTATCAATAATTATGTGATAAATGTGTAAATTATATGGTATAAATTTTATAAGGTCATAATTAAATTATTATTGTTGGTTTAATAATATTCAAGGGCGTAATTGAAGTAAAAAGTATTAATCTGGGGTAAATTTATAATTACGGCATCTTTAGGGGCAAATGTGAATAAATGAATAATTGAGAGGTTAATTTCAGAGAAAGAATAAATGAATAGGTTAATTTATAACATGCAAGAAATGGAGGGATCACTTTATAACATGCAAAAAGGTGTGGGTTAATTAAAGGACATGCAACTTGTTGAGGGACCAAAAAGGGAATTTTCCTAACTATTATAAATAGTCTTTTTGCTAGTGAAATGAAAGGGAAACTTAATAAGAGATGGTGGTGGACGAAATTCTAGAGAGAGTTACAGAAATTTCCTTTCTCCTTCTCATTTCTTAAAGCCATAGATGATTTCTCAGGGTCTTCTTGAAGAGGAAATAATTGCATGTTGTTCAATCTAGATCATTATTATAAAACTATAAGGTAAATATTTAACTTGATAGTTTATCTCTTCATCTCCTTCTTATTTTGATTGACGATGGATTAAGATAAATGATGGAAGATTGTTGTTGAATGAATGAATTGATGCAAAGGATAAAAAGAAGGTAGAAGAGACAAGGAAAAGGGCTTGCAAAGGACTAAGAGTGAAAGGAAAATTTAAAGAAGATTTGAATTACATGTCCAGGTTTGGGAACTATTATTTCTTGCATGCATTAATATTGTGTTGATTATGGATTTTATAAGTATATTGACTTATATTAAGATATTAGACATTAATGTAAAAATGCTGTCCAGAAATTCGGATTGACCTCCAATGACTAATTTGATCATAAGTTGAATTTTTGAACTCCGAATTTGATGTAATTAGTTGGATTAGAACTGGGACTTCTGTGCCTACAAATGTTATAGAAATAACAATAATGAAATTTTTCCTCTAAGGTCCTCAAAAATGCCCAAAACAGTAGCCTTTGAAAGAAGAAAAGTTAATGAATTTGAAATTATGGGTTAAGTTCATTTGACCTAGCTGTATTAGTTTGTTAATAACTTGAGTTCTAGAAAAGGAAATTGAATTATTCATGTTGGTATGTTTTATTAAGACATTAATGTATATTTTTGTACAAGGAAATCATTTCTAGATCGTCCTCTAACTTCTCTTAAAATTAGCTTGAATCTCGTAGAAACAGTTGTTCACTGTCAAAGAACAGATCTTAGTATTTTTGGCATAATTATCAGTAGAAAAGTCAAAACGTTATGATATAAAATTATGGGTAAACTAGATACATAGGACCACAACTTTGATGAAGGGAAGTTGGTCTAATTCTGTGCCCATTTTATTTTATGAATTTTCTAATTGGTGACAAAAACTGTTTTGGTGTTATGAATAGCTTATAGTTTTCTTCAATATCTTGAGTTATAAATGTGATATTAAGGTAATTCTTGATGTTTTGGAAATTAGAAACACAGGGGATTAGTATTCTCATACTTTCATGTAAATAAATAGAGAAGTAACATGAATATTTTTGTAGGATATGTTGAACAAATGTAATGAGAATAAGTTTTATGAATCTTTAATAAAGAGAAATATGTAAGTATCATGAACTAGTTGCTGTAATTACAGCATAATTTGGGTTATAAAACCTCAATTGAGTTAATTACAATTTCATATTTTACATGAGAAACATACCTATAACTTTGTAGGAGATACCAAGGGCTAAATATGCTTGTAAGCTATTCAAATGTTCACTTCAAATTGTAGTGAGCTGTTAATTTCGGTTTCGGAACAGGCTGAAGTAAAAATGATGTATTTTTGTGTGTATTGCTCAGAATTCTATGAGGTTGAATCCTATGAAAAATAGACTTATAAATTAACATTTTTTATGAAGGAAACTTTGTTTAATTATGTTTGTATGAGTTCCTAATGTTCGCTTGAAATTCTTGAAAAACTGGATATACTGTTAAGGAACAGATTGTGGTATTTTGGACATAAATCTTAGTGGGAGAGTCAAAAAGCTATGGTGTAAAATTCTGGATAAACTAAACACCTAGGAACAGGATTTTTTTGGAGGAAAGTAAGGCTGATTCACTCCCCATTTTATTCTAAAAATTTTACAAGTGGTAAAAATAACTGTTTCTGAATTTATGAACAGCCAATGGTTTTTCTTGAATATCTTGAATTATAGATGAGATATTGTGACAAATTTTGATGTTGTAGAAACAAGACATATAGGGGAATGAAATTGTAGAAGGACACATGGCCTAAAAATAATATTTACTAGACCAAAAAGGGCACCTAATTTTGATCCAGAAAGCTGCCCCTGTGCAGATTTGTGTAGGAAGAATTTTAATTTGTTTTCTATATTTGGTTTAAATATAGTTATGTTAAATATGTGTATATATGATTACACATTAAATTATAATAGCATGTAATATGATTGACAATAAAGATAGGTATAATCACATATATTCAAACTTATGTACATGATTTATTACATGAAATTATGCTTACATGTATATACTTATATGTTGCGCTTATATGCCACTATGCAAAGAGTATATGAAGACAGTGACATATGTTCATTCACAGATAATTGTATTGTGCTGATTATACACGTATTCATGTGTATATTATCAGAGATTCCTTATCATCTTATATGAACATATATTTACATATATGTGCATATTGAATATTTATAGTCATTTGTATAATTATCAGTGATTGTATATTTATAGTCATACACATACATACGCATATAGGTTAAACTGTTGTGAAAATGATCATACACATCATTGATTTAAGAAACCCAATAGAGCATGATGTTATGTATCATCATATTACATATGTAAAATAACTACTTGATTTGAAGGGATTATAAGTACAAAATAGTAATACCCAACAGTGAATATGTTCACAGATTTACAGAAAGTTACACATGAACATGTGTATGAGTACATTATTCATAGTTACCCAAGAGAATACATGTGCATATAAGAATATGAATGAATAAAGGAAAGATAAAGTAAATAGATGTTACTACCTGCATTGAGTCTAGGAAGTGGATAGATAGGCATGCCTATAAGGGTAACTTGCAGCTGCTTTTGAACATTTTCACCTCTTTAGGTCCATTTGAATTTAAAAGTATAGTGACCCTATTTGGTTTTAAAAGTTAAAGTTAATTTAAACAACCCTCGTGTGGGTTGTAGCCGACCCCGTTTGGGTCCGCTTGACTGGTCCATGTTATTTTATTGACCTCGTTTGGGTCCACCGATTTATCATACAGTTTTATCCTTATAAGGGATCATCGTTTAATACCTTCGGGTATCTCCTTGGTGCCTTTGGGTGACCTATTATCTCTTTGGTACCTTTGGGTGACCTAGTACCTCGGGTACCACCGTATAACCCGTTATCCACCTCTTTAGAATAGTGCAGGCTTTATTATCAAGGTTAAGAAAAGTTTAATAAGGCATGAAAATTCTTAGTTGACTTTATATTATTCTACATATGAAATTCCTTTTGTTGCATACAAAATCCAAGTCTAAAAGAATGCTCAATATACATATGTATCTATACTGCTAGTACAAAAACAAATTGCATGTTAATTGCTAAATGCTCTATATATATATGTGTCCTTTATTCTTATATGTATTACATTGTATGATTTCTATAAGTGAATTTAAATGTTTAATTTCTTTCATTTCTTGAAATAAATCATTGTTACATTTGAAGCATGTTGGATGCTTGTTGACGATCACTGTGAGTGGTCGTCTATCATGATTTAGTTCCCCATTAAGCTTTATAGCTTAGCATAGGTGTTTCATCCGTGTAGGTTATAAGGTTAAGACTTTCTCTCAGGATTGATATCTGCAGCTGGCTGGCGAACACAAGTCTTTGAAGATTATAAAGTATATAGTTGTCTTTTTGTTCCTTTTTGTATTTCAAAGGGTTTATGTTGTGTTGGAAATCTTGTAAAAGTACAACTATTTTGTAAGATGTTATTAGCGGTTATATTTTTGTACAGAGACTCTAATGTATATTGTGAAGTTTTAATAGTTTAGCACTCTTATGGATTAAGTATGAATATCAGTTCTCTATATAGTTGATATATGTTTATGTTGCACAGTAGAAAATGAGTAATGAGATGAATAAAGTGATATGTATAGATTATAGAATAAGGGTGCTACAGACCCCGTTTGGGTCCATTGTTTGATATCTCCGGATATCCAAAGTTTGATACTTTCGGGTATCCATTGCTCCCGTTATCCACCTTTTGAAGTAGTACTTAGGCAGGCTATTAAAGATGATAAAGTATAAGATTGAAGTATAGCATAAGATTGATTATGAGTATGTCTAGATTATTTTAAGATGTTTGAGGAAAAGTTCATATGATGAAGATGCAAGATGTTAAGATTGTTAGGATACTTAGGATAAGAAATACAACGAGCATAAGAGTATCTAGAATCGGAGGTATAACCATATGATTATAGATGATGAGTTTTGTTTGCATGTAGAGGATGTTTATGGTTATAGATTGCTTATAGCTAAAGCATAGCTAAGAACTTCTAGCAAGAAGGATAGAGATTGCCAGTTTTCAATTTCGAGGACGAAATTCTTTTAAGGCGAAGAGAATTGTAAGGACTCAATCATGACCCTAATCGAATTATTATTAATTAATGAGGACTATCGTTAATTAAGATAAAATTTGGATTATTTTGCAATTATCAAGGTTAAGTCCCAAGAGGGGTATTTTGGTAATTTTAGCATGTAAGTGTATAAGTTAAGTTAAACTAAAATTAAAGAAATGGATACAATTGAAGTGAATTAGAAAGTTTTGGGGTTAAGTTGAAAGAAATTGAAATAATAGGGGTTTAATTGGGTATAAGGGTATAGTGGGAATTTCTCTTGGTGAGGTATTTATCCCCTATATAAATTAGGGTTTTGAGGGAGATGGAGATTGGCATTTGAAGGATCTCTCTCTCTCTCTCTCTCTCTAAAATCAAAGTTTGGAGATGGATGCTAGGGTTTGGGAGTTAACATGAAGGTAATGTTTTCCCTTTAAGATGCCTTCTTTATTTTCTTTTAATTTGAGGTTTCTTTGGTGATGAGAGATTACAAGATCTTGTTGTCATCATGTGTAAGGAAATGAGAGAGAAGCATGTAAATCAAGTGAAAGAGAAGAAAGGAATCATGTGTAAAGGAGGTGAAGCTTGATTTTGAGGTACGAGATTCATTTGGAAAAGTTACTGTATACATTTTCCATCTCTTGTTTTATGTGTTTTCTTTGTGAGATTAAGGGTTAACCTAGTAGAAGTTGATGATTATAGCATGATCAGTAACTTAAATGGTCAGTTAAGTAAGTTGAAAGGTGAGATTTGTGATTTAAATGCATGCTCTGCTTAATCAGGGTCTCTGAGTTTCATGGCATTCTTCCAAGATGTGGCCATGTGTGTGTGTCTCCTTGAAAACAAACGCCCACGTGTGTTTCTTCTTCAAAAGACACGGCCATGTGTATGTTTGAAGAAGAAAACACATGGCCACGTGTGTTTCTTCTTCCTAAAATCCATGGCCATGCACTCTTTTGTTCATAAAACCTATGGCCATGCACTCTTTTGTTCATGAAACACGTGGCCACGTGTGTGTTTCCTCTTGAAAACACATGGCCACGTGTGTGGTTTCCTATTGAAAACACACGGCCACGTGTATGATTTCTTCACGACCTATTTGGACTGTTTTACTTATAAGTTGATATAGAGAGCCCCAAATTGAATGATTCTTGTTGCATTGGGAAAAAGACTTTCGTACATACATTTTATATGCTGAAACCAAATCCTAAATATGTCTCTAAATAGGCCATATTTTAGCATGAATTCATGAACAATTGTTGCCCAATGGCTAGGAGTAGAACTCAGTATTTTTTAAATATCTTGAAATATTGGAAAGATATCAAGATGATTTTGGTTTTTTTAGAAACTAGAAACATAATGGAACAAGTTTGTAGAAGACCATATTTGCTAAATATGCCTTTTGTTTGGTCAAAAATCGTTTACAATTTGAACTCAGAAAACTGCCTATGATCGTTCATGACTGTAACTCCAATTACGACTCGTGACTTATGTTACTCATGAACAAATGCAAGAGTCATGAAGTTTGCTCCCTTTCACGAGTAGTGACACCCCTTCATGACTCGTATACTTTTCTACTTCACCCAAACATGATTTTTAAGCCCTATAGTGTCACCAAAGCTAGTCTAAAACCTTTTTAATTAACTTTGAAGCAATTTAAGCATAAAATAAAGATAAGTTGTGACACTAATCATGATTAATTGAAGCAATATATGAGAATAAAGGTAGTAAATGAACACTAACATTTGAATAAATGAAAGTGTTTACTTGTAAATTGATTGTATTATAATGATTATATAAGTGATTTGGCTTTGCCCAAAAGTATTTCACCTTGATATTCCTCTGCAATGACCTGAGAATACTAGGACATAGCCTAGTAATAATAAGAGAATAGGTACAAGGTTACATGTTCAAGTTAAAAAAAGGGGATATCATAATTTATGTTAAATTATGAAACTATAAAAAGAAAAACTTGATTACACTCAAGGTTATAAGTAGAAGTAATGATCAGCATAATCGCCTCTTCCCCTCACGATTAATATCAATTATGATGAGATGGATCGATGAAAGTAATAGTGTTTTGTGGTTGCATTATTATGTAATCCACTACAATATGTATGAGTGATGTTGATGCAACTATGTGATGATATGACTTGCATCCATGTGTAATGGAGCTCAAAACTCAATATCGATGTATAATAAGAATGATATGCATTCATTATGAATCGTGGCTTGAAGACAAATGATGTATTCAGTAACAAAGAATATGATGAATTAAAATGTTCTTAAGTGGGTAAGTCTGTGAGTCATAGTTCAGTTGTGGATTAGATAAGCATGCCCAGAGGGATATAGTTATAGCTGCCATAATTAACCCCGTTTGGGTCTTGTTCCTTAATGGAACCATCGTTTGACCCCATTTGGATCTATAGTTTGTTCCTTGCTGGAACCATTGTTTGACCCCGTTTGGGTCAATTGTTTGATATCTTCGGATATCCATAGTTTGATACTTTAGGGTATCCATTACTCTCGTTATCCACCTTTTGAAGTAGTACTTAGGCAGGCTATTAAAGATGATAAAGTATACATAAGATAAAGTAAATCATGCATTGATTGCTCTATTTATGTGATGTAAGCATGATGAATGACCTATTGTTTGATTTTCTTAGATTCTTTTCGATTATAAACTGTTTTATGAAATGAAATATCATGCTTTGTAATACATGACTGATATATCTCACTTCAATTAAGGGAGATTCCGGTATGAGTACCGATATGAGTTAGTTCCACCGATGGGATTCCACAAAGATAATATGGAGCCAAAAACGTACAATATTGTACTATAAGTTATATGAACTATAACATGTGCACTAAGTTTCATGTACTCTATTTATAATTGCATACCTATGATATCAAGACTTTATCTTATAATCATGATAAGTAATGCTTGTTCTTTATGATCACATGCAACTCTGTCAGTCTGTTTATTAATATATAAATGTTTACACACATGTAGGCTTAATGATAACCTTCATTTAATGAAGTGCAATGCATGACATAGAACGATGCATGTAAGAGAGTCTGTTACCATGCTAAGATAACATGAAGGATGTAAAGTTTTGTGAATCTCATATGATAATTTTATGATATAGGTGAAGTAATTATCCCTACTAGGACTACTTGTAGATGCAATATTACTTAAATACCCCCCGTATATTATGAATTAATGTTTAATGCCTATCTTAGGTGAATAAACTGATTTAATGCAGTAAGTGGAAATCTTATACCATTGCTAGCTATGATGTTAAGCCTACTGATAAAAGGATCATAAGATGTATATGAAGGTTTGCACGCACATATGCATAATGATATCATTGATCTAGCTAAATGTAACGCATGATATAAATTGGTGTTGTAAGAGGTTTAAGTTACCATGTTAAGATAATATTAAGAAACACATAAGCATGGAATAGGAATGAGAATTGAGTTATTATAAGAAGAAAGAATTATAAAATGCATGAATAGTATGCTATGATGATGTTAGTGAATTAACCAGTCTAAGCAGGATCAAGCTAGTACAAGTAAATATTCTAGATTAATATAGTATAGTATTCGTTGTTGAGGTTGAAGTCTTTCTCAAATGATCAGTATAATAAACTCATATGTCAATTGGTATTATTGAAAAAGGTTATGTATATTTATGCATGATTATATGACCCAGAGGAAGATGTTATCTATAGTGCTTTATTTCCCTACTAAGCTTTATAGCTTAGCACGGGTTTGTTTATCCATATAGGTTTCAAAAGAAACACTAGAGGATCGGGCAAGATGTAGTTGCCTTAAGGATTTCAAGATGCTTGAAGGCCTTTTTTTTGTTATGAGTAAATTATCCATAAGTTTGATTTATTTATTTGTGGCATGTAATTATGGCCTGTCTTATTATTATTATTGCCTAGTCTTTAATAGGCTTATGATGATGATGATGATAATGATCGATGTTTACCCATGGTTAATGAATTAGGGTGTTACACAAGGCAATAGAGTTAACCTTTGATCTTTCTTCATATCTCATCCATAATCAAGCAAGTAAATGTATATTATTTAGTTTAATTCTTAAATTTGCATGTGAGCTTGCTTGATTTGAGTTGGATCTATGTTTATTGTTCTTACATCTAGGTTTGATTAAAGCTAAAATTTGAACTAAACCCTTGTTTCATTTGCACTTTACTTACATCTAGCTTGCTTGTTGTTTGCATTGATTCTTAGTTTCACTTATTGGCTTCATTGTGGGTTGAGATTATTTTTACTTTAGCTTAGCTCAATAGTGCACACAAGGTTTTGATAAAATTCCTAAGTGACTAAGTTTCAATTTTTGGCTTAAATTTTCTTAGTCTAAACTATGTTTCATCACTCTCATATATCATTATCCTATTTCCAATCTTCATTTCTACTTTGTGATCAATTGATATTGTGCTTTGACTTGGATAGCCATGATGCTAAAAATGACTTATTTCCCTTAGGATAAAGTATTGAGCTTTCAATTTTAGTCACTTATTTGTGATATTTTTGCCTTTTGTATTGGCACCAAAGCGACTAAGACATAGTGGTGCTTCAAGCTCTTCCGGATTGCACATTCCACCTTATGTGGATGTTGAGAATATTCCATTGTACGAATACTTTGGGACAGCAACATATGTCCAAAATTAATTCCATCCTACTTTAATGATTTCTTTTCGGAGACATACCTGATGGAAGTTTATGGCATGAGCTCTTGCCACTAATAAAAAACATTGGTTGGGAAGACTATATCCAAAAGAGGCCAAAAGTTCATCCCTCACTTATAAGAGACTTGATCACTTCCTTTCGGTGTTACTTTGAGGATGAGGAGGATATTGGTACTATGAGTTTCAAACTTGGGAGGAAAACATACACAATGGATTTTGCCAAATTTACAAAGCATTTAGGCTTTACATTAGATGGGATTAGTGAATTGTCAAATGCAACCCCAAGTAATAATTGGGCATTAATTAGAGATCCCATTAACTTGGTGGAATGGAATGCAAGCCGGACGAAGGCTCACTTTTTGAGAGATCATGCACTGTGAGTTTTACACTGTTTCCTATCAATCTCATTCTACAACTATCTTGGTGGCCCTAGTGCAATCATCGCAACCGAGCCAATGTTATTGAGGTGTATGGTTGACAGGATCCAAATCAATGGTGTAGTTTATTTATGGAATAAGATAAAAGATCTATAAAAAAAGCTTTATATTATCAGGGTTATCTCTATTGGATGGATTGCCACTATCATGGCAAAGGCAATGAAACATTTAAATATGGGGGATCCTCTTCCTAGTGATATCAAGTACATTGATTATGCAATGTTAAAGTGCATGAATGTAACGTGGGACAAACCACGTTGCCACTGGACCGATAGGGTTGAATACTTGCTTTTGATTTGTGTTGGGCACAACGAACATATTAAAATGACACAAAGGCTGAGCACTTAGGGAGGGGGAGGACCACCAGTTAAAGAAACTCATTCGCCCTAAATAGTGATTTTATGAACTAGGTCAATGGTAGATTAGATGTGCAAGTTGGGCAAATTGACAGTCTATAAAAGAGCTTAGAGCATCTTACCACAAAATTTAAGAATCTCGCCTTAAGCCTTAAGAATTTCACTATAAATTTTTGGCAGCGGTTCCCACCACGACCACCACAATGACTTGAGATCCATTTTGATGAGGACAACAAGTTTTTTTAGGGGGTAGAGCTCATCTAAGCTTAATTTTGTTTAGATTTAGGAATTAGAATTTCAACCTCCCCTTTTTAATTCATGAAAGCCCTTTGTTTGTTTTGTGTTTTTGTGTTTTCATTTTGTTGTTTAGTTTTCTCTTTCCTTTTTATTAGGCTATTGCTTTATTGTAACCTTTACGTTAGTAACTTTATCATTTGTTTTTATTAGTAAGAGTAATGCTTTTATTTTGCAAGTCTTTTAGTAGTTTAGTTTTTTTTTCTATATTTTTGGATTATGTTGGTGAATTAGTTAGTTCAAATTGTCATTTAGCTTGCATTTAACTTAGTTTGCCCTAGTTTTTTTTTTCTCAAAATTAAACTTATTAAACTTTAACTTAGAATGTGCAATAGTAAATTTTTTTGTTTAGCATTAAGGCAAGCATGTTGTTTAATGAAATTTTAGCTAATATAGCATTCAACTAAATGTATATTTGTTAGTTTCCACTTTGTGAGCATCAAAGACCAGTTTTAAAATAGAAGAAAAACTAGTGCATTGAAATAGTTAGGCAAGGATTCTTAAGACACTAGAACCTTCCTCATCACCCTTCGAAGCATATAAATAACTCAAACAATCTAGAAAGTAATCTATGCATATTTTTCTTGTTTAGCCATAACTTAGCTTGTTTCCTACCCAGTATGTACATTTGTCCCTTGTTAGCTATTTTGAGCTTAATGAGGCATGCTTAATGCATGCTATATTTATTTTTCTTGTTACACTCATTTATTTATCTTATAGCATAAAAAGCCTTTATCTTACCTTCTAAGAATTTGCCACTCTAGGATTGGGATGGATTAATAGTTGTTAGGTCATTGATAAGTGTAGTAGAGATGATTTTTGGTACTATTGGCAATGTTTATGGTTGAAGTCAAGAAATTAGTGAAAATTGACCTTGTGAAGACCTATATTATCATTGATTGCAGCATTGAAGCTATGCATATGCTAATATAGTTATATATATATATATATATATATATAATAATAGAAAAGAAAATAGAAAAAGAAAAGAAAGTTTGGAAGTTCTGCAATAAGCTACAGCATATGGTAAAACTTTAAGTGTAGGTGTTTACAAGGGGGAAAATAATTGTGACTTATAAATTTGGATACATTGTAAAAAGAAAGGAGTTTCATTGACTATCTCTCAACACATCTTTGAAGTATAAAGGGTTAAGTAAGCAAGTTTAGTTTGGTACTATATTTTGTATTTTTGAGTTAGTGTAGTGTAGTTTAGAAATGTTAGTTCTTCCTAAGAGTTGGCTATTCTTTTTGTCTATCCTTTATCTTTATTATATTTAACCATTGCCCTAACTACATTACAACCTAATGAAGACCTAGTGATTATATGTTTGATTTTGAGTTATTTAGCTCGAAGATGACCTTTGGATTCTAGTGCTAAAGGAGAGGTTTATTGTGTTTCAAAAGCTTTAAGTGCAAAATCACTTGTACATTTAGGTGTCCATTAATTCTAAGATTGACTGTAAATTTGCATTAGGGGTTTTAATTTTAAAAGAGCTTAAAATTTTTTGTCCTTACACACACACATGGAAACTAGCTCATATTGTCTTACTTGAATTTGATCTAGTTAAAATTTTATTAAGTGCTCTTATTAATTGTTAAGCATGGGTTTTTTAAATACATGATTCTTGGTTGAAGTTTTAATATTTGAGAAGTTGGTTTGTTCAAATTTGCTCGAGGGCAAGCAAAGACTAAGTGTGGGTATTTCATAATTATGAATTATAACTATTTTATTAGTGTGTTTTCAGGTTATTTAATTATTAATTTGGTGTTTAATTTTATTAGTTGTAATTCATGTGGACTTAATTGCAATTTGGTGTTTTTAGGTGCTCAATTGGTGAAAAGAGGAAGTTATTTGAAAAAGGAAGCAAAATTGGAGCAATTTGGGAATTTTTAAAGCCAATATACATGTTGAGTACAAAAGAAAAGCCCTCATCCGAGGAGATTAAGCCCTCACTTGAGGAAGAAAGCTCTTAACTCGAAGGGAAGACTTCCTATTATGGTAAAACTCTTCTGTCATCTAGTTTAGGAAGTTACAAGGCATCAAACTTCTTCTTTTTAGAGTATTTAAGAAAACTAAATACCAAATTTGAGTAGGATTGTTAGATGAATTTTTACTAAAGTTTTTAACCTAGTTTTCAAGACACAGTAGAAGGTTTGGAGGCTGGAACTTGGTGTTTTGAGAAGAGATCAAGAGAATCTTCATAGCGTTTATGAGTTTGTATTTTTTTTAGTTTTTAAATGATGAGTGAGTAGTTTTCTTTACTTTTTTCTAAGGGATACTTGAATCCTCATACTTTTATTGTAATGACTTTAATTTTAGCTTGAATTCAATGTAAGTGTGTTAGTTGTTTATTCTTGAGTAGATTATTATCTTAAAGTTATGATTGAGTTGATGATTGATGTATTGAATAAATGGTATAATGATCAATTTCAAGTATGACTTATGATGTGTATGTTCTTAGTTTGATTCACTGGTATTGATGCATGATTATATTTTAAAAATTGAGACAATGATGTATTGGTAAAGATTGAAATTAAAACTAAGAAAGTTAAATTAAGAATAGGCTGAAGTTGGATCTTTTATGAAAGGATCTAATGAATGCTTAGGAATTTATAAATTGGATTTTTATACAGAGTATTGGATTGTTCCTAATAAAAGGATTTAATGCTTTGAATGATATTCTGAATAAGATATCTGAATTTACACTGGTTTTCCATAATCGCTTGTGTTATCTTTAATTAAATCATTGCAATATAAGTTGAGGTGGATAGTCCTTCAGCATAAGTGTCTTTATTATTGAATTTTACCATCATTTATATCTTGATTTTCTTAAGTTTATGTTTATTTGCTTAAGTTTATAATCAATTGTCTTAGCTTCATTACCCTAGTTAATTTTTTATTTTGATTTAGTAAGTTTTCATCATTCTAAAACTTGGGAATTCTTTGCACAGATCACTCACTACAAAGTCTCAAATACACAACTTTTACACAATTTCCTTAGCTTTGGTATTTTGGGTCTTAATTATATTTTCCTATATTACGAGCCAATCTAGTATACCGGTCACATGCCCAAGGGCATCGCCATCTGTACCACTAGTACATCCACCTTTAACTCTTCCATTAAATGATATTTTGAGGAGATTGGCTACACTAGAGGATGCTAGTAGGAAACAAGATCAAACACTACAGACGATACTCACAATGGTGCATTCTTTACATGCTTTACCAGCGACTGTACAAACTTTGTAAAATGAGGTGTGGTGTATTAGGGATGACTTGGTAGCTGCAAGATATAGGTTTGATGCTACTTTATGAGTGGTTGATGAGTCTTTAACTCAAATAAGGGATTAGGGTACTTGAATTGAGACAGAGGTTCCAGGAAGCAGGCTGTGATAGAGATAAATGAGGAGCTAATAAGGTACATTAAGTATCTGAGAGGTGATATGATGAGATACCTCAAGCACCACTCTAGGGCCATTACTAAGGTTGGTAAGGGTTTAGAGCAATTGGAAAAGGTGATAGCTTAGGTGTTGCAGCCTTTAATAGCTGCACTACCTGGGTTTTGGTTTAGATTTAGGCTAGATGATGAGTAGCTACCAGTAGTGCCATAGGCTATAACACCAATCAGACCTCCTAGTCCTTTAAAATTCATACCTCCATCTGGGCTCGTTTACTGTAGAGGACCAAGGCCTTCGCAATATATTTATTTTGTATTCAGGGAGTTTGAAAATTTTTGATGTATATAAAGATAGAACTTGTATTTAAAGCTATGTGTACATGTTATACTTTATTTTATTCATATTTATTATTCTCAAAATTATTATGCTTCACTTTGTTTATATTTATCAGGCCTAAAAAATAAAAAAATATATACAATAGTCATGAATGCAAAAAATGCCATGAAATTAATTAAGACTTGCAATTCAACATATCATGATAAAACTAAAAGTAATAATAAACACTAAAAAAAGGCTAAATTAACAGAGCACTGATATCGAGTTCTTCTCACGACAGGTACTTAAAACTCCACCAGAGGGCATAGAATTACTCCTTCAATAACAAGGAATGAAGACTCCAAACCTAATCATAAGAATTTTCTTGAATAGGCCAAAATAAAAAAAAACAAGATGCACAACAAGAAGCTATTAGAAAAAAGGAAAAAGTCTGATGACAATGTAAATGTTAGAAGAATGTAGAACAAGAACAAGCGCTTGTCGACAGTTGTGATGATAATGTTTTTCCTTACATTAGTGCCAATTTGTAGAGTGGTGACATAGTCATTAGGAAGTGTGCCAAAATGCCCTTCAAGCATCTTAGTGACTCTTCACAGATGCATATTTGCCAGAATGGCTTCCAAACATCTTAGTGACTCTTCACATATGTATATTTTCCATAATAGCTTTCAAGCATCTCAGTGATTCTTCATAGATGCATATTAGCTAGAATGGCTCCAATCATCTCAATACTTTTTGTAGATGCATATTTGCCAAAAGTATCCCTAGTGAAATATCTCTTTAAGAAGGGATAACGCACCTACTAAAACTACCAGCCAATATAAAGGTCAGTCCACAATTGACAACAATGAAACACTACTCAAAACTTATTCGATTTTACAGGTCAAATAACTTGATACTAATTAGTTCCAATCAAGTCATCTTGATTCTACATGCGCTAGGTACTCATCAGATGCATTCAAATGACACTAATTTAGCATGCCCTAGGCGCTAATAAGTTCTAATAAAGTTGTCTCAATTATACATACCATAGGTGCTAATTAGATGCATTCAAACTACCTAATTCTATGTGCCCTAGGTGCTAATATGATCTAATCAAGTCATCTTGATTCTAAATGTACTAGCTGCTAATTAGATGTATTCAAACTACCTAATTTTGCATGCCTTGGGCACTAATCAATGCCCATCAAGTCGTTGCATGCCCCGGGCACTAATTAATCTCCATTCAAATAACCTAATTCTGTATGCCCTAGGTACTAATCAGAGTTAATCAACTCCTCCTAGTTTTACATGCCTTAGGCATTAATCGAATAGTTAATCCAGGATTAATGCATCGATAAACTGATATGAACTATCCGAACTAGGGTTAACACATCAACAAACTGATATTAACTACCCGAATCAGGATTAATGCATTAACAAGTTGACGATAACTACCCAATCAACCTAGAGACTCATTGACTCAAAAAGTACATGTTTTAATCAACTAGGAGATTCGCTACCTCAGGTATGCATCTTTTTCCTTTTACTCTGAATTTTTGCTCACTTTGGCACTAGTTATGGTTACCTGATGATGAGAAAATTAGGGGTAACTGTAGACGTTGTGACCCAAGGCAACCTAAATTATGGTTACCTGGTGATGACAAAATATTATATCACTAACAGCAGGTTCAGATCTTGAAAATTTTAATTATGAATTTCTCATGCTTCCTCAAATATTTTTATGGTTCTTTAAATGTTTTCTAAGTTTTTTTTACAAAAGATGCATAAAAACCTTGATTTGGACTTTCATAGGTGATAGATGGCCATCTGTCACCTGAAAAGCTACCATCTGAGCTATTTCTCTCCTTCATAGGCTAAACAATAGGCATTTTAAGAATTCAAGGATTTTAAGCTGAGGGATGGCTACCTTTCATTGAGGGACACCAATTCATGGATCGAATTCTAGAATTCCCATGTTTCTAGAATTTAAAAAAAAAAGGAGTTAATAGATTTTATCCATATTTCTTGGGGATTTATCTCTGTATTTGGGAAGATGGAGTTGGAATCCAACTCCAACTCTGATCTAAGTATAAAACCTAAAAAACTAGGGTTTTGAAAAGGGGAGAAATCACTTTTTATATAGCCACTTTAGAGAAGAAGAAAACTTAATTTCTCTCTTTCTCTCTAAAAACTTGCAAGGGCAATATTTTGATCAAACACTGAAAGACACAATGAATTTCATTG
Organism: Excoecaria agallocha; assembly: GCA_037975025.1. Lineage (NCBI taxonomy): Eukaryota > Viridiplantae > Streptophyta > Magnoliopsida > Malpighiales > Euphorbiaceae > Excoecaria > Excoecaria agallocha. Next base: position 14,587,367 of record CM075821.1, on the reverse strand, counting down.
CTTTCTTTTTGAGAAGTAAGAATCACGAATCAAAGTAGATATAAAGGCTACAAGAGCTTCAGAGTCAAAATATCTCTTGAGGTTAATATTTTACGCTCTTTTCTTACTTTCTCTCTCTACAACTTATCATGCACAATCATATGATTATTTGATATAAAAATAACCTTTTTAAATGTTGTGTTTGTGTAATTGGTATGCTTAAACTTCATTGAGATGCAAATTTAGATTAAAGAGCATGTTAGAGGCTTGATTAGGTGATGGATTCCTCAATTGTTTTAATATGTAAAGCTTTTATTTCATTCTTTTATTTCTATAAATTGATGATTTTAATGTGTTTTTATGCACGATTCGATGTCATAACCCTATATTTCTATGATTTAATAGTTACATGTTTAGGTTTAAAATATATTTTGTATGATTTTTCCATATTTTTGCTCTTGATTTTTGCAACATGTTCTGTCCAGAGTTGATGGATGGGAAGATAACTCGACGGATGCCTATCTATCAATCGATAGAATGCCTCAATCTATCTCCTTGTCCCCTCCCTTGCTTTGTTGTGGGCATCCCTCACTTAGTTTCAAGCATCTATTTTTGGATTTTGTTCCTTTTCCTAAAAGTGATAGAAATTTTTTTCTCTTCTCTAAAAAAGATGACTCTCTATATTATGATTTTCTTAGGATTTTTAAAACACATATCTATTTATATATATATAAGGTAACTTAAACCTAATATGTGCAACGAGAAAATCTAAAGTGTGTGTGTGTATATATATATATATATATATTATTATTTCTTATTCAAAATAAGAAACATTTTGTTTCTTATTCAAATAATAAGAGTTAGAATTTTATCTTTAAAAGTTATTTTCATTTTTATTCCTGACATATTAAAATTTGAAATGCCCAAATAAATCCTAGTCCATTCATTACATTCTATGTGTATGACCTAATAGGTTCATATTATGTTGGCAATTGGCCCAATCTCATCATATACCCATAAGTTATAAGCAGCCTCAAAGAAGACATTATGACTATCCAAATAATATGAATACCGATAGTTCAATTCTCACCTAATCATAGAACATGTTATTAGCCTTTTGTCTCACAATATCTCATTTGAATATAATTCATAGACCATGTCAAACTTATATTGTTCAAGCACATAATTTCTGGATCACTAAGTAAACTAATAATATCAAATAACATTGAGCGGTCTATCAATTCATTTGAGCACGACCATGCATTTCTCATTTCTATTAATTGACGGGCCTAATAAATATCCCTCTTATAAGAGAGGGACAAATTCCATCTTAATTATTCACTATCCCCCATATAATTATCATCATATCCACTCATAACATTTATGATTATCCAATTAAAGATAATGTCTAATTATGTCAAAACATAATGTTCCTCATGTAGGAAACTATGATAATCTTAGGTCTAAGGATTGGATAACATAATTATTATGAGATCATTAAGGACACTAACCTATGTAGTATCTCATGACAAGTCTATTTAGTACCTTGTACGTTAATAAGTTCCTACAATTTTTATTTATATCACCATATATAATCATCTCATAATTATCAATGAAACTCATACTAGTCTTAATTTATCATTACTCCTTTAATGATAAATCACTAGGGATAGTTTGAATAACATTATATTATTATTCATATACATTAGAATAACATTAGATTGTTATTCACAAACATTATTATAATGCAACATGCTAACATTATATTAATGTAAAGAAAATCCAATTTTATGGAATGAAATATGACATTTCATAAAAGTTGAAATATTTAGCCTAAGGCATAACAACTAAGTCACAAGTCCTTTATTTTATTTTATTTTATTTTTTTAGCTATGAAGTTAGAATCAAGATTTTTGAGAATGTTATCACCTAGCAAAACAAATTTGTAGAAGATTGACTTTTTATTAAGATTTTTATAGTGATTACAACTTGAATAGTCACATAAAAAACATAAAAATGAAAATCTTGATTTAACAAGAATGATAATATGCTCTCTACCACCCTTTCATCAATGATGAATAATACCTGCAAAATCCAAAAGAATTTCGTAGAGAGAATTCATGCAAGAACAGTTTAAAAGAAGGAAAAAATTCAATTGAAATCTTATGAAATCAGCTAGAGAATAATAAAAAGTAATTAAAAGTTTAATGTGATGTACGTCGAACCCCCGATGGAATCTGATTAGTCATTAAAAACCAAATTTAGGGCTTAAGATCAGATGAACATTCATTAATCTCGTATAGACTGGTCATTTCACAATGGATAAGGATTCAATCAAATTGACCAAGTTTTAGGCCTCAAAAAGGCATGAGACAACATCTCGGTGTAACCCTATTCTATTATTGGCGATTAATCTATGAAAGCATCAATTGGGCACCACAAAATAGGTACCATGGAGTCACCACCACACAAAATATTGTAAAAGTTAGTCTAACTTTATGAAGCCAAACAAGAGATGGTTCGAGACCTACCCTTACTTTATATCTTGGTTAATGTTGTATAAATGAATTCTTAAAGATAAATCATTTTAGCTTTCTTCTCACATTAGTTATTGTGGTAGAGAAAATAAAAGGTGCACTCATTGACGTATGGAAATCTATAAAACTTATTATAATGAAAACGATAAAAGCATGGCAATAGAAAGTAGTAAAAATATTAAATAAATCATACATAAATCAAAAAAATTAGTTTAAATGGGACCTTTGGCTCTTCCATACATATTTTTATGAAAAAAATAATTTTATATGTGTATTTTAAAGAAGATTGGGATAATTGACCCCATTTTATTAATAGAAAACCCAATTAATTTGTAGAAATAGTTTTGGTGTGATTTTCCTTTTAGCTATAAAAAACTTTTATTATTATAGACCCTCATAGGAAATAAAGGAAAATAAAAGAATAATAATATAGGCCTAAAATAAATACAAACAAAATAATAAACTATGCCTCATTTTCCATAGCCTTTAACTTTCGACCCGAAAATGTGTGTGCAGTTGTGGTAAATGAAATTGAAATAGTTAGTAATGGTGAATAAATAATGAGGAAAGAAATATTCAAAATATCATGATAAAAGTGATGATAAAATAATCATGTAAATGAAACTACAAAAATACAGATAATAGTAATAAGCAGTATATCATATAACATATAATGTATATAATATAACGTGGGGATGTAAACATAAATGTAATGAGAATATACATATGAAAATATAGAAGCATAAAGCACAAATAGAATAACAACAACAACAATAATGTATGTGTAAAATAAAATAAAAAAAGAAAGAATTAAGAAATGCAAAAGATGGCCCAAACATGTAAATCATGCAAATTATAAAATGAGGGAGATATAAGTGACATGTGAGAGATAGGTGCATCAAGCAGGCAAGAGGCACGCGAGCCCAGTGAGGGATAGGCAACATTTATAAGGTGCATGCATGATGATGCAAGAGAGAGGTAAGGCAGTTCGCGTGGGGGGAGCTGGACCGCGTTGGGGTGAGTCAGGCAATTATGGACTGATTCTGGGCAATTTTGGGCCAAGTTAGACCAAGTCAATTCTAGTCACTATGCAAGAAGAAAAAGTGACACAAAATAGCCACAAAAAAACATTAAAATACAATTTTAAGCCATAAAATGCTTTAAAATTCCCCAAAGTCTTACCAAAACTAATTAGAAACCATTTATAAGTGATCAAAACTTGTTTTAGGTGAATTAAACCAAAAAAATCTGAAATTAACCTTTGAAAACCAATGTTAAAAATGATGAATAATAACTTTCAAATATGCATTAAATTCCTTATTTTTCATGATTTGAGTGGGTTTTCATGGATTAATGATCAAAATATGTAAAAAACATAAGAAATAACAAATTTACAAGTAAAAATCAAAGAAATACAAAATTGTGTAAAATCAAGAAATACAGAGGATAAACAAGAACGTTATCAGTAAATTCGTGGTAATTAACTCTACACATATTGACAGAAAATTAATCATGACAAATGAAATACATGATATAATAAAGCCAAATCATCACTAAAAATAAGATTTAAGCAGATAAATTAAGCAAATGGAAAAATCAAATAATAAAGAGTTTTGATGGATATTCACTGTAAGTTGAGATAAAAAACTGAATTAAGGAGTTTTGAGGCTCAATAATATTACTTTTAGTGTTTATTTCTCAAGGAATAAGGAATCAAATACTTGGTGGTTTGGAATAAGGAATTAAATACTTAGTGGTTTTCTTCCCCCTATTTTTGCTATTTTATGTTCTCTATTCTTCAAGTTACAGAGAATATTTTTTTCGAGTGAAAAAAAAGAGAGAAAAAGGCCTCCTTTCTATGAATGGATGATGAATAAATATAAAAAGATTTCATTATGAGACATGATTGCTCAGATGAGGATCACTTGATATTTTCTCTACTTTTCCCCATGGTTTTTAGCTTATCTTAGTAAAATGTTTTTTTTTAGAGTAAGCCATAGGTTGGCCATGACTTCTGGATAAGTGACAAGTATAAATGATGCATGTAACTTAAATCTAAATTGTTTTTTTGCGTAAAACATTTTAATCCTAAAGCATATATTAACCTCATTAACATACGAAAAAAGGGAAAAATACCCGTTGAAAAACATGAAATCCGAGAAAGAGCCTAGCAATTTTTTTCCTTGTCTATTCATGAGAAATGTCTCTCTTATTAGGTAACCTTGATCAAAAGTTGCCTCAGTACCTAGTGTGTAAAGTTGCCTCCAATTTGGGGAGGCTGTTACACTAGTTATTGGTTTAAAGCTATGATCAGTGTGTAGCAAGTGTACTAGATTGACTAACTAATATAGGATAATATAATTAAGACCCCAAGAATATCTAATCGAAGGGAATAGGGATTGCTAAGAAAAATATATATAATAGAGTGAAATTAATCTAAGATAATCCCAAGTTTTGAATTGAAAAGGGTTCTAAGTTAGGTACGAAATTAAATCTAAAAATTAACAACTAAATTAAAACAAGTTCATCAAGGAAATCAACAAAATTGAAATTAATACTTAGGAAATTTTATCCTCATAAATGTAATTGGAAACAAGTAAAACAATATTAACATGAATATCTAGAAAAACCCAACTCAAAATAGGTCTCTTACTCAGAATACCATTCTAGATTACTAAACTCTCGGATTAAGAATATCCTAATAACAAGCATCAGCTCGAGTTTATAAATTCCTAAATCTTAAATCAATCTCATCTCAAAATACCCATTTAAAATCCATCAATTCCCTAAAACATTTGAATTAAATATAATCCATATATAGGAATCAAAACCTCCTTTCGGAACATAAATATAACTAGATGTAGAAAATAAAAGAACAAGGAATAGACATATACAATTAACATTCAAATTTAATAATCAACCATCTCTCAATATATTATAAATCAAAATCAAACATCAACATAAGTGCATAATTAATCATAAGGAAATTAGAAGAAAACATGCAAATATTCATTAAACTCAAAATTTCAATACAAATATGGTTTAAGAATTCTTAAGCAAGAAGTACTACTCAAACATCATGAATATAATCTCCAAAATAATAATAGAATAAGTTCAAAATACACAATTGATGAAAAGAAAATAAACCTTGAAGTTCCTTTTTCTTCAATGTTGAATTCTTCTTTGAATCATAAAATTGAATCTAAACTAAAATAGAAAAACAAACCCTAATTTACAATAGCTAAAACAAAGAATAAAAATCCTAAAACTAAGTCCCCCCAAATTTTCCTCCTATTGCTCCTTTTATATCAATACTTGAAAGGCCCCAAATATGAGTAGTTTTAATACCACCAAACTTCCTAAAATAGAGAAACTTTGAATTTTATCATAATTGGGAATACATGCCTCGGTAGGGTTTAAAATCAACCTAGTTAAGGTGATTAACTCTTTTATAAAGTGGACTTATACCTAGGTAAAGTTGGAATTCAACCCAACCGAGGTTATTACTTCTACCTTCTCTCCAGTAAGACCTCGTTAGGGTTGAAATTCAACCTAATTGAGGTGATTTCCACTGAATTCCACATAAAAAAGTCTGCTTTCGTCGACAACTTGATTGGGTTGATTTTCAATCCTATCGAGTTGATTAACTCTTTTCCTCCACACATTCCCTACAAACACACAAAATATCATTAATCAAACTCAAAACAAAGAATTACAAATTTAAACATAGAACCAATTAATTCGACACTGAAAAACTCCTAAACACACTAAAAATACATTAACAAATATAGTTATAATTCAAAGCTATCAAATACCCCATACTTAGTCTTTGCTTTCCCTCAAGAAAAATTAAACAAACCAACTTCTCAAAATAATCAAACTTCAACAAAGAATCATGCAACTTAAAATCATGCTTAACAATTACTAGTAGCACTTAATAACATCCCAACTAGATCAAATTCCATGAAGAAAATACAAGCCACTTTCCATGTGTGTGTGCAAGACCAAAACATTTTAAGTCCTTTTAAAACCAAAATATCTATACATTATCATAGTCAAGCTTTAGAATTAATGTACACCTAAATGTACAAATGATTTCAGGCTCGAAACTCTAGAAACACCATAAAGCCTCTCTTTTAGCACCAGAACTCGAAGGTCATCTCTACTAAAGAACTCAAAATCAAAAAGAATCATTAGGACTTCATTAAGGTTGTAATATGGTCATGGTAAGGGTTAAACAAAGAATGGTTAAAGGTAAGTAAAAAGAATAGCCACCCTCTAATTGTGCAAACCACACTTTCTATAGATTGATTTCACCTAGCTAACATTACCTAAATCATTAACTCCCAATTATATAGGAATGCAACACATCAAAGCATTAAGAAGAAAGGTTACATAAAATTTCCTCTGATTTTCCACAAACTCAAACAATTTTGGGAGCTCAAAACCTTTCTCTGTCTTGCAAATACCTTACAATTAAAAATTTGATTTAGATTGCTAGCTTATTAATTCAACTTTTTGTCTTTTATTTTTATTTTTATTTTTTTATTTTTCTTTTTAAAGAAATAATAAACTTTTGCTAGTTTCATTTTTAGCATTACTAAACAAAATAGTATTCACAATTTCATAATTTTTATTGCATTCCCAAATTTGAAAACATCCCTTAAAATCATCCCAATCAAAAACCCATTTAAAAACTACACTCTCTTGAGTACCTATGAAAAATAATCATTCCTAATCCTATAGTTGCCAATTCTTAGAAGGCAAGATAAAGGCTTTTTAAGTTGTATGGTAAAAAGATGAGTGTAACAAGAAAAATAATTATAGCACACCTTAAGCATGCCTCATAAAGCTCAAAAGGGTTAAATAAGGGAAAAACATACAAAAGGTAGGTTAACAGTTTCAATATGGCTAGATAAGAAAATTTACCTAAATCACATTTTAAATTATTTGAGCTATTTTAATGCTTTGAAGGGTGATAAGGAAGGTTCTGGCGCTTTAAAATTCATAACTTAACTACCTTCATGCACTTTTTTTTCTTTTATATAAAAAAATTGGTCTTTTGTGTATAAGGATTTGGAAACTAACAAATATTTTTAAAGTTAAACACTAGCTTAGCTAGACTTTCATCATGCAACATGTCTATCTTAATGCTAAACACAAATTTTGAATGCTACACATTTTAAGTAAAAGTTTAAAGAGTTCACTTTCAAGAATAAACTAGGGCAAACTAGACTTAATGTACAATACATGATATTCCAACTAAACCTACTTAATTAACATGCAAATTACAAACCAAAATAAATAAATTCAAACAAAAACAAATCAACAGAAATAATTCATAAGAAAGATGAAAGAACTTCACTGAATTACTTTTTAAAATAGAGTTTAGCTATGCTCCATCCCCCTATTTAAAATCTTGTTGTGCTTAGCAAAGTAATAAAAATTAGTGCATTGATTTTATTGTGGGTGACAAATGATGAAGAAGCAAATTGAAAGAATATGAATGACCAATTGGGTGTGTGTATGTTTTAGTTGGGAAGAGAGATCTTAGGAGAAAATGAAGGGTGCCTTAGTTGGGAAGGCAGCGGGTCGCTTTTATGAGGTTAAGACCTTGGTTGTGTTGAAAATCAACCCTAGCGAGGTGTTTTCTACTAGACTAAGGGGTGTTGATGCCTCGATTGGGTTAAAAATCAACCCTACCGTGGTGTTTGCTTTGGGATTGGGTGATAAGGTACCTTAGTTGGGTTGAAAATCAACCCTACTGAGATGGAATGCTACTAGATTCACAAATGCATACTTGTCTCGATTGGGTTGAAAAGCAACCCTACCGAGTTGATTACATAAACATAAAATTTGTTAGTTTACTAATACTTAAATTTGATATTTTTAAGTCAATAAACATTGTTTTTTCCTTATGTACACCTTTAACTTACTTCAAAATTGCTCGTTAAACAAAAACAAAGTCCCAAATTAATTGTATCAAAAACCCAAATTTCACCAACCTTGAATAGTTAACCTTTACTAAGTCAAGAAAGCTGAGAGATTCAAGTAAGAACATACACACCTGATATTGGGCACTTAATGTCCACTCCACACACTGAATAAACACAACTTCATTTTAAGTTCATGAATAATAAAATGCACAAAAATAATGAAATAACACAAAAACAAACTAAATAAATGCATAATTAAAAATTGAGAAAAGTTAGAAAACATAGTTTTGAAACTTCAACTCAAGTTTTGTTACTCTCTAGAGGTCGAGCTTGCGATTAAAATAATGATCTCTCCATATTTTGTTCCTCATTTTCTCCCATCAGTAAGGGAATCTTGTCAAAGTTCACCAAAGCTGGAAATTTCATGTCTTAAAAAAAGTACGAATCCACCTTTGGTTCTTCAAATATGAAGTCTATTGTCTCTTTTAACCTTAATAAATTCTTCAAGTTGACTAAATTCAGTACTTACACTTTAGAATTGAACACTTCTTATTCCTTTGGTGAAAAATCCTTCATAAAAGATTTAAATTCATTTTCTAAGATATAGGACTTATTTTCTACAATGATTGGTTCTTCTTTTAACTCAGACAACCCATACTCAATTTCTTTATTAACCATCATTGGCACATAACTTAATTCATCCTTGTTATCACCACCACCTTGACTTTATATAGAAATATGCAAAAACTCAACTTTAGATTCTTGATTTTTAATTCCTAACTCTTGATCCCTCAATAGATGCTCTTAAGTCTTTAATAAATTATCTTGATTTTGCAATAAAGCCTCTTAATATTTGATATTCTCCTCTTGAGAATTAATTGTAGCCATCCATTCTTCTTTTTTAGCTCTAAATTGCTTTTCCTTGCTTGCAATCTAGTAAAAAAAGACTTGAAATTTAGAGGCACTGGACTCTTATTATATCTATTGAGAACAAGAATCATCAAAAGATGGTGATGAATAGATTGTTAAAGGTTGATGACGTGTACCAATTCTTACATTTCCTACTTTAATTCTTCCATTTAGGCTTTCAAAAGAACCAATTCATAGTCTTGGACATAATCATGTGTCATTTGTAAACGTCTAAAATCATCCTACAACGAATAACACCAAATAAGAAAAAACTTAGACTAAGAAAAAACTTAGACTAACTCAATTACAGATATTAAACAAACAATACCGTTGGTCCCTGACAATGATGCTAGAAACTTGACTGTTGTCTAACAAGTGTACTAGATTGGTTAAGTAATATAGGAGAATATATTTTAAGAACCCAAAAATATCAAACCCAAGGGAATAGGGATTGTTAAGTATAATATATATAATTGAGTGAAATTCATTTGAAATAATCCTATATTTTTAATTGAAAAGAGTTATAAGCTAAGCACAAAATTAAATTTAAAAATTTACAACTAAATTAGAATAAGTTCATTAAGGAAATCAATAAAATTGAAATTAATGCTTAGGAAATTCTATCCTTATAAATGTAATTTGAAACAAATAAAATAATATTAACTAGCCTAATCGAGATGTTGGCAAAAAAACTAGTTCTTCAGCTCTATGCCTGTATACCCACACGAAAAGAACACTCGTGTTGAGCAATGGCTCAGTTGGGAGTAAAAATAATGCAATCAACTTCTTTATGAAGTTAAAAATACAAATAGTATCTCACACCGATAAACATTGCATAATAGCATTTAGTAGTTAACATACCTTAACATATTACAACTCACACAACATTAAACAACAGCTCAATACCATTTCTCAATTACAATAACAATATCAGTAGGAGACATTGACATTACATTGAAATACTAAAATAATTACACTCTTGATCACTCGTCATTACTCATTAATTAATTGTAAGGACCCAAAATAAACGCTGGTAGAATTCAATGGCATTATCATGTTATTAATGTCAAATCAAGCTTAATTAGAGGAATTATTATAAGTTAAGACCTTATGGATTAATGGTCGTATATGGCAAAGGATTAGAGAATCAATTAAAATTTTGGTATACAAGTGTGCAATTGAAAAAGAAATTTTAGTTAAGTGGTTTATTGTAATATAATTAAATATTAGTGGGTTAAATAAATAAAATAAAGTAAGATGGGGTGCAATTAAAAAAAATTATGCATATGGTCAAATTTGAAAGAAATAAATAAATGGGGACACATTTCTAACATGCAAATAGACGAGGGAGCATAGGTTACTTTGTCCCTCTATTTAAGTGCTAGAAACCTTGTATGTTGGAGAGAGAAAATATTTTCTTGATTCTTGAGATGGGGAGGACGAATTTTGTAAAGAAAAGAAAAAACAAATTCAAATTTTTCCTATCTCTCATCTCTCACTTATCTCTTTTATTTCTCTACAAGGTCCTTTATCTCTAGTCCTTTTAATTCTTTAAGATAAACTCTCTTGCATGTGGATAATTTAGAAGTTTTTAGTGGAATCATCAAGGTATGGATTTAAGGCTTTAATTTATCTCTTCTTCTTCTTCTTCTTCTTCTTCTTCTTCTTCTCCTTCTATCTTATTGGATGGCTTTCCTAAGGAGAATGAATGGTGTAATTTTGATACATAATGGTATGAAAACATGATTTGTAGAGGAGGAATATAAGAAGAAGAAGAAAGGCAAAGAAGTAGCTAAAGATTGTATCTAGGTGGTGATTCGGCTATGGTATAGGAATGTGTGTCTTGTGGTTATTTTTAATGTATTTCAAGATAGAAATTTTTGTATAGATGTGGATTATGGCTTGAGTTAATAAACCAAAAATAATGAAGTCAAATATTTAACATAAGACTTGTAAAAAGAAGTAATGCATGTGAAGAATTGCTGAAACCAGCTTTTGTAATTTTAGAATATCTCGAGCTATAGACTTTAAATTGACTTGAATCTATTTAGTACTTCTTCCTAAGATTTAGAACTAAATTTTTGTCGAAGGAACCAATTTTTGATTCTGCCTTTAAATGCCCTTAAATCCAGCTTGAAGTTCGTTTTGAGCTGTTACCTAGTTGTTATGATAATATTGTTGTATTTTTGCTATAAATTTTTGTAGAGAAGTCAAAATCCTTTGAGACAAAATTTTGGTTAAAATAAATTCATATGAGCACAACTTTCATGTAGGAATGTTGTCAAAATTTTGTACCTATTTTATACTATGAATTATCTAAGTGATGATAAAAATCAAATGGGGTACAGTGAGCTGTTGTTTAGAGAATAGGATTAATTTTTAGTAATTTGATTGTATCTCTTGTTATAGAGGTTGGAATTCTATGAATCCAATTTTTGGTTAAACTAAACTTATATGTCTACAATTTATATGAAGAAATCCTGATTTGGTTCTATTTTTAAATATGTCCAAAAAATGACTTAAATCCAGAACTGTGTGCAGCAGTTTTTCTAAGAACAATCCTTAAGGTTTTTGTAATATCTTGAAATGTAAAAATGATAATTAGGTAATTATAGTTGGGTTATAAAATGGACTCTCATATCTAAATTTTTTTATGAAGAAAAAAATTCTAATTAGGCCTCTAAACCTATCTAAATTTAGGCTAAAATCTGAAATCATATACTACCTATTATAATGAATAGTCATCAGTAATTTCTAATTATCTTGAGTTATAGAAATGATATTGCAATAATTTTTAATGGTCTTTAAACTAGAATCATATAGGATCATGTTTGTAGAAGATAATTTTGGCTAGAAATTACTTTTGGTATGTTAAAAATAGCTTTAAATATAACTTTAAAAATCTATCTCTATGAAGGATTGTTGCAAGTATTTATCACCATTTTTGGTTTGCATTTTTGGAAAATTCTTATGCATTTAAATAAATTTAAGCATCTATAGAACATCATTTTAACTATATGTAAAAATTATCTTAAGTATTTCAAGCACATCTATAATAGAAGAGTAACACATTGAGAGAGATAAGTCATGAGTATATAAAATAATATCATATTGTAAGCATGTAAACATGACTACTTATTGAAGCATATTTATGATAAAGGTTTGTTATTATTCACCTCATTGACATAACATAAGCATGCTTATATGTTATAGTTATATGACATGTTTATAAGTTAAAAATGTCAATGTATATTTGTATGTTTACCAGGATATAAATGCTTCATGTACAAGTTGATCATATTGTTATATGAAGATGAGAATACATGTTTATGTATTAGGGACTATTGTCTTTTTAATATCACATGAATATATGATGAAGCATGATTACATGGAAGCATGTTAATCATAAATAATCTAGTAAAGTACATGATCACTTTGTTAAATGAGATTGTGTATACAAGTATATATACTAGATAGGTATAACTTTACATTGGTTACTTCCATGAGCAAATTGATCAAATTATGCTATAAGCCATGCATACATGCTTATGCACTAGTGATGGTATGTCATTTACATGATTATATACATGTCTATATATATTTTTTTTACATACTAGAGATTGTGATACATGTATAGTAAAAGCAAGCATATGTATCTTTTATACCATATGATATTATATACATGTTTATATGTTAGTATATCAAATATATAGTCACAAGGATATTATTTGATTGAAATAGTATGGCTATGCATATGTGATACGAAATGTTAGCATGTTAAAGTACATGAATACATGGAATTATATTTGATTATATATAATATGACAAAGTATATGATGGCATTTTTAGGAGACGGTATATACAAGTATATACACTAAAGATTGTATAGTTTTCCATTGATTACTCTCTTGAGTATAATTGTAATTAATTATGTGCATATGTAAAGCTTTGACAAGATTATAATGTGATGAAAATATCACACAAAAAGGGATAGTAAAGCATGTATGTACATATATGATCACAAAAGCATGCAGTTAAGTAGATATGATCATAAAGTATACTTTAAGGGTAATTATGTTATGAGCCTGTTCATACACATCGTAGATTAAAAAAACTCAAATAAAGTATGATTTTATATATCATCATAATACATATGTGAAACAGTTACATGATTTAAAAGGATTACAAGTACAAAATAGTAATACTTAACTATGCTCAAGATAACATGTTTATAGAAAATTTATACATGTACAAGTATATGACCTCATGGTGATAGATATACATGAATACATGATAGATATACATGAATATATATATGTATGAATGTCTAAATGCATATACTGAGAAAAGAGCAAAGTATATAATATAAATACGTAATAGTGTGCATGATCACATGTTTACAGAAAGTAACACATGAGCATGTATATGATTACATTATTCATATTTACACAAGAGTAAACATGTGCATATATAAATATGATTGAATAAAGATAAAGTAAAGAGATTAAATTACTTGCATTTGTGTCTAGGTTGTGAATAGATAGGCATGCCTATAAGGGTAACTTATAGTTGTTAGAGTATAGTTTTGACCCCGTTTGGGTCATCTTGAAAACTAAAGTATAGTTGAACCCATTTGGGTCATAAAGTAAAGTGCAAGTCGACCCCATTTGGGTTATATTATATAGATATGGTCCCATTTATTTCATAAACAACCCCATTTGGATTGTAACCAACCCCATTTGGGTCCACTTAATCGGTCTACTGTACAGTGTTATCACTATAAGGGACTACCGTTTAATACCTTCGAGCATCTTATTCATACCTTCGAGTAACAGTTTCATACCTTCGGGTGCCACTGTTATAATCAAATAGTTTCATAACTTCGGGTACCACCATTATATTTTAATCAGTTATCCACTTCAATAGAATAGTGCAGGCTTGATAAAAATTAAAGAATATGCATCATGCAAAGCTAAAGAAAACAAAAACATGACAATTCTTATCTTGAGTTGCGTATGATCTTATTGTCAATCAATTTATAGTATATGTTGTAATATAATAGTAAATGAATTTACATTTAATATAAGGACATAGGACTTTAATATCCTACACTTAATCTTCGATGCATAATGTTTCTTATATTTTGATGACAAGTTTTATGAATATGAATATGTGATTGATTATTATGGATGAGTGACATGAGTGACTTTTTCTATATAAGATTAATTAGATAATGATTGCATAATTGATATGCTTGAATAGTAGACATGTTACTATGATACACTTAGTTTGTGGAAACAAGAATAACTTTATGTATGATAGTAAACACTTAAGTAATAAAATAATCATATGCTAGGTAGAAATATAGAACTGGCAAATAGATTAAAGTTGTAATTAACAAAAATGTAAATGTATTTTAATACCCATGGAGATTGAAATATAAAATTTATAATAAGTGTGGATAGCTAATCATTTGTATGTTAACTAATTTTATTGTTAATAAGTGAAGAAGAAGAAGTAGTAGATAAGAATTTTAAAGTATCAGTTCTATATCTTGACACGAGTGATAGTAATCCTTTTATTTTAAATGATGGATTTATTGGTCTAAGATATTTTTATTTGTCTGATTTTTCATTATGAATGCACAACAATAATGTCAAATCTTTATTAATAAATAACATGATTTTTCACATGTTGAGATAGATGTTGATTCTCATCTCATTTCTTGGAATTGTATCTCTAATATTAAATCACATGGATTAACTATGGTACTTGTTGAGTCCTTGTTAGTGATCACTGTGAGTGGTCATTCTTCATGCTTTATGTTTTCCACTAAGCATTATAGCTTAGCACTGGTGTTTTATCCATGTAGGTTGCAAGGATAGGATTTATTCTTCTAAAGTTTGAGATCTGCAGGGGATGGCCAACACAAGTCTTAAAAGATATTAAAGTACTTAGCCTTCAGGTTGATTTCTTTTGGCTTTGAAGTTTGTAATTTGTGTTGGGAATTTTGTAAAGTAAAAATGCTTAATAGAGGTAAATACTTTAATGTTTTAAGAGACTCTATTGTAAGTATAGTTTTAATAGTTAAGTTTCATATACCATGTTTTAAGTTTTCTAATAAGATCTCTGTATTGTTGGGAATTATCAGTTACATGCATCTCATACATAAGCGGAATTTAAAATTTTTTAACCAATAGATTTGATCTTGCCATGATTTTACTATATACATATTAATGGGAATACGAAAAATCACTTTTGATTTTTGTTGAACAGTTGATTTTCCTTCTCATCGGGTTGTCACAAATCATAGTGTCCAAAATCGAACACCTCTAATGAGTAATCCACACTAGAGAAGGATTGAATGAACCAACAATGGAGGAAACAAGGGGCTGGCCGAAATCCCCTTGATGCTAGCAAGGGGGTGGCAGCTGGGTTGAGACAAAAGTCAGAGAATTTGTTTTTCTCTTAATTGTTCACCTTAAACCCTAAAAACCTATCTCTTGTATTTTTATAGTTAGGTTAAAAATCAAACTTCATAATAGGATTGGGCTCTTTAAAATTGCTGGAGAAATATAAATTGGGCTTATGGAATTATTAATAATTTATTTGGGCTCAATTAAATCCAATTTAAGCCCTTTCACAAAAGACTATGCACAAAACCTACAAACTAGGCCCTTTGTGCATATACTTGGATTTAATTACCCAAATGAATTCCAAATCCAACCAAATCAAATATGTAGGCTCCATAATACTTATGAAATATATTAAATTTATTTTGGTCCAAGAATTAGTCCTCTAAGGCCTTCTGTTTGAAGTTGGCATGAAACCCTTCCTCTGGAGGGTTTTTGTGCAAAACTCAATTTTATGGGCCTCCAATATTTTCTCCAATGGATCTATTAATTATTATATTAGCCCTATAACACTTATAGTCTAATAATAATTAATTATGAAATACATTATTTTAATTAGGTCTATTTTACAAAACATTTCTAAAAAGTTATGCAAATAATTTTACTTGATCATAATTAATTAAACTCTTTAATTAATTATTCTCTTATTCACTTCTCTATTCCCATAATAATATCAAATATTATTATTTTTGTCATTTTAACATTTTATCCTTTTCGCTATATGTGTGTGACATATTGGGTTCTTGTCCATATCGGCAGCATAATATGTAATTGTGAGTTCTATTCAAAACTCACATGATTTAAACTTCTTTAAATCATTTTATCAATCCCTATTGATATTTATGATAAACTATTATACAAAACATGAGCGGCCTCTAGCTAGGCATCATGACTACCCAAATGTCAGGAAAGTCAAGTGGTTTGACTATACCCTTCAATAGAAATAATTAGCATGCAATTACTCCTTTCACCACTCTTATCTCAATTAGATTCTGAGTATGGATTTCTTTCAACTCATATAAATCTAATTATGTATGTTCTATTAATTTAACCATTATTTTCAAAATGCCCTTCATGGATCTCTATCCATCTTGGCATATTACTCTGGCTAGAGATTCTCTAAACAAGGCAATTATAAAATCATACGAGATAACTTCCCTTAATAAATCTGTGATGGTGAATCCTTTATTGATCAATCAACTAACTTCAAGTAGGTCATGATATACCCAACCTCCTAACTATGTTCACCCTCAGTTGGGAGTAATCAGTTATGGAGTGAAAGTATACCACTTGCTACTTAAGATAACCTTAGTGATCTCAACTCTAAGGATACTCGCACAACCACTATGAAGAGATTCCTCAATAACATAGATTTAATATCCATGTGAGGATTATCTTTACATGTCTCCAATGAAATTGTTCTTCTAACAAGCATCCACATGTTAGCTTTGATTATCTTCCATAATCACAATTATGAGAACCACTACTTGAACCATTAAAGAAGCATAACATGTGCTAGTCTATCCGAATTAACAATGTCCTGTCTTGTTAATTCTATGACTAGGGATATTTAGATATTAACACATTTGCATGCAATAGACATCTCATATCATGAACACTTCATGATTGCCTTTGCACTGTGTTTATAATATCTAGGACTTGATTTATTAATTTAAGATTTACAAACTCATGTATTTAAACATAGTATTAATAAATGAATGATGCCTTTTATTAAGAATATGAATTTATACATATGAAATACATCCCTATTACATGGGCTCTAGGGCATGCTCTCTAACAATCTCCTATTTACACTAGAGCCAATCACTCATATGTCTTACACCCATGGTATTTATATGGTGATCGTGCTTTATCTGGGAAAGTACTCTGGTGAGGGGATCTACTACATTATCATCTGTGGGGACCCTTTCTATTTTCTCATCATTTCTAACTACTATTTTCCTTATGAGATAGTAGAGTCTGAGAACATGCTTGGATCGCTGATGAGATCATGGTTCCTTTGCTTTTGTAATGGCTCAATTGTTGTCACAATATAAAGGAATCGGATCAACAATGCTAGGCACCACTCCTAGTTTAGATATGAACTTTTTGATCCAGACTGCTTCTTTGGCTGCTTTCGAATCAACAATGTACTCAGCTTTTATCGTGGAATCAGCAGTTGTTTCTTGTTTGGAACTCTTCCAACTAACTACCCCTCCTCCCATTATGAACACAAAACCAGACTGTGATTTACAATCATCTTTGTTAGATTGAAAGCTGGCATCTATATACCCATTTGCTTTCAAACTACCCTCCCCATATACCAAGAATATATCCTTAGTCCTTCTCAAGTACTTAAGAATATTCTTAATAGCTGCCCAGTGTTCCGCTCCAAAATTGGATTGGAATCTGCTTGTAACACTCAAAGCAGAAGCTATATCTGGACATGTACATAGCATAACATACATGATAGAACCAATTGTAGATATATATGATATTCTACTCATGCTCTCTCTATCCTCTAGTGCCTGCGGACACATAGACTTAGAAAGGTATTTCCTATGCACCATGGGTATAAAACTTTCTTAGAGAGATCCATATTGAACCTCTTCAATACTTTATCTATATATGTACTTTGAGAAAGACCTAGCAACCTATTAGATCTATCTCTATAGATCCTTCTTCCTAAAATATAGGATGCTTCTCCAAGGTCTTTCATGGAGAATTGCTTGGATAACCATATTTTAACAGATTGGAGAAGAGAAATGTTATTTCCCATGATCAATATGTCATCCACATATAGAACTAGGAAGACAATTGTATTCCCACTGACCCATTTATATACACAGGTTCATCTTCATTTTGTGAGAAACCAAACTCTTTGATTGTCTCATTGAATAGTATGTTCCAGCTCCTAGAGGCTTGCTTCAATCCATAAATGGATCTTTGAAGCTTGCATACTTTTTCGCCATTTCCTGATGTGAACCCTTCTGGTTGTGTCATATACACATCCTCAGTCAGATTTCCATTTAGGAAAGTTGTCTTCACATCCATTTGCCAAATCTCATAATCATAATGAGCTACAATGGCTAAAAGTATTCTTATAGACTTAAGCATCGCTACAAGAGAAAAGGTTTCATCATAGTCAATACCTTCTTTTTGACGATAACCTTTTGCTACTAAGCGAGCTTTATAGGTAACTATATTACCTTCCATGTCAGTCTTCTTTTTGAAGACCCATTTGTACCCTGTAGGTTTTATCCCTTCAGGTGGTTGAGTTAAAGTCCATACTTTATTCTCATACATGGAGTCCATTTTGGACTGCATAGCCTTAAGCCATAAATCACGTTCTGAACTGTTCAAAACTTCTTGATAGCTTGTAGGCTCATTGTCCTCTACTACAGTTATGCCTCTATCCGAATCAACATGAAATCCATATCTCACAGGGATAGAATGCATCCTAGTAGATCTTCTAGGATTTTGTGTATAATCAGGTTCAACTGTAATCTCATCATTATGAAATTCAGTTTCGGGTTCAATCGGTTGATCATCTTCTATTTGTGGGTCTTGAACTTCACCAAGCTCAATTTTACTCCCACTGTCCTCTCGTAGGAGAAATTCTCTTTCCAAGAAGATAGCATGCCTTGAAACAAACACCTTTTGTTCTAAGGGATGATAGAAATAATATCCAAACGTTTCTTTTGGATATCCCACAAATAAACATTTGTCAGACTTAACATCCAGTTTGTCTGACATTGTCCTCTTCACATAAGCAGGACAGCCCCATACTTACATATGAGAAAGCATGGGTTTCTTGTTATTCCACATCTCATATGGAGTAACATCAACCAATTTAGTAGGAACTCTGTTTAACACATAAACAGCAATTTCTAGTGCATATAACCAAAAAGACTTAGGCAAGTCCGCTCGGCTCATCATTGATCGAACCATATCTAATAGTATTCGATTTCTCCTTTCAGATACACCATTGTGTTGTGGTGTATATGGAGGAGTCCATTGAGATAAAATCCCATTATATCTAAGATAATCCTGAAACTCTTGACTTAAGTATTCTCCACCTCGATCTGATCTAAGTGTTTTAATACTTTTGCCAAGTTGTTTCTCTACTTCATTTCTGAACTCTTTGAACTTTTCAAATGCTTCAGACTTATATTTCATTAGATAGATGTATCCAAACCTAGAATAATCATCTATGAAAGTAATGAAGTAGGAGTAACCTCCTCTGGCATGAGTAGTCATTGGACCACATACATCTGAATGTATTAAGTCCAAAACCATTTTAGCTCGTTCTCCTTTACCAATAAAGGGAGCTTTTGTCATTTTTCCCAATAAACAAGATTCACATGTATCAAATGATTCATAATCAAATGATCCCAAATCACCTGACTTGTGTAACTTGGTCATGCATTTTTCATTTATATGGCCTAAACGACAATGCCATAAGTATGAGGTATTCAGATTATCATGTTTCATTCTCTTGGTATTCACATTATGTACTTCTTTAATTAAATCAAGAACAAATATACCATTCTCAATGATAGCTTTTGCATAAAACATATTGTTCTTAAAAATCTAACAACATTTGTCCTTCAAAGAAATATCATAATTGTTCATCAAACGACTGAAAGAAATAATACTTTTGGATAAGGCTGGAACTTAATAACAATTATTTAATTCCAGTACTAATCCACTAGGAAGAGGCAAATAGTAAGTCCCCACAAATGTTGTAGAGATGTTCTGTCCAGTAGCTGACTGCAAACATATCTCTGCCTTTCCAACTCTTCTAAAGCTTTTAAGCCCCTGTAGATCATTACATAAATGAGATCCACATCCGGCATCTAATACCCAAGATTTTTTTGAAGCAATAGAATAAGTATTAATTGCAATCATATGAATACCTGAAGTAGAAGCATCAGCTTGCTTCTTCTCCTTGAGAGAATCTAGATAGGCCTTGTAGTTACACTTCCAATGACCATCCTTTTCACAATGGAAGCAAGTTCCTTTGGGATTCTCTTTCTTGGCAACCTTCTTCTTGGAGATCCCACCATTCTTTGGCTACGCCTTGGTTATCTTCTTCTTCTTCTGCTTCTTGCCTTTAGCAGAAGTGACAACCATGACACTTTTTGGATCCTTCTTAAATAATCCATCAGCCATCTTGAGCATGTTGATTAACTCAGGAATGGATACTTGGATCTTGTTCATGTTGAAGTTAAGCACGAAAGGTGCATAACTTGGAGCCAACGAGTACAAGATTAAATCTATGTATAGATCATTATCCATAACATAGCCAAGTCTACTCAAATGCTTAATATACCCATACATCTTCAATGCATGAGTAGCAGCTGAAGTGCCTTCCATCATTTTGCAACTAAATAGAGCTCGAGCAATCTCATATTGCTCAGTTCTAGCCTGAGAAGAATAAAGCTCCTCTAGATGCAAAACGATGGTTCTAGCATCCATCATTTCATGTTGCTTCTGAAGCGCCGAGGACATAGCACCCAGCATCAGACATACTGCTGCTTCACTATCCTCCATGTATTTTCGATAAATGCCTTTGATCTCATCAATGGCATCATCTGATGGAAGTGGTTGTGGATCTTTATCCAAGACATAATGGATCTTTTAAGCTCTGAGAACAATTCTCACTTGCCTGATCCAGTCAGAATAGTTGTTGCCAACCAGCTTGTTATCCAAGATTGATCGTATATTAATGTTTGATGTGCTCATGATGATGACCTAGATGTGGAAAAGAAAAGATATGAGAGTATGTTCATATATATGTATGCATTAATAAGGTCTTTAATTAATCCATTTACTCCCACTATTTTATTGCGAATTAATAGCCCTCACTATATAATCCGAGAAAACCCGATGGTTTTCCTAGTGGGCCAATATCCAATCCTTGATATGTAATTTGACCTTGACTGTGGTCAACAAGCCAAATTCCATACCCTTGAAAGGTAGGTATCTCTATACCAATTGTGTCTCTACACAACTATTGGATCATTAGGTTATCAACTCTTGATGCATGCATATCATATATGCATTCCCTAATCTTGCCTCTAGAACCATTAGCCTTGACTGTGGTCAACAAACTAATGGGCTAGCTAAGATGACCCATTTAATTAGATTTTAACATATTCGATATAATGTGAGCTTGACTGTGGTCAACAACTCACACTATAAAGAACTCTGGTTCTCCTCAAATTAATGGAAGGCTTATATACCTTAGTATTTGTTTGAGGGTTTTAGTTAATTAAGTCTCATCATACATGGTTGGCATACATTGGTATGCATCCTATATCTATCACATAAATATAAGCATACAAATATGGTATAGTTATGGACTTCACTACATTTATTTCCCCGAGCCAAGAGGGAAATCAAAAGGTCACACCTAGGTAGTATGCATGATTCAAACAAGAAAAATAATTACATTATCTTCAAGCTTGTTGGATCTCCATCCGGCCCATCTTGCTCTTTGAAAATTGGTCTCCATCTCTATTTCTAATTCTAATCTAAGTAATCTAATTACATATTACAATTTGAAATGAAATACAAACCAAAAACAAGTAGCCGGGACATGAAAGTCCTCATTGGGCCAAAACATGCATAATGCTCAATCACATTGGGCTTTGTCCATAACTATCCATCATGCCAATCATACACCCTTATATGCCTTTCTAATGCATAAAGAAATGGATTACTAACTTTGTTTCAACCTTTGAAACTATATTTTGAGTTATTTTAATGATGTGATCAAATTAGGAAACTTTTTCCATTTTGGAAACATTCATTTTAGGAAACCTTTTTGCATGAATGTGTTCTTGCTTTAATAATCAATCAAATTGATTATTAATTAATTATAAATTGATTATTTAATTAATTAATCATATTAAATAATTAAAAGAATCAATTTTGGGCTTAAAAACAAGTGCAGGCCGAAACCCGTAGAAGAAAAACCCTAAGTGTGTTCACACACAAACTAGTTTTGTGTCATTTGGACCATTTGGGCCTTTTGGAATGAGCCAAGCCCACTCCAGCCCTTAAAACCCATTAATAAACTTAATTAATGTTTATAATAGTTAATTTAAATCAGCTCCTTGGGCCCACCAAGTCATTCACTAATTTAAACCAAGTCCGTAAACATAATTAAGCCCATTAAGTGGTTTTAATAAATTAAAATTAATCAAATTAATTTAAGGCCCAATTTAATTAATCCAATTAATTAAAAACACTTTAATATATCATATATATCAAATTTAGAAGATCAAAAGTCATTCTAACCATGAACACATCAAGAACACACGTAGAACACCAATTTATCGAACTTTTCGACAAAACTAGTTTTCATGCAAAACTTGTTCGATTTTAATTCCGTTCGATCCTACGGCTTAATATCACATATTAAACACATAAAATATAATCTAAATGATTTTTAAATGGATCCATAAGAAATTAAATTAGAACAGCCCCTATATTACCTAGGGTTTCACGCCAAACCCTAATGAGTTTCACGCCAAACCCTAATCTTAATCAATCAAAAATTTCATTTTTGTTTCCACCAAATTTATTTGATCACACATACAACCAAAAATAAATATTTCTCATTCATGAACAATCAAATCTAATATTTTAAATTTCATGAATTAAATAACTCAAAACAAAACAAAACTTATTCCGCAGAAAAATATAGAATTGTATATCCATGGCAAAACCAGGTTCTGATACCATGTTGGATTTTAACGGTTACATGCATCACATACATGAGCGAAATTTTAAATTTTTTTAACCATTAGATCTGATCTTGCCATGAATACACAATATAACTATATGAGAATAAGAAAAATCACCTTTGATTTTTGTTGAACAGTTGATTTTACTTCGCACCAGGTTGTCGCAAACCACAGTGTCCAAAATCGAACACCTCCAATGAGTAATCCACACTAGAGAGGGGTAAATTGAACCAACAAGTTGGTGTTTAACTAGGGCTGGCCGAAATTCCCAAGAGCTAGCTTAGGAGTTGGCGTAAAAGGGAGAGAGAAATTAAGAGAAAAGACTTTCCTTTTGTTTTAATCACTTAACCCTAATTCTCATTAGTTGGCCTTTTATAGTTAGGTTAAAATTCCAACTCCTTAATGAGATTGACCTTTTTAAAATTGCTGGAGAATTATTAATTGGGCCTCTGGAATTAATTATAATCATTTGGGCTTAATTAAATCAAAATTAAATCTTTTCATAAAAGACCATGCACAAAATCCACAAACTAGGCCCTTTGTGCATCTAATTGGATTTAAATACCCAAATGGATTCCAAATCCAACCAAATTAAATATGTGAATTCCATAACACTTATGTAACATATATAAATTAATTTGGTCCAAGAAAAAGCCCTCTAAGCCCTTCTATATGGAGTTGGCATGTGGCCCTCTTCTGGAGGGCTTTTGCCAACTTTCTTCATTCCTCTGGCCCTTAATAATTCCTCCAATGGTCCTATTAATTATTATATCAGTCCTATAACACTTATAGTAGTCTTATAACACTTATAAGATAATAATAATTAATCATAAAATACATTATTTCATTTAGATCCAATTTACAGAATATTTCTCAAAAGTTCTGTGGACAATTTTATTTGATCATAATTAATTAACCTCTTTAATTAATTATTATTATATTCTCTTCTCTACCTTCATAATAATATCAAATATTATTATCCTTGTCATTTTACCATTTTACCCTTTTCTCTATATGTGTGTGACCTATTGGGTTCCTGTCCATGTTGGCAGTATAATATGTAATTGTGAGTTCTATTCAAAATTCACATGATTCAAACTCCTTTAAATCATTTTATCAATCTCTATTGATATTTTGATACATCATTATACAAGTCATGATTGGCCTCTAGCTAGGCATCATGACTACCCAAATGTCAGGAAAGTCATGTGATTTGACTGTACCCTTCCATAGAAACAGTTACCGTGCAATTACTCCTTTCACCACTCTTATCTCAATTAGATTCTGAGTATGGATTTCTGTCAACTCATATAAATCTAATTATGTATGTTTTATTAATTTAACCATTGTTCCTAAAATGCCCTTCATGGATCTCCATCCATCTCGGCATATTACTCTGGCCAGAGATTCTCTGAACAAGGCAATTATAGAATCATGTGAGATAACTTCCCTTGTTAAATCTGGGATGGTGAATCCTTTGTCAATCACTCAACTATCTTCAAGTAGGTTATGATATACCCAATCTCTAAACTATGTTCACTGCCAGTTGGAAGTAATCAGTTATGGAGTCAAAGTATACCACTTGCTACTTAAGATAACTTTGGTGATCTCAAGTCTAAGGATACTTGCACAACCGCTATGAAGAGATTCCTCACTGACATAGATTTAATATCCATATGAAGATTCTCTTTACAGGTCTCCAATGAACTTGTTCCTCTAACAAGCATCCACATGTTAGCTTTGATTATCATCCATAATCACAGTTATGAGAACCACTGCTTGAACCATTTAAGAAGCACAACATGTGCTAGTCTGTCCGAATTAAGAATGTCCTATCTTGTTAATTCTATGACTAGGGATATTTAGATATTAACACATTTGCATGCGATAGACATCTCACATCATGAACACCTTCATGATTGCCTTTGTACTGTGTTTATAATATCTAGGACTTCATTTATTAATTTAAGATTTACAAACTCATGTATTCAAACATAGCATTAATAAATGAATGATGCCTTTTATTAAGAATATAAATTTCATACATATGAAAAACATCCCTATTACATGGGCTCTAGGGCATACTCTCTAACAGTATATGGTGGATTCCATTGAGATAAAATCCCATTATCTCTAAGATAATCTTGAAATTCCTGGCTTAAGTATTCTCCACCTCGATCTGATCTAAGCATTTTAATACTCTTGCCAAGTTATTTCTCTACTTCATTTCTGAATTCTTTAAACTTTTCAAATGCTTTTGATTTATATTTCATTAGATAGATATATCCAAATCTGGAGTAATCATCTATGAAAGTAATGAAGTAGGAGTAACCTCCTCTAGCATGTGTAGTCCAAAACCATTTTAACTCATTCTCCTTTACACATACATCTGAATGTATTAAGTCCAAAACCATTTTAGCTCATTCTCCTTTACCAATAAAGGGAGCTTTTGTCATTTTTCACAATAAACAAGATTCACATGTGTCAAATGATTCATAATCAAATGATCCCAAATAACCTAACTTGAGTAATTTGTTCATGCGCTTCTCATTTATATGTCCTAAACGACAATGCCATAAATATGAGGTATTTAGATAATCTTGATTCATTCTCTTGGTATCTATATTATGCACTTCTTGAATTAAATCATGAAAAAATATACCATTCTCAATGATAGCTTTTGCATAAAACATATTGTTCTTAAAAATATAACAACACTTGTCCTTTAAAGAAATGTCATAATCGTTCAATAAACAACTGAAAGAAATAATACTTTTGGATAAAGCTGGAACATAATAAAAATTATTTAATTCCAATATTAATCCACTTGGAAGAGGCAAATGGTAAGTCCCCATAACTATTGTAGAGATGTTTTGTCCAGTAGCTGACTACAAACATATTTCTGCCTTTCCAACTCTTCTAAAGCTTCTAAGCCCCTGTAGATCATTACACAAATGAGATCCACATCCGGTATCTAATACCCAAGATTGTTTTGAAGCAATAGAATAAGTATTAATTTCAATCATATGAATACCTGAAGTAGAAGCATCAGCTTGCTTCTTCTCCTTGAGAGAATCTAGATAGGCCTTGCAGTTACGCTTTCAATGACCATCTTTTCCACAATGGAAACAAGTTCCTTTGGGATTCTCTTTCTTGGTAACCTTTTTCTTTGAGATCCCACCATTCTTTGGTTGTGCCTTGATTATCTCCTTCTTCTTCTGCTTCTTGCCTTTAGTAGAATTGACAACTATGACACTTTTTGGATCCTTCTTGAAGGATCCATCAGCTGTTTTGAGCATGTTGATTAACTCAAGAATAGATACTTGGATCTTGTTCATGTCGAAGTTAAGCATGAAAGGTGTATAGCTTGGAGCCAACGAGTACAAGATTAAATCTATGTATAGATCATTATCCATTACATAGCCAAGTCTACTCAAATGCTCAATATACATATACAACTTCAATGTATGAGTAGCAGCCGAAGTGCCTTCCACCATTTTACAGCTAAATAGAGCTCGATCAATCTCATATTGCTCAGTTCTAGCCTAAGAAGAATAAAGCTCCTTTAAATGCAAAATGATGGTTCTAGCATCCATCATCTCATGTTGCTTCTGAAGCTCCGAGGACATAGCACCCAGTATCAAACTTCACTATCCTCCATGTATTTTCGATAAGTGCCCTTGATCTCATCAATGGCATCATCTGATGGAAGTGGTGGTGGATCTTTATCCAAGACATAATGGATCTTTTTAACTCTGAGAACAATTCTCACTTGCCTGATCCAATCAGAATAGTTGCTGCCAACCAGTTTGTTTTCCAAGATTGATCGTGTATTAATGTTTGATGTGCTCATGATGATGACCTAGATGTGAAAAGGAAAACATATGAGAGTATGTTCATATATATGTATACATTAATAAGGTCTTTAATTAATCCATTTACTCCCACTATTTTATTGCAAATTAATAGCCCTCACTATATAATCAGAGAAAACCCGATGGTTTTCCTAGTGGGCCAATATCCAATCCTTGATATGTAATTTAACCTTGACTGTGGTCAACAAGCCAAATTCCATACCCTTGAAAGGTAGGTATCTCTATACCAATTGTGTCTCTACACAACTATTGGATCATTAGGTTATCAACTCTTGATGCATGCATATCATATATGCATTCCCTAATCTTGCCTCTAGAACCATTAGCCTTGACTGTGGTCAACAAACTAATGGGCTAGCTAAGATGACCCATTTAATTAGATTTGAACATATTCGATATAATGTGAGCTTGACTGTGGTCAACAACCCACACTATAAAGAACTCTGGTTCTCCTCAAATTAATGGAAGGCTTATATACCTTAGTATTTGATTGAGGGTTTTAGTTAATTAAGTCTCATCATACATGGTTGGCATACATTGGTATGCATCCTATATCTATCACATAAATATAAGCATACAAATATGGTATAGTTATGGACTTCACTACATTGATTTCCCCGAGCCAAGAGGGAAATCAAAAGGTCACACCTAGGTAGTATGCATGATTCAAACAAGAAAAATAATTACATTATCTTCAAGCTTGTTGGATCTCCATCCGACCCATCTTGCTCCTTGAAAATTGGTCTCCATCTCTATTTCTAATTCTAATCTAAGTAATCTAATTACATATTACAATTTGAAATGAAATACAAACCAAAAACAAGTGGTCGGGACATGAAAGTCCTCATTGCGCCGAAAGATGCATTATGCTTAATCACATTAGGCCTTTGTCCATAACTATCCATCATGCCAATCATACACCCTTATATGCATATCTAATGCATAAAATAAAACATATAATGGATTACTAACTTTGTTTCAACTCTTGAAATATACTTTGGAGTTATTTTAATAATGTGATCAAATTAGGAAACTTTTTCCATTTTGGAAACTTCCATTTTAGGAAACCCTTTTGCATGCATGTGTTCTTGCCTTTGTAATCAATCCAATTGATTAATAATTAATTATTAATTGATTATTTAATTAATTAATCATATTAAATAATTAAAAGAATTAATTTTGGGCTTAATATAAAGGGTAAGCCGAAACCCATAAAATAAAACTATAAATGTGTTCACACATAAACTAGTTTTGTGTCTATTGGACAATTTGGGCCTCTTGAAATGAGCCAAGCCTACACCAGCCCTTAAAACCCATTAATAAACTTAATTATAGTTTATAATATTTAATTTAAATCAACTCCTTGGGCCCACCAAGTCATTCACTAATTTAAATCAAGTTCGTAAACATAATTAAGCCAATTAAGTGATTTTAATGAATTAAAATTAATCCAATTAATTCAAGGCCCATTTTAATTAATCGAATAAATTAAAAACACAATAATATATCAGATATATTAGATTTAGAGGATTAAAAATTGTTCTAAATATGAACACACTAAGAACATATCAAGAACACACGAAGAACACCAATTTATTAAACTTTTCGACTAAACTAGTTTTCATGCAAAACTTGTTCGATTTTAATTTTGTTTGATCCTATAGCTTAATATCACATATTAAACACATAAATTGTCATCAAAATAATCTTTGAGTGGATCAATAAAATATTAATTTAGAACAGACCCTAAACTTTATTGAAAAATAAAAGTCATTCACGCCATTCTATATGATTCTTTTCTCAAAAGAATCAATTTAATTTTTCATTTTATATATTTGATCACATATATCTAGAAATCAATATTTCTCACTTATGAACAAAATCAAATCTGATATTTTAAATTTCATGAAGTAAAAAACTCAAAAACAAAAACTATTTCACAGAAAAATATAGAATTGTAGATTCATGGCAAAACTCGGCTCTAATATCATGTTGGAAATTATCGGTTACATGCATCTCATACATAAGCGAAATTTAAAATTTTTTAACCAATTGATCTGATCTTTCCATTAATTTACAATATACATATTAATGGAAATAAGAAAAATCACCTTTGATTTTTGTTGAACAGTTGATTTTCCATCTCACTAGGTTGTCGCAAACTATAGTGTACAAAATCAAACACCTCCAATGAGTAATCCATACTAGAGAAGGATTGAATGAACCAACAATGGAGGAAACAAGGGGCTGGCCGAAATCCCCTTGATGCTAGCAAGGGGGTGGTGGCTAGGGTTGAGAGAAAAGTCAGAGAATTTGTTTTTCTCTTAATTGTTCACCTTAAACCCTAAAAACGTATCACTTGGATTTTTATAGTTAGGTTAAAAATCCAACTTCATAATAGGATTAATCTCTTTAAAATTTTTGGAGAAATATTATTTGGGCTTCTGGAATTATTAATAATTTATTTGGGCTCAATTAAATACAATTTAAGCCCTTTCACAAAAGACTATGCACAAAACCTACAAACTAGGCCTTTTGTGCATATACTTGGATTTAATTACCCAAATGAATACCAAATCCAACTAAATTAAATATATAAGCTCCATAACACTTATGAAATATATTTAATTTATTTTGGTCCAAGAATTAGGCCTCTAAGGCCTTCTATTTGAAGTTGGCGTGAAACCCTTCCTCTGGAGGGTTTCTGAATCAAACTCAATTTTCTGGGCCTCCAATATTTTCTCCAATGGATCTATTAATTATTGTATCAGCCCTATAACACCTATAGTCCAATAATAATTAATTATGAAATATATTATTTCAATTAGGTCCATTTTACAAAATATTTCTAAAAAGTTATGCGAACAATTTTATTTGATCATAATTAATTAAACTCTTTAATTAATTGTTCTCTTATTCACTTCTCTATTCCCATAATAATATCAAATATTATTATCTGTGTCATTTTACCATTTTATTCTTTTTTCTATATGTGTGTGACTTATTGGGTTCCTATCCATATTGGTAGTGTAATATGTAATTGTGAGTTTTATTCAAAACTCACATGATTTAAACTTCTTTAAATCATTTTATCAATCCCTATTGATATTTATGATACACTATTATACAAATCATGAGCGACCTCTAGTTAGGCATCATGACTAACCAAATGTCAGGAAAGTCAAGTAGTTTGACTACACCCTTCCATAGAAACAGTTACCGTGCAATTGCTCTTTTCACCACTCTAATCTCAATTAAATTCAGAGTATGGATTTCTGTCAACTCATATAAATCTAATTATGTATGTTCTACTAATTTAACCACTGTTTACAAAATTTCCTTCATGGATCTATATCCATCTTGGCATATTACTCTGGCTAGAGATTATTTGAACAAGGCAATTATAGAATCATGCGAGATAACTTCCCTTAATAAATCTGGGATGGTGAATCCTTTATTGATCACTCAACTAACTTCAAGTAGGTCATGATATACCCAACCTCCTAACTATGTTCACCCTCAATTGGAAGTACTCAGTTATGAAGTCAAAGTATACTACTTGCTACTTAAGGTAACCTTGGTGATCTCAAGTCTAAGGATACTTGTACAACCGCCATGAAGAGATTCCTCACTGACATAGATTTAATATCCATGTGAGAATTCTCTTTGCAGGTCTCCAATGAACTTGTTCTTCTAACAAGCATCCACATGTTAGCTTTGATTATCTTACATAATCACAGTTATGAGAACCACTGCTTGAACCATTCAAGAAGCATAACATGTGCTAGTTTGTCTGAATTAACAATGTCCTGTCTTATTAATTCTATGACTAGGGATATTTAGATATTAACACATTTGCATGCAATAGACATCTCATATTATGAACACTTCATGATTGCCTTTGCACTATGTTTATAATATTTAGGACTTCATTTATTAATTTAAGATTTACAAATTCATGTATTTAAACATGGCATTAATAAATGAATGATGCCTTTTATTAAGAATATGAATTCATACATATGGAATACATTCCTATTACATAGGCTCTAGGGCATAGTCTCTAACATGTATAGTATCGTTAATGATTCAATAAGTGGAAAAGTATGTTTAACGATACATGTTATAGTGTTGTAGCTAAGAATAGGTTAAGGGTGCTACATTAATTCACTTCCATGTTACAAATCACGTACACTCATAATAACAGTCTCATGCATTTAAGAGTATTTCAATATCATTTATTAATCACATTCACAATATCACTAGAGATACTAGCATTACACTGAGACACAAAAGATCCTCACACTATTAATGACTTATCAATAATTATTGGTTCAATCACTTTTATTGCCTAAATTCCCATTGATGGTCGATAATGGGTACAAACACTTGACATTGACAAGCAGTATCTTACACTCAAGACATAATAGTTTCAGATCACTGGATACCAATAGGTATCGAAACACTAGTCACCTTTCAATGACAACACTAGCAGTTGTAATCACTATCCTCTTATAGGCATGCCTATCTATCCACTACTATGTGAAATTCAGGCTTTCAATAAATCATTAGTCATATAAGAATATCACATTTGATACATTTAGAATCATAGAGATTATACATACAACAAAGCATGCAGCAAGATCACTAAACAATTTGTATTCGCTTACATTTCAAATACACATTAACATGATTATTATTTGTCATGCAACATGCAGCAATATACATACCATTTATCATGTTCACTCACATTCATTACTTGAACAAATTCTTATGTTTTAAAATTTAGTCTATAACTTTATTTCAATACTTTATTATGTTATATTTGCATTTCATGTCACATATTAATCTTGTTTTTCTATTTAAGACACTTTAAACATGTTTGAGAATGTTCGAATACGTTTCAATGACAATTTAGGGCCCAAAAATCAGGTATAAGAGGAAATAGGGTAGGCTCACAATAGCCAATAATCTGTTGGGACCGTGAGATAGGTGCAAATTCGATTCTAAAAGGGCTCACAGTGATTACCAATTGGTTGTGACCGTGAGGTTTATTTTGCCCTAAAAATCATAAAGGTAGATTTCAATGATCAACTTGTATGCCATTTTAGACATTATAAAGGATATAGTTAGGCCAAGTAGCCTCTATAAAGTTCTTCCATGATGTCTCTATTTTCCAAAACATTATAAATCACTCCATTTGGATATATAAATCTCGAGATATCAGTAAAAGAATACAAACTACTCTACATGACATGACAACAAGGGTCTTTCAAATTTAAGCTCAATTTTGAACACTTTAAGGACAAATTCAGGTTTTAGTGTCATCTACAAAGTTATAGATATATGTCTTATTATTCATTTCCAACTCAAATCACTTTATTTAGATATCTACAGAAAGATTTATACTCTTTAAACTAAAACTTTTTCAAGTGAACCTTAAGACAAATTTTCACTAAGTCACTCATCAAGACACAAAGCTCCATTTTCATGCACTACAACATTATTACTTAACTATAAAATCAATTTAAGGCAATCCATAATACATATATCAACATCGATCAATTATATGCACATAGAAAAAGAACATAAACTCCCATACCTTATTGAGGCACCAAAATTTGCTCTTTCTTACTATTCTTTCTTTATAGGGTAAATCATATATAAACATCCATTTAGATCCTTCAAATTTAATTCTTATCATATGAATAAATAGAAGAAGAAGAAGAAGAAGAAGAAGAAGAAGAAGAAGAATAAGAAGAAGAAGAAGGGTAAATCATATATAAACATCCATTTAGATCCTTCAAATTTAATTCTTATCATATGAACAAATAGAAGAAGAAGAAGAAGAAGAAGAAGAAGAAGAAAAGAAACAATTGTTACCTTTAATTATCTATCCACTAAATTCTCTCTCTTCACCAAAGCTACACTTGAAATTGGGGATTATTTAGTTGTTAGAATGGCTGAATTTTTGGGAATAAATGGCTAGCTTTTTATTCTCTAAAATTGGCAACTATCTTGCCTTTTAAACCCCTTAAATCTTATTCCTTTCTCAAGAGAACTCTAGAAAAAGATAAGTGTTTTCCTCTCATTAGTCATGGGTGAATTTGCACTTAATTACCTTTTCTTTCTTTAATTTTTCATTCTTACTGCAAAACTTTCTCTCTTCCATTTCAATTAGGCCCCTATATAAGTATTCATTCCTACTTATGTAGTTTTTACACTTAATATGTAATGAACATATTGCCCTTGGCTTTTAGATTAATTCCCTCTAGGTCCTAATTTACGCTTCCCATACTTATCTCTTTATATTTACTCCTTTTTTCATCTTAGACATACCTAATTACAACTAAGGCTCTCCCCCTTAAATGAATTTCATCCTCAAAATTCATACATCTACCACATACCAAATCTCATCATTTGCATTCCTCTAACTCTGTCTTTATCTTAGTCAAACTCTACCCAATACTATCTCTTCTAGCTTCTCCTACTCTTCACTTTATCACCCTTGAATTCTATCTAACTTTATTTCTTTATAATAGTACTCTTTTTTCACTATCATATCATTACTACACTCAATGTACATCCTGTTAGTTTCCTTTCCATTTGGGGCTTATGCATATATTTTTATGTTGTCCATGTCTTGTTAAATGATGCTAATGTAATTATGTGAAAGAATGATGTTCTCTTGTATGCAATAATATACAAATGTATGCTTTCATATATCATAATTGCTTGCCCCATCCAATGCTATAGAATGTGTAATCAATTGTCCACACTGTTAAATGGCCATTGATAGGTACACAAAATGCAATACCCAATCTGAATCTACTTTCATATCAACTTCATATAGAGGCTAGGTAGCCTTATCAAATTAATACAAACCCTTTTTATACTCTACTATTTATTAAAAAATAGGGACATCTATATTAGCCCTTACACTAACATTAGATTTACACTTTCAACTATTCTATTTACACTTTCACTAGGATCCAGTTCCATCTTTATCCTACTCAAGGCAACATCTACATTAAAGCCATAACGCTATATAAACACACATGTCTAACCTCTTCTCTAATGCCTTATTGTCTAAAACTGCCTAACCTTATGCTCTGATACCAAAATGTAACACTCGCTCTAATAACCTTTTATTTTACATATTATTTTATTAAACTGCATGTATAAGTACATATATGTTCATATAAATTTAACATACTTAAAATACATCTACAATTTTTTTTATTAAATATGTTCTAAATCCTCTACATTGAACAAATGCATAAAATAACTCTACACTAACATTAGTTTCCACTCACTATCCCTTTAGTAGCTCATAGATGTCGGTAAGAAAATCAGTTCTTTAGATTTACGACTGCATACCTACACGGGAATAACACCCATGTTAAGCAATGGCTTAGCAGGGAGCAAAAACAATGTAATCGACTTCTTGATGAAGTCACAAATTAAATAGTATCATGCATGGATAAACATTACATAATAGCATTTAGTAGTTAACATACCTTAATATATTACAACTCACACAACATTAAACAATAGCCTAATACCATTTCTTAGTTACAATAACAATATCAGTAGGAGACATGGACACTACAATGAAACAATAAAACATTTAAACTATTTATCACTCATCATTATTCATTAATTAATTCACTTTCATGTTACAAATCAAGTACACTTATAATAACAATCTCATGCATTCTGGAGTATTTCAATATCATTTATTAATAACATTCACAATGTCATTAGAGACACTAACATTACATTGAGACAGAAAAGGCCTTTGCACTGTTAATGACTTATCAACAATTATCAGTTTAATCACTTTTATTATTTGAATTCCCATAGATAGTGGATAACAGGTACAAACACTCAACACTAACAAGCAATAACGTACACTTGAGATATAATAGTCTCAAAACACTAGATACCAATAGGTATCAAAACACTAGTCACCTTTTAGTACCAACACTAGTAGCTACAATTACTATCCCCTTTTAGGCATGCCTATCTATCCACTACTATGTCAAATTCAATCTTTCAATAAATCATTAATCACTCAAGAATATCATGCTTGATACATATAGAATTATAGAGATTATAAATACAATAAAGTATACAAGAAGATCGCTAAACAATTTATGCTCATTTACAGTTCAAATGCACTTAAAATACACATTAACATGATTATCATTTGTCATGCAACATGTAACACTATGCATACCATTTATCATGTTTGTAATTCTTACGTCTTAAGATTTAGTCTATAACTTTATTTCAATACTTTATTATGCTATACTTACATTTCATGTCACATTGTAATCTTGTTTTTATGTTTAAAACACTCTAAACATGTTTGGGAAGGTTTGGGTAAGTTTCGGTGACAATTTGAGGCCTAAAAGTCAAGTATAGGAAGAAAGAAGGTAGGGTTATAATAGCCAATAATTTGTTGTGACCATGAGATAGGTGCCTTTTTTATTTTGGAAGGGCTCATGGTGGTTACCAATTGGTTGTGACTGTGAGGTTCATTATGCCTTAAAAATCCTAAATGTAGATTTCCAGGTTCAAGTTATATGCTATTTCAGACTTAGTAAATGATATTTTCAAACCATATTATCTCATACAAAGTTCTTCTACTATGTCCCTAGTTTCCAAAACAATAAAAATCACTCCGTTTAGATATATAAATCTTGAGATATCACTAAAATAATAAAGACTGCTCTAGATGGTAGGACAACAAAGGTATTATAATTTCAAGCTAAATTTTAAACACTTAAGGGATAGATTCAGGTTTTGGTGTCTTCAACCAAGTTATAGATATATGACTTATCTTTTATTTCCAATAAGATTCAATTCATTTAGATTTCCATAGGAAGGGTTATGCTCTTTACACTAAAACTAGTTCAAGTGAACCTTAAGATAGATTTTTACCAAGTAACTCATTAAGACACAAATAACCATTTTCATGCACTTCAATGTTATTACTTAACTATGACATCATTTGAAAGTCATCCACAATGCATATATAAACTTGGAAAAATTATAATCACATAGAAAAAGAACATAAACTCCATACCTTATTGTGGCACCAAAATCACTTTCATTAATCTCTCTCTAGCTCATTTCCTTGCTCTTTCTTACTTTTATTTCTTCATAGGGTAAATCATATATGAACATCCATTTATATCCTTCAAATTCAATTCTTAACATATAAACAAATAGAAGAACAAGATAACTAATTGTTTGCTTTAATTATCTATCCATCAAATTCTCTCTCTTCACCAAAGCTATACTTGAATTTAGAGATTGTTTAGGGGTTAGAATAGCTAAATTTTTAGGAATGAATGGTTGTCTTTTTGTTCTCTAAAGTGGCTAGCCATCTTGGCTTTTAAACCCCTTCAATCTTTTTCCTTTCTCCAAGGAACTCTAGAAAAAAGTGTCTTCATCTCATTTGTCATGGGTGAATTTGTGCTTAACTCCCTTTTCTTTCTTTAATTTTTCATTCTTACCCCAAAAATTTCTCTCTTCCATTTTAATTAGGCCCCTATATTCGTATTCCTTCTTACTTATACACTTTTTATACTTAATGTGTAATGACCATAGTGCCCTTGGCTTTTAGATTAGTTCCCTCTAGGTCCCAACTTACACTTCCCATACTTATCTTTTTATATTTACTACCTTATGCATCTTAGATTTGCCCAATTACAACCAGGGTATATGTTGGAGCCTTACATCTCTTATCAGATACCCATTTAAAAATCCATTTATTCCCCAACACACTTAAACTAAATATAATCCACACATAGGAATCAAAACCTTCTTCTAGAACATAAAGGCAACTAGATGCCGAAAATGAAAGAAAAAGGCATATACACATGCAATTAACATTGAATTTAATAATTATCCATCTCTCGATACATTAAAAAAAAATCAAACATCATCATAAGTGCATAATTAATCATAAGAAAATTAGAAACAAAATGCAAATATTCATTAAACTCAAAATTCCAATATAAAAATGTTTCAAGAATTCTTAATTAATAAGTACTACTCAAACATCATGTATATAATCTTTAAAATAATAGTAGAATAAGTTTAAAATGCACCTTTGATAAAAAGAAAATAAAACTTGAAGTTCCTTCTTCTTCAGCCATGAATTCTTCCTTAAATATAGAAATTAAACCTAAACTAAAAGAGAAAAATAAACCCAAATTTACAATAGCTAAAAGAAAGAATAAAAATCCTAAAACTAACTCCCCTTAAATTGTCCTCCTATTGCTCTTTTTGTATCAATAATTTAAAAACCTTAAATAGGAGAAGTTATGCTGCCACAAAACTTCCTAAAATAGAGAAACTTTGAATTTTATCATAATTGGGAACACATGCCTCAGTAAAGTTTAAAATTAACCCAACCAAGGTGATTAACTCAGCTTTAAAATGGACTTATAACCTTTGTAGGTTGGAATTCAACCCAACCGAGGTGATTATTTCTGCCTTTTCTCCATCAGGACCTCGCTAGGGTTGAAATTCAATCTAACCAAGGTGATTTCTAATGAGCTCTATGTACAAAAGTCTACTTCCTTAGGCAACTCGGTTGGGTTGATTTTCAACCCTACTGACTTGATTAACTCTTTTCTCCAAACATTCCCTACAAATATACAAAATACCATCAATCAAACTCAAAAAAAATTACAAATTTTATAGAACCAATTAATTCAACTGTAAGGACCCTAAATAGGCCTTAGTAAAATTCAAAGCAATCATATGTCACTAAAGTCTAATTATGTATCATTGGATGAATTATTAGTACTTATGATCTAATGAATTCATAGTCTTAAGTGATAGTGTATACCATAGTCAATTGACATTATAGTATAGTATGTTTAATTGGAGCCAAAATATAGTTAAGATATTGATTAGGGCATAAATGTTATTAAGTTATAATTAATTATGTGATTAATATGTGAATTATATGGTATGAATGTTATAATGTTATAATTAATTTGTTATTTTGGTTTAATAAGATTCAAGGGTATAATTGAAGTATGAAGTATTAATTTAGGGGTCAATTTGTAATTAAGGCATATTAAGGTCAAATGTGAATAAAAGAAAGATTTGAGAGGTTGATTTAAGAGAAAGAATAATTGGATAGGACAATTTATAACATTGAAGAAGATGAAAGGCAAAGGTGTAACATGCAAGATTTTGAGGGACCAAGCAAGAAATTTACCTTGCCACTATATATATATTATAATACAAAAGAAAGAGAAAGAGTGCATTGTGAGGGATGAAAATTATAGAGACAGTTACAGAAAATTCTCTTTCTTTTTCTCATTTCTTAAAGCCATAGTTAATTTCTCAAGGTATTCTTGAAGAGGAAATTCTTGCATGTTGTTTAATCAAGACAATTAGTGTAACAATAAGGAGAAGAAGAAGGTGAAAGGAGTAAAGAAAAAGGCAAAGCACAAGATTTAAGTGAAAGGGAAATTTTGGCCAAGGTATGGGAATTAGGATTTTAATGTTTGTATATGCATAATGTTAGTAGAAATTTAGTGTAAGTGATTTGAATTTTGTGTAATTAAAAAGAGAATAAAACTTAAGAAGTGCACATGAAGAGATGACATGAAACAACTTGACCTAGTGACTGAAATTTTAGCATATGTTGAAATATAAACCTTTAATTGAGACCATTAAAATTTTCTAGAGTTACACAAGACATATACCTACAAAATTGTAGAAGGAAGTTTTTGCTAAAAATGATGGAAGTACTATGAATTATTAATGCATGAAACTAGGGATAAAATGGTGTAAACTTGAGTAAGTTATTTAGGCATGAAAGGGAATCCTTACAAGAGTTGTTATTGTTGAAAGGATATTGGAATTATGTAATCCGCATCTGTCGTGCTCGCGACCATAGTCATGCTCGCGACAATGCAGTGTATATGGGCTTTTATTTTTTCCTTGGTTGCGCTCGCGACAATGTAGTATATGTGGTCTTTTAATTTCGCCTCTGTCACGCTCGCGACTTGCCTATATAACATGTATTCTTCTTTTATTGCCATGCTTTTATATGAGAAAACTTGCTATGCGATCTTAGTACGTCTACTGTATATGAACAACACTATAGTATGCTAATAACCCATATGATCATAGTATTGATATATGTCAAGTTAAAGTATGACCACAGAATTCATTGATTTATATGTTAAAAATGAATTTGAATGTTATGACATGTTATAGAGTTTTATATGTGAGGCATGTGTTATGATAAGCAATCAAATAGGTATGTTCCATTACTTGATTGAAAATATATGTGAAAGTTATTGAAAGTAAGTTAAAAGAGCATAAAAGACTATATGATAGATGCTTTTGAAATAAATGATGCTTAAACACGGCTATGAACACATGTAATGTCTAATTATAACATACTTAAGTATATAACCATGTTAATATGTTATATGTGTGTTAAATTGGAAGCACATTGAATTATGCTTGGCGTATGATATGTTTATTGATATATATATATATATATATATAAACATTCATATATGATCAACTTATGAAAAAGTTTGTTATATGTGAACATACTTAAATATAGATATAAATACATACATGATTGTTAATATTAAAAATGTTACCCATAACTGTTCATTTGATGCTGGAGTATATGAACTAAGAAAAAAAATTGAAAACATGTCATGTTATGTATATTCATATGTAAGTTGAAATGTTAACTTTACTTGTATAAAGAAGTAATATTTTTTTAAGTGAAATGTCTTTAATTAATGATAACATAGATATGTACATGCATTTACATATAAATATATTTTAACATAATAATAAAATATAATTGTGTATATTGTGAGTAGAGTCACTCAATATAAAATGATGATAAATATTGTTCGTGTGGAGATTTATGCCTTGTTCTCCTTGCATTTAAAGAGTAGCAATACTTAAAGGTGGAAATGATTGCATGTAGATTTCCTTACACAATTTCATCGAGAATACATTTTTATAAACACACACACACACACATATATATAGTTTGATATTTGAATAAAGTTATAAAATTAAGTGAAGTGAGTTTTATAAAGGGTTTTAACTGCCTATGTTCAGTCTAGGAAGTTGATAGATAGGCATGCCTATAAGGCCTATAAGGATACCTTGCAGCTGCGATAGTTTCAACCCTATTTGGATTGCAGTCCACCCCGTTTGGGTGACTAAACAGACATGATCCCATTTGATCATTGGTTCCTTCGGGTGACCTATCACTACAAGAAAAATTCAATTTTCCAACGGAAATGAGTAAATTTTCGTAGGGAAATGAAAATGTCGACAGAATTTAGCGACGAAAAATAACGTTAGAGAATTGGTTATTGGCACTTTTGCCGATAGAAATATTTTCATAGGTAAATTTATCGACTGAATACATCATTCGTCACTAATTCCATTGGGAACTGCAGACAAAAAAATTGTCGTAATTTGCCAAATTTACCTATGAAATTAAAATTCCATAGGCAAATTTACCGATAGAATTAAAATTCCGTAGGCAAATTTACCTATGATCTGCTAATTTCGTCGGTAAATTTGCCAACAAAATTATAATTCCGTTAGTAAATTTGCCTACGAAATATATTAGATCATAGGAAAATTTGCCTACGGAGTTATAATTTCATCGGCAAATTTGCTTACGGAATTTTAATTCTGTCGGTAAATTTGCCTACGAAATTTTTAATTCCTGATCAGCGATTTATTTTCTTATCAGAATGAATCTATAATTCTTGGTTAAAATATAATTTATATTTTATTAGATATTTCTAATCTTGTAACCTCTATTTAAAGAGACAAATTTAATCAATAAAAGTAAGTTAGAATTTCGATTACAAAAGTACAAAAAATATGCAATTTTGAGATTTTCTCTAACGAGTTCCAAGATCCTTGCTCCTTTTAACAAACTTGAAAGTACAAACCAAAAGAATGTTAACTCAAATCCCTAAATTCATAGCAAAAGACCAAGACCAGGTAATTTATTAATTTTATATAAGTAATTTCTATGGGAACAAAATAGCAAGTAGCATCACAGGCACTAGCAATCAGTTTCCTGCTCTAAACATTATGAAAACCCACCCCATCACAAGTGCTTAGGTTCAAGTCCTGGACATCTACTTACAAATAAATAATGATTATATTCTTAAAATCAATTGTATCATATTTATTAAATTGCTATGTTTCATGTCATTTAAGCAAATCATGAACTAGATGATGAATCAGAATACCGTATAAACAAAAACCACTGTAGGAAGACTGTTGTCTCTGTAATTATGTGGTATGAATGGCTATATTTGTCTGCAAGAAATTTTGAGTTCAAGGTCTGGTTCACCTGAAAGGCAAATCACTACCATCAAAACAAAAAATCGAGAGATATACATTATTTTCATGTAAATGATAAACTAGAAGAATACCATTATATATTCTCCATGCCCTAGGAAACAAAGCATGATATGTAGAATGTTGACCATTCAAGTTCCAGCCCCATGATGATATACCCTGATCATTGGATTTCCATGCTGATGGCTTGCAACTTTCCAGGGTGAATGGATCTATAGGTGCTTTCTGTACAGATCAGGAGGTGAAAGTCAACTAATGCAGCTAACCTCAATCATATTGCAGGGAGATAGGAAAATAAAACAACATTGTGTCAAGAAAATTAAGGGTGTTACCCTTCCATGTGATGCCTCTTCCCCGAAATAGGACCACAATCGTATACCCAACCGAACCTAATATCGTAAATGCAAAAACAAGTACTAAAAAATGCAATACATTGGAAATCAGGAATAGCAACTTTTGTCTCTCAAGCCACTTAACAACTGCTATAACCGTCTTACCATTTTTATTGCTTCCCAAAAAGTGACACTAAATTCTTTGAGAATATTGGCATGACTATTTGATCTCCTTCTCCAGTCTGAAAACCAACTGGCAACTTAAGAGGTCTACTATTGTCCTTATTTATTAGTGTTAGACTTTTTCATATAAAATCAAATAGAATTAAAAAAATAGTATAATGCACAGATATTATTGTTATTAGATAAAACATAATTATTATAGTATTTTCAATTGATGTAAAAGAAAATATTAATTAAAACTATAAATATATAAAATATAGGGATCAAAATATAAGACATGTTTTACAGATATAGATATCAAATGACATATATATATATATATATATATATATATATATATATATATATATATATATATATATATATATATATATATATATATATATATATATATATATATATATATATATATATATATAAAACTAACAAATTAATAACATAAAAGATCCTTACAAGCAATAAGTAGCAATGGATGCTACATCTATATAAATGAACAAATTAATAACATAAAATGATGCTACATCTATATATCATTTTTAACAAGGTAATTTTCTTTTCATCTGCAAGAAGAACAAATCATGAGCGTAGGAAGTAATGTAAACAAAAAAAAAAGGAAAAGAATAATAATTTCAGTAACAAAATGACATTAGTTTGTGCTCTTAGTTCTTAACACCATTCATTATCCTCTAAGTGCAATGGCATGAGATAGTTGTGACATTTACCTCAACCATTCATTATCATCTAAGTGCTGGCATGAGATATTTGCAGTAAACAAAAAAAGTGAAGATAACTGATGTATTAGATAGTAAAGGCTAGTAAAAACACGAATCACAAAAGAGTTTCAATCTACCTCATGTTAGAAAACATTCTTGTAGCCTTTAAATTGCTAATTCTCAAATAGGTGAAACTAGGCTCTCAACATAAATTCCTGCTTCCAGCCAATTGGGAGCACCATTAATCACAGGGTACCTAAATGTACCATCTTTGGGATTGTAAATCACAAAAAAGTGATTAAACTCAAGCAGAACTTTACCATTATCTGCAATGCAATATGGCACAAAATACTCCCATGAACAGAGATTATCCATATACGGTATGCTAATCAACTTAATCCAAGACTCTGTAACCCTTTACTCTTTCATTACCCAAATATCAGCACGAATTGCAGCATAGTTACACATAACACAAAGGCATCCATCCAAAACCCCCAATATTCTAAAATTATAAAAACTGACATTTCCAAATGTGTGAGAAAAAAAAAGAAATAATAGAATATTTATGCCTAAAAATCCAATCAGCCTCAATCTAGAAGTTAAAAAAGAAAGGATTAGGAGAAGAAGCAACGATAAAAATGGTTTTGTGGTTTGAATTTCCATAAGGAAGGGTGTGGTAGACAGCTCTTTATCACTTTATCTTTCATATTGCTCTCTCAACCTCATACTCCCTACTTCCAAAACACCATCTTTTCTTTGACATTATAAGGTCATTGGCTTTTTATAAAACATCTCTCTTTCTTAATCAATGCCTATTATTTATGTAATTTCAATCAAACTTGTGCTAATGAAAATAACTTTTCATTCATTATGGTAATTTAGTCTCATATTATTACTTATGCCCATTACATATGCCATATGGGATACATGCATAATCTAGAAGGCCAGAATTATAGAATCTATGCATTTTGGTTTTTTGAATTTTTAAAAATTTATATAAAATTCTTTTACTTTTCATGTCATTTACAGTAGATTAAATTAGAAAATATTAAAAAATACGCTCCATTATCTATTATTAGATCAATGTAATATGATTGTTGGACTCGCTAAAATATTAAAAAGTTAAAAAATATGCAATCTTTTAAGATAAATAAAGGTAAATTTAGTTGAGTTTTAAATATTTCATATTTTAGCAGATCAGACATT
The DNA here is from genome assembly GCA_037975025.1 of Excoecaria agallocha. Classification (NCBI taxonomy): domain Eukaryota; kingdom Viridiplantae; phylum Streptophyta; class Magnoliopsida; order Malpighiales; family Euphorbiaceae; genus Excoecaria; species Excoecaria agallocha. The sequence continues at coordinate 14,543,121 of CM075821.1, read as the reverse complement.
TATTTTAATTGACCTTACACAAAATATTTATTTTAATTGACTTTATGCAAAATTAACGAAAGCATGCTTTTCAACTCTCTGAGTCCCATAAATTGAAGTTAATGCAAATAATAAAAAAAATACAGAAATATAATTTCAGTTTTTAAAATAAAGTTACAAAATATAAAAGTTACATATTTTTTTTATAAAAGTTTTCCAAATGATATCTTTAAGTTCACTTGACAAGTTCTTGTAAAACCTTAAATCGCAGCCAATTAATCTTGAACTTAGAGAAGAGAAGATAATATACAATAATATGGAACAGCACAACAAAAGCAGATATCCATCATAACCTTCATATCATTAATTTTATTTTTAAATACGATATCATACGAGTATAATTTTTTTCTCTCATACCTTGTGAAATTATAGGGCATCTCCCCCAGATTTGTGAAGCTCAACCATGTACAGAGAAGGGGCCACCTCAAATATCTAGTAAAAGAAAAATAGAAAGAGACTATGAATTTAAAATGAATAAAAAACTAAAGATGTATATTGTAGAGCCCATAATTATTCATTCAGTTCATGTACTGAGCTTGCCAGAGGCTTTCCGGAGCTTTACTGGAGGCTCGCCGAAGCTGGACCAGGCTTGTCGATGTGATGCTCATTTCGTCGGGAACTCATCTTCGGTAGCCACGTGCTCGTACCCTTAACCGTTCGTTTAGGATTTATGTCAAAAGATTTTGACATTCCTACTTCGATCTCCCATTTGCTGGCGAGTGGGGAGAAGCAAAACACCATTAGAGATTCACCTCGCTTTAAGGTTCTCGTCGGTGCCACTCATTTTGTCATCGAAAATCGGAGGAGATCAAAAAAAGAAAAAGGACTTCGGTTGAGGAAACTCGAAATCGACAACCCCAGCGTTGGAGCTGATTAGATGGCGGAGGGGAGGAGATGGCTTGGCATCGGTCACCAACGTTGGTGTGGCATCCTTTCGGTCCACGCCTTCTTCTTCTTCCTCCCGATCCTTTTCTTTCTTCTTTTTTCTCTTTCTTTTTCATTCTTATTTCTCTTTCTAATATTTTTATCCTACGACCATAATAATGTTGCTTTTGTATGGTTTTCTTTTCTTTTCTTAATCAACTGTATTACTTTTACTATTTACTATTTAGCATGAGCAAAGGTCAGATTAAGATACAAAATGCCTTCAATGTTTACTACTATTATTAAGAAATAATAATGATATCATTAAGTTATTTTTTTTTACGAATTCTTCAAGTATCATCATTTAAAAAATTACTTCGAATTAATCAAATATTAAATAAATTATAAATTTGTTAAAAGTTTAAATAATACTTTTTTATAATTATTTACTATTATTTACTCATATTACTTATTTATTATTATTTACTCATTTTTTATAATATATCACATGTGTCTATATGGCCAATTTGATTATGAATTGTAATATATGAGTTGTCATTACTTACAAACAATAATAATATATTCTTAAATTAATTTAGAAAAGTATTTATAAATTCAATTTATGAAAAATATTCATAATACATCTTTGGAGACTAGAGAGGAGATAGAATTCGAGCTCTCAATAAAAGAATATTCAACTTTCAAAATATTTTTTCTCAACTAATTTCCATTTGATTCGGAAAAGATAATAAAATTGGTAAAATTTTAACATAAAACATTTAATACAGCTATACTATTAAAATTTGAATTCAATATCACTAATTAAAATAGCATAAACTCTTACCATATCATGTGTATGTTTTTCTATATAATTCATTTTTACATCTTAAAAGATTATGGGTTATTAAGGCCTCCCTCGACCAAAGCCCATAATTTTTACTTAAATCATTACTTTCTATCCTTTTTAAGATAAGATTCATCTAACCAGGGTAATATTTTTGTTATTATTGACCATGGTTAATTCCATGGTGATCTGGACAATCCAAACCTATAAATAGATCATATCAATGAGGTTTTTTCTCACTGAACTCTTATATCTCTACAATTTGTGTTATACTGCTCGAAATCTTATTGAATCATCAAATTGCTAATCCTATTTAATGGACCCTTATCTAGAAATAGAAATAAATATTCAAAATGGACACTTATTTAGAATAGAAATCAAATTGCTAATCCTATTTAATGGTGGTTTAAGGAATTCCTAATTGCTTAATTTATTTGTTAATTACCATTATCTTTAAAATATAGGTGGTCACTTAATTATTCACTTTAATTAATATGTTTTTTAATAAATATTAATTCTAATTAACAATTTTTAAATTAATATGTTAACATAATTAATTAGTTACTTTAATTAATAATAATAATAATAATAATAATAATAATAATAATAATATTGTTATTATTATTATTATTATTATTATTATTATTATTATTATTATTATTATTATGTACTTATTTCTAGAAAAAAAAAAGAAAATTTCACAACAATTACATATTTATAGGTTAAATTATTTAAACAAAAATTTATTATTAATAGAGTCATTAAATAAAAATTTTCATGAATTTAGTTTAGATTAACTTATAATTTAATTAATTAAGTGACTTAAACAAAAATTTATAATTTAATGGTTTTAAATTAAAGTCAAAGAATAAAAATGGGTTTCTAATTTTTTCAATTTTCCTATGGAATGAAATTTTCGTAGGGAAATTACCAACGAAATAATGTATTCCGTCGGTAATTTACCTACTGAAATATAATTTCGTAAGAAATTTAACTACGGAATCGTAATTGCGTAGGAAAATTCCCAACGTAATTATTGTTCCGTAGGTAAATTACGAACAGAAAATTATTCCTTCAGTAATTCCTCTATGGAACAATAATTTCGTAGGGAATTTCCCTCTAGAATTACAATTTCGTAGGTAAATTTCCTACGAAATCATAATTCCATTGGTAATTTCCCGACGGATATACAATTTCATCGGTAATTTACCTACAGAATGAGGATTTCATTGGTAATTGACCTACGAAAAATAATTCATTCGGTAGATTTTGTGTGAAATTTTAGCCGCGAAATATTGACGCCATATTTTGCATCGTATTTTTACAAATTCATCGCTAATTTCCGTCGGTAAATTTGGGCGGCAAATTTCCCTCTATTATTTACGACGGACTTATTATTTCGTCGCAAAATAAATATTTTTAGAGATTTTTCCCTACGAGAAACATTTTTCCGTCGGTAATTGCCTATGAAAAATTTTTCGTTGGTAATTTTCTGTCGGTATTTGAGAATTTTTTTGTAGTGTATTATTACAGTGGTGCCTTCGGGTGACCTATTATTATAGTGGTGCTTTCGGGTGACCTATTATTATAGTGGTGCCTTTAGGTGACCTATTATTACAATGGTGCCTTCAAGTGACCTATTATCTCTTTGGTGCCTTTAGGTGACCTAGTACCTTTGGGTACCACCGTATGACCCGTTATCTACCTCTTTAGAATAGTGCAGGCTTTACACCAGAGTTAAGAAAAGTTTGATATTAATGTTTCATAAAGCTTGAAAATTCCTGATTTGACTTCAATATATATATTACATATGAAATTCCTTTTCATCACATATGGAAATTATGATATTAAAAGAGTTTTTAATATACACTTATGCATAATTATTGCACAATAAAATTATATGTATAGAGTTATATGAATAAACTAGTGCATTACTAATATCTAGTTATGGACCATATTAGAGATAGTATGTTCCCTATAGTAATATGTTACTTGCTTGAGCTAGTTAAATGACTTGCTTGATTTGTCATATATGCAAGCTATGAAAATGTTTTGTCAATATAAGTGTTTTCTTTACAATGGAATATAAGAGTTATGTTTAGGTATTCATGTTGGTGATTGCCTTTCAATTAATACATTGGGTTATATGTTTTCCTTATAACTACTCATTCTTGCTTTCTATTAGGAAATGAAGTACAATGTCATATATGCAAACATAAAATATTTACGGATCTATAAGTGATAAACTCAATATGATATTGGTATTTGAATGAAAGTAAGTTAGTAATTCAATGTATGCATTCGTACATTAAATATCACAAATACATTTTAGATCGATAAATGAAGAACTTGCTTAGTACCAATGCTATGTCTTTCTTAAGAAGATATATATATGTTCTTGCTGATCATATGCTTATATTTGAGCATAAGGTATACTTGTAGTTCCTATTGTATGCTTGTTGGTGATCACTGTAAGTGATTGTTTATCATATTTTATATTCCCCACTAAGCTGTATAGCTTAGCACGGGTTCTTTATCCGTGTAAGTTATAAGGATAGGACTTTCTCGCAAAATCGATATCTGCAATAGGTTAACCAACACAACTCTTAGAAGATTGAAGTAGAGTCTTCTTTTTGTTCTTTTATTTTGTGGTTATGGAAATTTTAATTATGTTGGAAATTTTTGTATAAGTACAAATGTTTTGTTTGAGAAAACATTGTAATGTATTAAGGACTTTTATATAAATTAAGATATTACTCTTAAGTTCATGATACGGTTTTACATTTCTTCTATAAGTTATCTAATAAGAAATGTTTTTGGCTTGAGAATATAGTAATTCATGTCTTATGATACAAGACTTAGTGGTAATAGCTAAGTATAGAAATTGGGTATTACATCAACACTGAAAAACTCCTAAACACACTAACAAATATAATTATAATTTAGAGCTATCAAGCTACATCTCAATATTAATGATAATCAAACCTTGTATAAAATTTGTAGAAATTCTATTTAAATTGTTTATGTTTAAGCTAAATCACTACTAAGTGTGTAAGATTGATATAAAGGATTAAAGCCAAATGCATGAAGAACTTCAAGTTTCCATTTCTATAGATGATTTAAGAAATTGGGGTATTAATTCTACAAAATCTTTTAAGGAGCTTCTTATTCATGTTCATGCATCATAAATATCTTTTGTTGTATAAAATATGGTTTGCATGCATTAAAACATGTGTTAATTTGATTTTTTGTTGTAACAGAAAATAATGTAAAAAATTCTCTTTGACAAGATGTAAGAAAAGTTTGTTAGAAAATATTTTAAAAAGTTTTTTAGTCCTGGTTCACCAAAAAGGTTAACTCATATATTTCACTAAAAAGGTTAAGTGTTTTAGTTCACTAGAAAAGATTTTCAGAACTGCCAGTTCTAGTTTTCACTAAATGACAAAATAACATCTAGTTTTGCTTTTTAACTGTTTGTGTCATTTCTAATGGATATTTTCTATTCTCCAACAGCTATATTGACTTTTTAGCTATAAATTCAATTTATTTTTTAGTCTTAAATATGCAAAATGCAATTTATTTTTTAGTCTTAAATTTTTTAGTCCTTTAGTGATCTACAACATGGCAACAAGTTTTAGAAATCCTCCACAGCTACTCCGTCAAAGAAGGTCATTATGTTTATAGACCACCTATGTTCTATGGTGATAATTAGCCATTATGAAAATTTGTTATGAGACATTTCATACAATCTTAAGACATAGATTGTTGGGACATTATAAAAGACGGATGCTAGCCACCAAAAAAGAAATTATTCAAACCGGTAATCTGACTGTTTCTATGCTAAAAACCAAAAAAAACTCATAGATGAAGAAAATAAAAGCATGAAACTAAATTTAAAGGCTATGAGCATTTTGTTTTTCTCACTGCACACCAAAGAATTCAACAGAGCTTTTGGTTATGAAATAGCAAAAGAGATTTGGGATAAGCTAGTAGCAATATATGAGGGAGCTCGTCAAGTGAAGGGATGCAGATTACATATACTCATAGTGGACTATAAAGCATGATGAAACTAGAAAGAACATTCTCAGAGGTAATTATTAGGTATATTAAATAAACAAATGAGATAAAAGCTCTAGGTAAGAGATTAGATGAGGAAGATAAAATTGCTAAATTGGTTAGAGGTCTTAATCCTAGTTGGTAGGGTAAAGCTTCAATCTTATTAGATAAAACTTTTAAACCTCTTAACTTTGATACTGTATGTGATTCTCTTATTTCTCATGAGCTTTATATTAAGTCATAAGATGCAAAGAAAAAGAAAGAAAGAAAATTAAAGGCACTTGCTCTTAAAGCTGAGTTTAGGAGTGACTACTCAACTGGAGATGATGAAATGGCACTCCTTACAAAGAAATTCAATAAGCTATATAAGAAAGGTAAGAAATTTAGTAAGAGACAGTAGTAAAGATACTCAAAATATAGGAGAGAAATCACATCCAAATCATCTGGAGATGTTGTTCTCCATGAATGTAAAAGGCATGGAAGCATCAAATTGAAATGTCCAAATCTATAGGAAAAGGAGAAAAGATACAAGAATAAAGCCATAAAAGCAACTTGGAGTAACAGTGAAGAATCCAATGTCAGTATTGACGAATAAAAAGATGTAGGTCTAATGGCAGTTTCCTTTTATAAGGAATAAAATGCTTCTACTAAGACAAATCATAAAGATCAAAATTCTATTGAATAGAGCAAAGGTGAAACAGAACATAAAGAAGGATCATATGAGGTAACCTATTATGATTCTAAATCTAATACTAATGTTAATGGTGATGAATATGAAACATGCTTATTTGCTTTGAAAAGGTGCATCATAAGTATTGTATGCTTAAAACAAATCATATTGCACTAAGAAAAGAGTATGATATTTTGAGGCTAGAACTTGAGCATGTAAAAGAAAAAGAAATAGATGCAAAAAATAAAATTTCTAATCTAAAAAAGAAATATATTGCATTGTAAGAAAAATGTAATGATAAAGGAAAGAAAATTTATGTATGTGATGGAAAAGAAAACAAGGAATTACATGTAAGTACATCAAAAAACTATGCTAAATATAAAAGGAATACACCCATAAAAAGGATTATAAAAATGCTTATTATTTGAATTCTTATTCTAATAGTTCTATTACTTATTTCTATTGTAGTAGAAAAAGACATGCATCTAAATTTTATTTTTATAAAAGAAATGCTAGTTTTGGTAAGCAAAAACGGGTTATAAAAATAATGTACTTGCTGTAACTAACCCCTAAGGACCCAAGAAATATTAAGTACATAAATCTATATAATTCTCTTATAGATATGCCTTAGGAGCTGATCTAGATTAGACAAATGGTATTTGAATAGTGGATGCTCTAGGCGTATGGTAGGGAACAAATCAAAGTTTTCAAAATTGGTCATGAGAGAAGGTGGTAAAGTTAGTTTTTTTGACAACAAAAAAGGAAAAATTATTTGAATTGGGGCTATTGGTTCAAATCCAAAGATGGAGATGTCTCACTTGTTGATGAATTGAATTTCAACTTGCTAAGCATTAGCCAAATTTGTGATAGAAATAGAATAATGTCTTTTGAGATAGATTACAGTAGAGTAGAAGATGTCAAAATATAATAGATAGTTCTAACATGGCACAAATAAGGAAATATTTATCAAGTCAATATAGAAGAGCTACAAAAAGTGATTTAAAATGCTTGATAACACAAGAAAATTTTAGTATACTTTGGCATAAGAAACTTGGACATACAAGTATTCATGCAATGGAAAAGTTTGCTAGGAAAAATCTTGTTAAAGGATTGCCACAAATTATTTTTGAAGGAGATCATATTTGTAAGGCTTGTCAACCATGGAAACAAACCAGAAATTCTGACAAACTAAAAGTTGAAGTCTAATCCAAGTAACCATTGAAGCTTTTACATTTAAATTTGTTTTGGCTAATAAGTCCTACATGTATTGGTGGAAAAGCTTATGTATTAGTGATAGTGGATGATTATACAAGATATACATGGATAATATTTCTTGCTTAAAAAAATGAAGGATTCAAAAAATTTGAAAAATTGAGTAAGAAAATACAAATTGAGAAAGGCTATATGATCACAAGTATAAGGAGTGATCATGAAGGAGAATTTGAAAATAAGAGCTTTGAGGAGTACTGCAATAGTTCTAGAATTTATCATAGCTTTTAGCTTCCAAAACATTTCAATAGAATAGCGTAGTAGAGAGGAAGAATATAACACTTCAGGAGTTGGTCATAATAATGATCAATGATAATAATCTTCCAAAATACTTCTGGGTAGAAGCAGTAAATGCTGCTTATTATATCTTGAACAAAACCTTTGTTAGATTATTTCTAAATAAAACTCCATATGAGCTATGAAATGATAGAAAATCCAACATCAACTTGTAACACCCCAATAAGAGGGCCCTAGATTTTTTTTAAAAAATAAGTGTGGGCCATAAGAAATAAAAAAAAGTGTTATAATACAAAAAGAAAAGAGGGGGAGGGAACACAAGAGAGAGAGAGGTCAAGGAAAAATGGAGAGAAAGAGAGGAAAAGGCATGAAGCAGAGAATAGACCACCAATGCTCGCGATGATCGACGATGCCCTCCATCGTGCTGGCCAACAAAGCCATTGTAGCCATCACATTCTTTTCTCCAATCAACCATTTAGCCCTTTTATTTTGCTCTCTTTCCTATTGAAAAATTGCAATATTTTAACTTTTAGATTTTGATCAACGCCGGCGTCAGATGGTGATATAAGCACCACTATTGGACTCCTCGTCACCAAGCACTCCTTTCTATAACCACCAATCATCATCACTCATCAGCACTAAGGAGATTAAAGATAGGTATGTTGAGAGCTTTCAAGGAAGATTCTAGCCAAACCAAATGGTATTTGAGCGCATGACCACACTTAGTGACAATGCTTTAGTGACTAGTAGCCAGTGGGATAAGTTTGAATTTGATAAGAAATGAGTTAAAATTAGCATAATTTGCTCAAATTGGATAAAAAAAATCTGATAAATTTATCTTTCTCCAAATTATTAAGATTATGTATTAGAGAAATTAGGAATTTTTAGGTATGCTGATAAAAAAAATAGAGAAGCATCAAATTAAGTTTTTATAAATGTAATTGTATGGCCTAATGGCTTAATAAAATTTATAGAATTAATCTTACTTTAAAATTAATTAAATGTTTAAAGAATAAAAATTTGAGAAATGATAAATCTACTGAATAATTAATAAAATAAACATTATTTTCTTTAAATTTAAAGGAATGTGATTAAAATTGCTAATTAAATAGAATTTATGGGTATGGTTTTGTATTTACTTATTGCATGTAAAGGAAAAAGATAAGATACATTGTGTTTGTGCTATTTATTTGTGTATGAATGCTACAATATACATGTTTATATAAAGAAATATGTTAAAATTTGATAAAGCATTTATTTGTTATTGTTTAGGTTGAATTATTTATTGATAGTTATCCAGGAAATTGCATGTGTGGAATACAAAATATAGATTTTGAGTTGTGAATACTTCTATTAATCATTGATCTTTCTTTAACATTAAAAATTGAAAATATGTTATGTGAAAGGAATTTAGTGGTTCAAAAAACTTGACAAGATTGACATTTGATTAACAATTGTGGTTATGTGATTGAGTGTGTAAATTAAAAAAAAAAGATATAACTTAACTATGCGACCCTTAGTATTCTAGATAGGAATTTGAGTAGGATAAGGTTGGCATGTTGATTAGGGAGTCTAGCAGTACTGCATCATAATGTGTTCACCAGAATAAAAGGCTCTAAGAGCTTAGTTTTGGTGCGTGACCTTTGAGTTTTGGGTTAAATAGCTTTAAGAGCTCAGTCCATATATGTAAATATCTAAATTAATAAATGATAAGAGATATGTAATGAACCAAATGGTTTTGAGAACTCGGTCCCATATATAAAATCTTGCTCAATGCAATTCCTTTGGACTGTAATGGTGGCAAGCATAAAAAATGAATAAGTGAATGAAAATTTAATTAAAGCACTTTAACAAATAAGTAAATAGTTTATAAGATTTTTATTTCTATTAATTTTGCTTTGTATAATTTGGAATAATTTAATATAATTAGGAATAATATATGTGTGTGACGTGCACGCGCATGTGCACGTGCACGCATACAGTTGTGTGTGAATATTTAAGACTTGATCTTCTTGCCTACTAGAAATATTTAACGAATAATTTATGCAAATTAATATGCCAATTTTGGAAATGACAATTAAGTTGGGTTTGGCAAAAATATTATGCATGATAAAAATTCATATACTATGTAATCACAAAGGTGTTTTATATTGTATAATCTTATGTTTATAGGTAAAAAGGTTAGTCTAGATTTAAACATTATAATTCAGTTGCATATTACAAATCTTTTGCTTGTTTTATGTTTATATATATATATATATATATATATATATATATATATATATATATATATATATATATATATATTGATTATACACAATTTAAATTTTTTTATAAATTAAAAATTGGCAATGTACGTATTCTACTTGAACAAATTGTTAATATTACACTTGAATTTTTTATATTAAAAAGTAAGTTTAGTGGAGTACTCTCACTAAGCTACAACCTTAGCACGTGATAATTTTCCACGCACAGGTTTAAAGAAAATATTCTTGAGACTAAAGAAAAAAGGTTGACATTCCTATTGATACTCAAGGGATATTTGAGTTAAGATGAGGAAGTTCTATGAAGATGCTATTGATATTTATTTTAAGCTTTTTAGCTTGATCCTAGCATGTACACTTGATAAATAGTCTTGTAAAATTGTTGTAATAATTAGTTTTGTATCAATTAATTATAATTAAGTTATATATGCAAATTTATAAGTTGAACACATAAGGATATTGTGAATGGTAAGAATTGAATTTTGAATAAGAAGAGTTGAAATATTAAGGAGGATGGGCAAGCTATTTTGTGAAAGGAGTTTGAATTGGAGACGGATGGTAAGATAGGTTGAAATAGCAGTGTATTAAAGTTTTCCTGCAGGGGGTTTTTATACAATTATAAGGAAAATCATGCACGAAATTTCCATAAACTAAACTATAGTGGTGAGAATATTAAGATTTTTAGATAGGAAATTTTGCAATTATTTAAATATGGAATTAGGATCATGTGTCACATTTTGTATCTAGCTAAAAAATTAAATCAGGTATAGGGTGTTACAAAACTATTTTAAACCTTTCAGCTATAAATGTTTTATTTTTAATGATAAGAATAATCTAGGTTGATGCAAAATCTGATTATGGAATTTTCCTTGGTTATTCATTGAATTGTAAAGCATGTAGGGTTTTTAATAGAAGAACTTTAGTTGTAGAGGAATCTATAAACGTTAAATTTGATTATGCTAACACCAACACTAGAGAAAGGAGTTAGTCTGATGATGATACAGATACAGAGAGAAATGATATAAGCAAAAAGAGTGTAGAGAAAAATTAAATAGAAAAGTTGTCAGATCAACAAGCAAATCAGGATGACAAATCTAGAAACTCATCTTTTCAATTAGTCAGCTAGCAGAAAGGCAAGAAGATCAGTCTCTAGACAACCAAATAGAAAAATCTATTGAAAAATCGATAGAACAACAAAGTACAGAAACAAATAAAATATTTTCCAAAGGACTGGAAATTTCATAGATATCACCCAAAGGAGAATCTGCTAATAGATCTATCAAAGAGAATGATGACTAGAAGAGCAATATGCGAATACTATGGTAATGTAGCTTTTGTTTCTTAACTAGAACCCAAACATTTTATGGATGCTCAAAAAGATAACAATTTGATTCTTGCTATGAAAGAAGAATTGAATCAATTTAAAAGAAAGAAACTTTTGAATCTAGTTCCCAAACCTTTAAACTATTCTATTATTGGTACTAAATGGGTGTTTAGAAACAAAATTGATGAGCAAAGGAATGTGGTAAGAAATAAAGCAAGATTAGTTGATCAAGGTTACAACCAAGAAGAATGTATTAATTTTGATGAAACATTTACACTAGTATCTAGATTAGAAGCAATTAGAATTTTATATTGATATGCATGCTTTAAAAATTTAAAACATTATCAAACGGATGTAAAAAGTACGTTTCTAAATGGTTTTTCTAACTGAAGAAGTTTATATAGCACAACCTCCTAGTATTGAAAATCAAGTTCATTAATAATATGTTTACAAACATAAAAAGGCTTTACATGGTCTAAAACAAGCTCCAAGGGTTTGGTATGAATGATTGAGTTGTTTTCTTCTTGCTTATGGTTTTAATAGAGGAAAAGTTGATAATACACTTTTTACTAAACATCATTCATCTCATATTTTAATAAATTGTGAAAATTTATATGGATGATATTATTTTTGGATCAACAACATTTCTATGTGCAAAGAGTTTAAGTTTATTATAATGCTGGAATTTGAAATGAGTTTGATGGGCAAACTCACATTCTACTTATGTTCGCAAATGAAGCAATGTAGAAATGGAATTTTCATCAACCAAACAAAATACACAAAGGAATTAATTAAGAAGTTTAAAATGACATGTGCTAAATCTACCAGCACCTCTAGAAATCCCTCAATCAAGTTGGTAAAGGATGACAAAGGCAAGAATGTGGATGAAAAGAATTATAAAGGCATTATTGGGTCTTTGCTCTACTTGATAGCTAGCTGACCAGATATCCATTTCATTGTGTGTTTGTGCACAAGGTTCTAGTATGCTCTAAAGGAGTCACACATGTATGCTATAAAGAGAATACTCATATATCTAGTTAGAAATCCAAAATTGGGGTTGTGGTATCTAAGAAATGGTTTTCTTAATCTTATAGGTTATTCTAACGTAGATTATGCTTGTGATGCATGCCAAACCCCATAGGCATCCAGTTTGTGCTTGAAAACCTGCTTTCACTGCTCAAGACCAATCAAGGATCATTTGACTGGTGAAGGCTGGTCGCTTCACAAAAAACATATTCCCATCTATTATTAATGATCAACCTACACAGGTGTGTGCTATGCACCACAAGGCAGGTATCACAGAGTTGCCACCTAATAAAATATTAGAAAAGTAAGTTCTAACCTCATATGGCCGAAATAAGATATAGTTCGTAACCTCACTCTTTTTTACACCTTTGGTTAGTGTTATATGAATGAGTTTTAATGATTAATTTATTTTATCTCTTTTCTCATATGAGTTACCATGCTTAAAAAGTAAAGTGCACTTAAGCACATTGAAAAGTTGTAAAGCATAAATCTAGATAGATATAAAAGCATGGTAATAAATTCATTAAAGAATGTAAGAATTAGTAAAAAAGATAAAATCATACATAAATTAGGGAATTAATTGAGTTTATTTGAATTACGACAATGGTCCTCGCTTGCATATTTACATATAAGGGCAAAATTTTGGTTGTATTTTTGATAAAAATTGGGGCATTGAACCCATATGGCTTTTAAAAAATCATCACGCTAATTGATTTTAAGTTGAAGAATCTTTTGTGTTAAAAAAAAATCCTTATTTTCCATATTATTTTGTGGGTAAAAATTAGGACATTAGTCCTTTCTATTGGAAATTATCAGTTACATGCATCTCATACATAAGCAGAATTTAAAATTTTTAACTAATAGATCTGATCTTGCCATGAATTTACAATATACATATTAATGAGAATAAGAAAAATCACCTTTGGTTTTTGTTGAACAGTTAATTTTTCCTTCTTCGCAAACCACAGTGTCCAAAATTGAACACCTCTAATGAGTAATCCACACTAAAGAAGGATTGAATGAACCAACAAAAGGAAAATACAAGGCTAGCCGAAGTCCATTGATGCTAGCAAGGGGAAAGTAGTGGCTAGGGTTAGAGAATGAGAAAAACTCTTTTCTCTTAATTGTTCACCTTGTTTTCCTAAAACCCTATCACTTGGATTTTTATAGTTAGGTTAAAAATCCAACTTCATAATAGGATTGGGCTCTTTAAAATTGCTGGAGAAATATTAAATGGGCTTCTGGAACTATTAATAATTTATTTGGGCTCAATTGAATCAAATTTAAGTCCTTTCATAGAAGACTATGCACAAAACCCACAAACTAAGCCCTTTGTGCATATACTTGGATTTAATCATTCAAATGAATTTCAAATCCATCCAAATTAAATATGTAAGCTCCATAACACTTATAAAATATATTTAATTTATTTTGGTCTAAGAATTAGGCCTCTAATGCCTTCTGTCTATAGTTGGCATGAAACCCTTCCTCTGGAGGGTTTATGCGCCAAAGCCATTCTTTTAGGCCTCTTTTAATTTCTCCAATGGATCTATTAATTATTATATCAGCCCTATAACACTTATAGTCCAATAATAATTAATTATGAAATACAATATTTCAATTAGATCTATTTTATAGAATATTTCTAAAAAGTTCTGCGAATAATTTTACTTGATCATAATTAATTAAACTCTTTAATTAATTATTCTCTTATTCACTTCTCTATTCCATTAATAATATCAAATATTATTATCCTTGTCATTTTACCATTTTATCCTTTTCTCTATATATGTGTGACCTATTGGGTTCCTGTCCATATTGGCAGTATAATATGTAATTGTGAGTTCTATTCAAAACTCACATGATTTAAACTCCTTTAAATCATTTTATCAATCCCTATTGATATTTATGATATACTATTACACAAGTCATGATTGTCCTCTAGCTAGGCATCATGACTACACAAATGACAAGAAAGTCATGTGGTTTTACTATACCATTCCATAGAAAACAGTTACCGTGCAATTACTCCTTTCACCACTCTTATCTCAATTAGATTTTGAATATGGATTTATGTCAACTCATATAAATCAAATTATGTATGTTCTATTAATTTAACAATTTTTTCCAAAATGCCCTTTATGGATCTTTATCCATCTTGGCATATTACTCTGGCCAAAGATTCTCTGAAGAAGGTAATTATAAAATCATGCGGGATAACTTCCCTTAATAAATCTGGGATGGTGAATCATTTGTCAATAACTCAACTATCTTAAAGTGGGTCATGATATACCCAACCTATTAACTATGTTCACCTCCAGTTGGAAGTAATCAGTTATTGAGTCAAAGTATACTACTTACTACTTAAGATAACTTTAGTGACCTTAAGTCTAAGGATACTTGCACAACCGCTATGAAGAGATTCCTCACTGACATAGAATTAATATCCATGTAAGGATTCTCTTTGCAGGTCTCCAATAAATTTGTTCTTCTAACAAGCATCCACATGTTAACTTTGATTATCTTCCACAATCACAGTTATGAGAACCACTGCTTGAACCATTCAAGAAGCATAACATGTGCTAGTTTATCCGAATTAACAATGTCATATCTTGTTAATTCTATGACTAGGGATATTTAGATATTAACACATTTGTATGCAATAAACATCTCATATTATGAACACTTTCATGATTGCCTTTGTACTATGTTTATAATATCTAGGACTTCGTTTATTAATTTAAGATTTACAAACTCATGTATTTAAACATAGCATTAATAAATGAATGATGCCTTTTATTAAGAATATGAATTCATACATATGAAATGCATCCCTTTTACATGGGCTCTAGGGCATACTCTCTAACAATCTCCCATTTACACTAGAGCTAATCACTTATATGTCTTAGACCCATGCTATTTATATGGTGATCATGCTTAATCTGGGAAAGTACATTAGTGAGGGGATCTGCCATATTATCATCTGTTAGGACCCTTTCTACTTTCACATCATTTCTAGCATCTATTTCCCTCATGAGATGGTAGCATATGAGAACATGCTTTGATCGCTGATGAGACCGTGGTTCCTTTGCTTGTGCAATGGCTCCATTATTGTCACAATATAAAGGAATTGGATCAACAATGCTAGGCACCACTCCTTGTTCAGATATGAACTTTTTGCTCCAAACTGCTTCTTTAGCTGCTTTTGAAGCAGCAATGTACTAAGCTTCTATCGTGGAATCAACAATTGTTTCTTGTTTGGAACTCTTCCAACTAACTGCCCCTCCACCCATTATGAATACAAAACCAGATTGTGATCTACAATCCTCTTTGTCATATTGGAAGCTGGCATCTGTATACCTATTTACTTCCAAACTACCCTCCCCATATACCAAGAATATATCCTTAGTCCTTCTCAAGTACTTAAGGATATTCTTGATAGTCGCCCAGTGTTCCTCTCCAAAATTAGATTGGAATCTACTCGTGACACTCAAAGCAAATGCTACATCTGGGCATGTACATAACATAGCATACATGATAGAACCAATTATGGATGCATATGGTATTCTGTTTATGCTCTCTCTATCCTCTAGTGTCTGCAGACACATAGACTTAGAAAGGTATTGCCTATGCACCATGGGTATAAACCCTTTCTTAGAGAGATCCATATTGAACCTTTTCAATACTTTATCTATATATGTACTTTAAGAAAGACCTAACAACCAGTTGGATCTATCTCTATATATCTTTATTCCTAGAATATAGGATGTTTCTCTAAGGTCTTTCTTGGAGAATTGCTTAGATAATCATATTTTAACAGATTGGAGAAGAGAAATGTCGTTTCCCATTATCAATATGTCATCCACATATAGAACTAGGAAGACAATTGCACTCCCACTGACCCTTTTATATACACAAGGTTCATCTTCATTATGTGACAAACCAAACTCTTTGATTGTCTCATTGAATCGTATGTCCAACTCCTAGAGGCTTGCTTCAATCCATAAATGGATATTTGAAGCTTGTATACTTTTTCCCCATTTCCTGATGTGAACCCTTCTGGTTGTGTCATATACACATCCTCAATTAGATTTCCATTTAGGAAAGCTATCTTTACATCCATTTGCCAAATCTCATAATCATAATGAGCTACAATGGCTAAAAGTATTCTTATAGACTTAAGCATTGTTACAGTAGAAAAGGTTTCATCATAGTCAATACATTCTTTTTGACGATAGCCTTTTGCTACTAAGCGAGCTTTATAGGTAACTATATTACCTTCCATGTCGATCTTCTTTTTGAAGACCCATTTGCACCCTATGGGTTTTATCCCTTCAGGTTGTTGAGTTAAAGTCCATACTTTATTCTCATACATGGAGTCTATTTCAGACTGCATAGCCTTAAGCCATAAATCACGTTCTGAACTGTTCAAAACTTCTTGATAGCTTGTAGGCTCATTGTTCTCTACTACAGTTATGCTTCTATCTAAATCAATGTAAAATCCATATCTCATAGGGATAAAATGTATTCTAGTAGATCTTATAGGATTTTGTGTATAATCAGGTTCATCTATAATCTCATCATTATGAAATTTAATCTCGGGTTCAATCGGTTGATCTACTTCTATTTGTGGGTCTTGAACTTCACCAAGTTCAATTTTACTCCCACTATCCTCTTGTAGGAGAAATTCTCATTCCAAGAAGACAGCATGCCTTGAAACAAACACCTTTTGTTCTAAGGGATGGTAGAAATAATATCCAAACATTTCTTTTGGATATCCCACAAATAAACATTTGTCAAACTTAATATCTAGTTTGTCTGACATTGTCCTCTTCACATAAGCATGACAACCCCATACTTTAATATGAGAAAGTGTGGGTTTCTTATTATTCCATATCTTATATGGAGTAACATCAACCGATTTACTAGGAACTCTATTTAATACATAAACAACAGTTTCTAGTGCATATGCTTAAAAGGACTTAGGCAAGTCTGCTCGGCTCATCATGGATTGAACCATATCTAATAATGTTCGATTTCTCCTCTCAGATACACCATTGTGTTGTGTTGTATATGATAGAGTCCATTGAGATAAAATCCCATTATCTCTAAGATAATCTTGAAATTCTTGGCTTAAGTATTCTCCACCTCGATCTGATCTAAGTGTCTTAATACTTTTGCCAAGTTGCTTCTCTACTTCATTTCTAAATTCTTTGAACTTTTCAAATGCTTCAGATTTATATTTCATTAGATAGATGTATTCATACTTGGAATAATCATCTATGAAAGTAATCAAGTAGGAGTAACCTCCTCTGGCATGTGTAGTCATTGGACCATATGCATCTGAACGTATTAAGTCCAAAACCATTCTAGCTCGTTCTCCTTTACCAATAAAGGAAACTTTTGTCATTTTTTTCCAATAAACAAGATTCACATGTGTCAAATGATTCATAATTAAATGATCCAAAATCACCTGACTTGTGTAATTTAGTCATGCGTTTCTCATTTATATGGTCTAAATGACAATGCCATAAATATGAGGTATTTAGATTATCTTGTTTCATTCTCTTGGTATCCATATTATGCACTTATTTAATTAAATAAAAAATAAATATACAATTCTCAATGATAGCTTTTGCATAAAACATATTATTCTTAAAAATGTAACAACACTTGTTGTAACATCCTAAACCTGTATTTAATTGAAACGCCTTAACCTGAAATATTAAACTCACTTAGCTGCATTTTCAAGCCAATTTTTTTTTAAATTTATAAAACCAACATATGGATTCTACAGTAAAACTTTTACACATAACTAAGTTTCTTTGATCAATACAAACTTCACAACTAATACATATAAGTACTAAACATCATGAATAAACACAATACAATTCAACATCATCAGCTATACTTGTGGTTCTCTTTCGTGTTGGCCATCCTATTGTAGATATAACCCCGATGAATACAATCTTTTCTAGCAATCTACGTGGATAAAACACCCATGCTAAGCTATAAAGCATAGTGGAAAACAAAAACTTATGAACAACTGCTCCCAACAGTCATCGATGCATACACTCAAAATGCAGCAAATGAAATATAGAGTTATCATGAGAATACCACGGTAATACTTTTAGTCACAACATGTGTTTTATATGTATATATAAACCATGAATTATCATAGCTCAACAATTTATTTAACATACATATAACATATAATTTCTCGTTATATTCTTTACGTTTAAACTTGTGAAACAATTTCTATGATTAAAACCAATCATGAGCACCATCATTAATACAGGTTAATTATACTTTAATGCATACAATGTAACTATACTTTAAAAATATAACGTTTTCAGTCAGCAATGTAATGCTACGTTCAAATTAGCATCCATAAATTTCTATTTTTCATATATTGATCTACATACATATATATAAGTATATGCATAAATATAATAAATGCATTAGAAAAAATCATAAACATATGCCTTACTGTACTAAAATAGACTATGATGCAATTATACTGTAACTTAGCCTGCTTAAGTGTTAAAGGTGGATAATGGGATCGGTGGATACCCGAAGGTATCAAAATGGTGGATATCCAAAGATATCAAAGCTATGGACCCAAATAGGGACAACTGTATGGTGGACCGATCAAGAACCCAAATGGGGCTGTGCATGATCTAGTAAGATAAACTATACTTTAGACCTAAAAAGGTCAATGGTGGCAGCTGCAATATCCCTATAGGTAGCTATTTATCCACATTCTAAACACTAAGCAGGCAGTTAATTTCCTTTACTTTATTTGACATTACTTTGCTTTACTCTATTCAATCATATACATATATGTACATGCATAATCATGTATCGATTATTGATACTCATACACATGTAGATATAGCAATGGGTAAAGTATCATGTATTACTTACCTACATATCAATGTCACGTCAATCAAATAGTTTATACTTACCCAGTATAAGTATTCACTACTCGATGGCCATATAAAGGCATATGTTAGATATGCTTAATAATAATCAATCTTGCTCAAGCATCATAATATTGTATTTATGGAAATGTAATCATATAAATTACATGTGCATGTATCATCTCTTAAGCATATTATCATTGTAGAAAAATGTACCTTTACGATTCATCTTGACTATCCTCTAAGCACCTATGTACTTAATTATATTATCACAACCTCATACTCAATTACTATAATAGCTACATGTGATCAACGTATTACACTTAATACATATATTTTTATTCTGGAATTAATACCTACTCATACCAATCCATATTGTTCAAATGTCTCTCCATGCATATAAGTTCAATATCAGAATTACATATAGTTATACAATTTTACGTAAACAAAAGCTTAGGTAAATTCATGTATTTGTATGACATAGGTTCCTCTATAACATCATAGGAATACACACATAATACCATAGTCATTCCCTTTCGAACAAGTAGTATAGAATTATCCATGTATTAAGCATGCATGCATACATACATACATACATACATATATATATATATATATATATAAGTAATTATCATTATATTTGTTCAAGTATAGGCCTTATACTATACTATAAACCAATTCTACTATTGACTTGATTTATAAATCTTCGGTTTCACTATTATAGTCTATTAGATTCATAAGATATCTCACTTTGTGTTTTAATAACCTTAATAGCTAAATTCCTAAGTGATTTATCATTAAGTCATTAAATACTCTTATTTTAATTTAAGTAAAAATGGCAACTCAAATTCCACGGTTGAGAAATTATTCTAAAATCATAAGTTTATATGCTAAAACATTTTAATGATATTTGGCAAAGATGACTCTAATGTTTAAGCAACTCTATGAATTAAATATACCACCACATGTTCATAATAGTCTATCCTGCCAATCAGTTTGAATCAAAGTTGTATAACTAACAAAGTATAGGCCTTATAATATACTATAAACCAATTCTTATACAAATGTACTTATACTGTTCTTGCTTGTTTAAATATTGTAATATAATACTCACCGGGTTATGGTCACATCAACCAAATGTATTAATCTTCACTAAATTTATATTTTATTTCCTTAATCCACTTTTATCACCTATTAGATTATAGAGAACAAACTATATATTCTTTAATAGCACATAAGGTAGTTCCTAGACAAACTAATAGGATAACATAAGTACTACTCCTTATAACTATAGACATTAATTTCTCAAAAACGTCAATTGAGAGCACTTAATATATTCAAGTCAAGTTTACTTAAGCATTATGGCTCTCTCTCTCTTTTTTTTTTACATTTAAAAAGCAATCTAATAAATTACATGTATGTTACTCATCATTTAAATAAATTGTCAATTCACTTTCATGTCTATTTATACTATAATAATAATAATAATAATAATAATAATAATAATAATAATAATAATAATAATAATAATAATTAAGCATGCATTACATATTTACATTGGCTTAACCTGTTAATCTCTTCTAATTAGAGTAATATAACCAACAAAATTATTTTAAGGTTCATAGTAACACTGGTATATTTAACCAAGAATGTTCTTATTAATCATAAATACATGATTAAATAACTTATCATATATTAGCAGTAATATTAATCATCATGCTTATACATATATTTCATTTTCATACTTGTTCAATATTTTTCCATGGTTTATGGCAATTTAGCATGGTATAAATGAATATCAGCATTTCATAACTCACCTCAACACCTTTCACTAAACTTAACCTCATGTAATAATGTAATTCCTTAACTTTTTACCAACACGACAAAATCATACAACACAATAATGCCTATGAATATTCATAAAGTAAAATAAGTAATCAAGATTAAATTTACCCACAATCACATTTTATACGCTAAGACTTTAGAACAAATTATACTTGCTACTTAAATGTGTTTTTGAAATCTAGCTTAATTGTATAGAAAAAGTATTCTACACTTATATATATATATATAATAGCAACTCTTCACTACCATTTACTCATCTATTGTGATAGTTTCTCATTTACACCTGCTTTGACTAAATTAATATTGGAATGAATAGTGAGTATATAAATATATAATCTCTATTATCTATAAAGTCTTTGAAACTCTTATATGGTTCTGACATTACAAGCAAATCATAAGTTGTTCATATAATATAACCTTACACCCATATATATATATATATATATATATATATATATATATATATATATATATATATATATATATATATATATATATATATATATATATATATATATATATATATATATATATATATATATATATATATATATATATATATATATTAGTTCATTTAAGCAATTAAGAGTTATATCAAAAATCCTGCTTTACAATGAACTTACTTTCTAAATTAAATTATAGCTAACAATGGTGTTCAAAACCCAATTCACATAAATCTCATCAAAGTATGTATTTATATCTTTGACGAGAATTACCTTAGAATATACTTATTAGATGCTTATTTACTTTATGAAATAGATACTCTAAAATTCCCTATAAACATAACAAATCAATGATTATACATACTGTATTATCCAATTGTCAAAACTTATATAAAGATCAAATAAAATCCTTATATAGTTAATATTAAGATTTAATCCCTTTTCAATTAATTCTATAATACAACTTCACTGTTGATTTCTCTTGACTCACTATATCCCTACATCTTCTTATACTAACCATTTCAAACTTGAATAATTGAACAAACTTTATTTGTAATGCCACATTAAAAATTGTTCAGAAGCAAATTAATGTGTCTATGTTATAATTGAAATAATAAGGCAATAAGAGAGGATGAACTGGACAAACCGTGATCATCCACCCGACCCAAGAGAACCCAACCTTGCATTTCTATAATAAACCCAATATCTTTCCTTGCATGCATCCCAAATTTTAAAAACAACTTAACTCCCACCATGTATTCTGATAAATCGTGGCTAAATTTACTTGTAAATCACCAAAATTTCCCAAATCTATTATGTAATATAGCTATAATTTCAAGAAAATCTTATGACAGAGCAACAACTCAACCTTCTCATGGTTTAAACATTAATCAACTGCAATTTCAATTATAATTTACTGTATTAACTCTGTTATTGCTCAACATCATCTTAAAAAACTTGCATGTAAGAACAGACACTCTATTACCACCATAATCTCAGAATGATTAACCAAATTTTGATTCAATTTAAAACAAGCAATCCAGTTTTAACATAGTTCCCATACCTATTTTTGTGCCCATCAAAATCTTATCGGAGTCTTGCCGGAGCTTCGCTGAAGGCACACTATTGCTGCTCACTTGAACGTGGTTTCATCGGCAACAATTTGGGAGCATTCACGCGCTCTATAGTCTGCCATCTGCTCGGAGATCGAGCTAATTCCGATGGCTATCTCTCTCTCTCTCCTATATACTATCGGTGATTGTAAAGGGCCTGGAGACATTGGAGCGATCGCTTTATTGCAGGGAACTCACCAGTACTATTTGTCTCGCCCATGGCCGCCATATGCTATCGAAAAAGAGGAATAGTAGTTGTGATCACTAAGGGGAGAGGAGTTAGAGAGAATGGCGTGGTAAGGGATCTTGGACATCGGCGATGGGGAGGGTGCAGTGGCACACGAGTTACCGCCGATGAGAGTGGTCGTTGTGGTTGCTGGTTGGCTCTCGCCTCCCTGTCCGATCCTCCCTTCCTACTTTCTTTTTTTTCCTTTATTTTCTTATCATCTCTCCCCCCTTTAATCTAGTATTAAGACAATTATAAAGAATTGAAAATTCTCTTTTAACCCCCCAATAAAATGCATGACACATAAAGATCCCACACATATAAATCTTTAAGAAATTACCCATCTTCTTTATATATATATATATATATTCTCTTATAAGTTCACCCATAATTTATATTATTTACCTCAATTACACCCTTAAACATTTTTATACCAAGCAACTTATGAATCAAGTGAAATTATCACTTACCTTTACCACTTTATTACGGAATTCATGCATTTCAATAAGTCTTAATCAAATAACAATTCATTAAATTAGTTAATTTCAACTAGGGTCATTCTTGGGGCCTTACACTTGTCTTTTAAAGAAATGTCATAATCATTCAATAAACAACTAAAAGAAATAATACTTTTGGATAATGTTGGAACATAATAACAATTATTTAACTCTAGTATCAATCCACTTGGAAGAGACAAATGGTAAGTCCCCACAATCGTTGTAGAGATGTTTTGTCCAGTAGCTGACTGTAGACATATTTCTGCCTTTCCAACTCTTCTAATGCTTCTAAGCCCCTGTAGATCATTACACAAATGAGATCCACATCCGGTATCTAATACCCAAGATTGTTTTGAAGCAATAGAATAAGTATTATTTTCAATCATATGAATACCTAAAGTAGAAGCATAAGCTTGCTTCTTCTCCTTGAAAGAATCTAGATAGGCCTTGCAGTTACGCTTCCAATGACCATCCTTTCCACAATGGAAGCAAGTTCCTTTGGGATTCTCTTTCTTGGCAACCTTCTTCTTGGAGATCCCACCATTCTTTGGCTGCGTCTTGGTTATCTTCTTCTTCTTCTTCTTCTTCTTCTTCTTTTGCTTCTTGCCTTTAGCATAAGTGACGACCATGACACTTTTTAAATTGTTCTTGAAGGA
The DNA here is from genome assembly GCA_037975025.1 of Excoecaria agallocha. Taxonomy (NCBI): domain Eukaryota; kingdom Viridiplantae; phylum Streptophyta; class Magnoliopsida; order Malpighiales; family Euphorbiaceae; genus Excoecaria; species Excoecaria agallocha. Next base: position 14,518,826 of record CM075821.1, on the reverse strand, counting down.
TCCATCAGCTATTTTAAGCTTGTTGATTAATTCAGGAATGGTCACTTGGCTTTTGTTCATGTTAAAGTTGACCATGAAAGGTGCATAACTTAGAGTCAATGAGTACAGGATTAAATCTATGCATATATCATTATCCGTTACATAGCCAAGTCTACTCAAATGCTCAATATACCCATACATCTTCAATGCATGAGTAGCAGCCGAAGTGCCTTCCACCATTTTGCAACTAAATAAAGCTCGAGCAATCTCATATTGCTCAGTTCTAGCCTAAGAAGAATAAAACTCCACTAGATGCAAAACGATGGTTCTAACATCCATCATCTCATGTTGCTTCTAAAGCTCTAAGGACATAGCACCCAGCATCGGACATGCTGCTACTTCACTATCCTCAATGTATTTTTGATAAGTGCCTTTGATCTCATCAATGGCATCATCTGATGGAAGTGGTGGTGGATCTTTATCCAAGATATAATGGATCTTTTTAGCTCTGAGAACAATTCTCACTTGCCTCATCCAGTCAGAATAGTTGCTGCCAACCAGCTTGTTATCCAAGATTGATTGTATATTAATGTTTGATGTGCTCATGATGATGACCTAGATGTGAAAAAGAAAACATATGAGAGTATGCTCATATATATGTATGCATTAATTAGGTCTTTAATTAATCCATTTACTCCCACTATTTTATTGCGAATCAATAGCCCTCACCATTTAATCCAAAAAAACCCGATGGTTTTCCTAGTGGGCCAATATCCAATCCTTGATATGAAATTTGACCTTGACTTTGGTCAACAAATCAAACTCCATACCCTTGAAAGGTAGGTATCTCTATACCAATTGTGTCTCTACATAACTATTGGATCATTAGGTTATCAATTCTTGATACATGCATATAATATATGCATTCCCCAATCTTGCATCTAGAACCATTAGCCTTGACTTTGATCAACAAGCTAATGGGCTAGCTAAGATGACCCATTTAATTAAATTCGAACATATTTGATATAATGTGAGCTTGACTTTAGTCAACAACCCACGCTAAAAAGAACTCTGGTTCTCCTCAAATTAATGGAAGGCTTATATAGCTTAGTATTAGTTTGAGGGATTTTAGTAAATTAAGTCTCATCATACATGGTTGGCATACATTGGTATGCTTCCTATATCTATCTTATAAATATAAGCATACAAATATGGTATAGTTATGGACATTACTACATTGATTTTCTTGAGCCAAAAGGGAAATCAAAAGGTCAAACCTAGGTAATATGCATGATTCAAACAGGTAAAAAATAATTACATTATCTTCAAACTTGTTGGATCTCCATCCGGCCCATCTTGCTCCTTGATAGTGGTCTCAAACTCTATCTCTAATTATAATCTAAGTAATCTAATTACATATTACAATTTGAAAAGAAATACAAACCACAAACAAGTTGCCGGGACATGAAAGTCCTCATTGGGCCAAAACATGCATTATGCTCAATCATATTGGGCCTTATCCATAACTATCCATCATGCCAATCATACATCCTTATATGCATTTCTAATGCATAACGTAAAACATATAATGGATTACTAACTTTGTTTCAACTCTTGAAACCTACTTTTGAGTTATTTTAATAATGTGATCAAATTAGGAAACTTTTTCTATTTTGGAAACTTTCATTTTAGGAAACCTTTTTGCATGCATGTGTTCTTACCTTAATTATCAATCCAATTGATTATTAATTAATTATAAATTGATTATTTAATTAATTAATCATATTAAAAAATTAAAAAATCAATTTTGGGCTTAAAACAAGGGTAGGCCGAAACCCATATAATAAACCCAAAAATGTATTCACACAAAAACTAGTTTTGTGTCTATTAGACCATTTGAGCCTTTTGGAATGAGCCAAGCCCACTCCAACACTTAAAACCCATTAATAGACTTAATTTTAGTTTATAATATTTAATTTAAATCAGCTCCTTGGGCCTACCAAGTCACTCACTAATTTAAATCAAGTCCGTAAACATAATTAAGCCCATTAAGTGGTTTTAATGAATTAAAATTAATCCAATTAATTTAAGGCCCATTTTAATTAATTCAATTTATTAAAAACACATTAATATATCTGATATATTAGATTTTGAAGATTAAAAATTGTTCTAAACATGAACACACTAAGAACATACCAAGAAAACATGAAGAACACCAATTTATCGAACTTTTTGACTAAACTAGTTTTCATGCAAAACTTGTTCGATTTTATTTTTGTTTGATCCTATGGCTTGATATCACATATTAAACACATAAATATTCATCAAAATGATCTTAGAGTGGATTAATAAAAAATTAATCTAGAAAAGCCCCTAAACTTTATTGAAAATAAAACCCTACACGCCATTCTTAATAGTTCTTTTCTCAAAAGAATCGTTTTTATTTTTCGTTTTATATATTTGATCACATACATCCAAAAATAAATATTTATAATTCATGAACAATCAAATTTAATATTTTAAAGTTCATGAAATAAATAACTCAAAAATAAAAACTATTCCATAAAATATAGAATTGTATATTTATGGCAAAACCGTGGCTCTAATACCATGTTGGAAATTATTGGTTACATGCATCTCATACATAACTGGAATTTAAAATTTTTAACCAATAGATCTTATCTTGCCATGAATTTATAATATACATATTAATGAGAATAAGAAAAATTACCTTTGATTTTTGTTGAACAGTTGATTTTCCTTCTCACCGGGTTGTTCCAAACCATAGTGTCCAAAATTGAACACCTCTAATGAGTAATCTATTAGAGAGTATGCCCTAGAGCCCATGTAATAGGGATGTATTTCATATATATGAATTCATATTCTTAATAAAAGGCATTTTTGAGACCCTAGCAAGTGCACTAAATCGACAAGTAATAAAGTGGGGTATAGTTAGGACCCTCAATATCGAACCTAAGGAAAATGTATGTGTGAAAACTGTGAAAATTAATTGTATGCTAAAGAATTCCCAATTTTTTTGCATGTGAGTTTTTTAATTTGTATATTGCAACTTCAAAACTTAAATTTACAGTGAAAATACATTTAAATTCAATGTATTAAATTCTAAAAAATTAATGAATATTAAAATTTATAGAGATTAAGCGTTGCCCGGGTTACTTATCCACCCCATACCCAAATGTGAATTAATTTTACCTAAGAGTATACATGAATTCGATTCGAGATAACCCTTCTTAACCCAAGCGTCCCATTTCGGAGCCAGCCATTCTAGTTGCTAAATGTCCCATTCCGGAGCCAGCCTAAAAACTAGTTTAAGTACGGGTTTTAAATCCTAGGTTCGATTTAACATCCCATAACAGAGCCAGGCAACCCAAAACCCATTAATTTTTCTCCCTACTCTAATCTTTAATATCACAAATACCACACATCTAGTGTCCCATTCCGAAGTCATCCAAAATAGACAATATTCATGATAGAAAAACTGAGCAAAATCATTCATAAACTTCAATCCATTAAGCTCAATACCCATCAAGACATATGATAAATACCATTCATCCATGGATACACGATAACTTAATAGATCGAAAAATCAATGAAATACAATTAAACACATGTAAAATAGACCATCCATTCATGTAAAAATAAAATTAAGCTCAAGATTCACATTATGAGTAGGGGATTCAAAGATCCCCAAGCAACAAAGAGGACTACTCACAATCCATATTAAAATGAAAAGAGAAAAAGATAGAATAACCCCTGAAATTCATGGTGAAGAAAACCCAGCTGAATCCAAGCTCTTCAATCTCTTTCTCCAAAGCTTACAGGAAAAATGAGCTTCAAATATGTAGATCTATACTTGTAAACTATATATCTATGTTTAATCTAAGTGTTTTTTTGTGTAAATCCCACTATTTTCAAGTATATCTATGTATTTATGTGTGTAAAATGAACAAAGAACTCAAAGAAATAAGAAAGAAACCCTAAAACCTAAAAATTACACAAAAACTCCATCTCCTCCGATTTTGCAAAGAACTCTGCCTTATATAGGTTAACATGGGTCACGGTTACTACTAAATTCGTGACCTCTAATGAAAAACCCTCTTTTGATTAAAAAGGTCACGGTTACTATAAAATCCTTAGTAATCGTGAGATAGCTCAGAACTGAAATTCGAAATTTGGTCACGGTTACCATGAAATTCCTGGTAACCGTGAGATAACTCTCATTTTCATTCTAGACTGAAATTATTCCTCCATCACGGTTACTAAGAAATCCTTAGTAACCGTGAGATGCTTCTCCTTTAGCTTCTGTGCTGAAAACTCCATAGGTTACGGTTATCACCCTAACGTGCACAATTTCAATGCTGACCATGACAAGCTTCAAAACGGTGCATTTTGACAGAATACATGGGTCACGGTTACTAGGAAATTCCTAGTAACCGTGAGGTACCTACAAAAATTATAAAATTCCATCAAAAGCTTCCAAATTCGCACAAAAATTAGAATCAACTGAGAATTGGATAAAGTATTAAATGCAAGCAACAAAAGATGTTAGAAAACAAAGAAAACTAGACTAAAATTAAACCAAAACTAAGTACTGAATTTGAGTTATCAAAATTCCCCACACTTAGACTTTGCTTGCCCTCAAGCAAATGAATTATCCACAATCTTGAAAAAATCAAGACTCTGATTCAGAACAAGAAAAATCAGAAGTGTCAGAGCAACACTTAGCAGAAGAAACTCAGAAGAAGAAGTTTATCAAAATGACTAAAATTGATCTATATCAAACAATTTCTCGTGTGTGTGTACGAGGCTAAAATAGATTTATTTTCTTCCAAGATCAAAATTACCAGTGAATTCCAGCAATCAAGTACTCAGAGGATTACGATAAATTTGCGCATTCTACTTAGAATAGCCATAAGTCTCTCCTTTAGCACCTGAACCACAAGGGTTATCCCCACTAAACAACTCAGAATAAGACAGAATCACCAGGTCTTACATTAAGGTTGTAATGAGGTTAAGGCAAAGGCTCCAATGAATTGATAAGGTTAACAAAACAAAATTAGCCACACTATCCAAAAATACAACTCACCTAACTTTCTCAAGGAAACAACCCCTTCAAACTTCATACTCTATCATTGTAAGATGGGAAACTAATCTCAGGACATTAGTTGGATTCTCAAAATTGTAGGAAGCAAGACAAATGATACTTCCTATAAATGCTAGGTACCCCAAACTTATTTTTTGCAACATAATAACTGAATTTATATATATATATATGTATATATATATATATATATATACTTTTTTAGTGAAATTTTCATTCATTTACTAAAAAGGGCACCAAAAACATTAATTGTTTATCAACCTTGTCCCAAGATATTTAGAATATTTAAGCTCAATAATCCCTAAAAGAAAATTTCAACTTCCCTTTTCTTCTCAACTGATAATAAAAAATTTATCAAACCTAACATGAAAATTTCATTTCCCGACCTAGAGTGGCCAATTCCAAAATGGGACAGACAAAGGCATTTTAGGCTGCATGGTTTAGCATAAGTGTAATAAAAAATAAATAGTACGCTTTTAGCATACCAATTAAGCTCAAAAGGGCTAACAATGGTAAAATTTACTAAGGGTAGGTCAAAAGTCATTTAAAAAAAATTAGTTACCAAAGAAGGCTGCCTGGGTCATATCCTAATCTCATCTGGATTGAATATTCGTTTCGAAGGGTAATGAGGAAGATTCTAGCTATTCCAGAATTCCTTCACTTAACTGCTATCACTCACTGGCCTCTTTTTTATGTGCTCCTTAAATAAGAAATCAAATGATATATGATTAACTGAGATCAATTTAAATAACAATCTTTCCTGAATAAACTACTGCTCTCTGGCTACTCAGTATTTTCAACTTATCAATTCAAAAACGAGTCTAAGCTAATTCGATTCAAGATTAACTGGCAACTCAAGCTAAGGGTAAGGTGATTAATAACTCAATGGAAAAATTTTTATTCTAACTTAAATTAAACATTTTAGAACAAAAGAAAACTTAAAACCAGAAGGAAAATGTAAAACATGAAGTAAATTCACTTGGAGCAAAAAAAACTCCATTAAATCAATGCTAACGAACATTCATAATGCAAAATTTATAAAGAAAGACTAAGCAACTGGAAAAAATAAAAAATAAAAAAAGAGTTGTGGTTCAAGAGTTTCACAATTTCTGCCATTTGAATCCCAAATTCTTCCTTTTAAAAGATAATCTGCACAAAACAAATTCTTCACAAAAAGTTAACTTCCAAAAATTGTTCAAATATTTTTTTAACCCACATGTTTAAAATTCAATATCAGCACAATTAAAATATTCTCTCTCCCACCCCACACTTAAAAACTTGCTGTCCACAGCAAGGTATAAATATAAATCGTAAACTCGGGAAGAGGGGAGAGGGAACTTCCTACTCAAGGGTGCGGGGAAACGGGGGAATCAAGCCATGCATTCAAAGCAGCCAAGGCTTCAATGATCTGCTGCTGTTGATGCTTGAAGTCCTCCTGATTGGCAGCTAAAGTGTCCATGCGATCCATCAAGGTAGTATATTGGGCAGAGGACAAAGTGATAGAATCGTGATCCGGGGAAGGTGGAGGAATACACAGGCTGCGTTCCATCTTGTGCAAATACTCTTCTCTCTCGGTCAGTTGGAACCCATGCTCGGTAGTAGCATCATTTACAAGGATCTTCATATTCTTCAGCATTTTGGCATCGATAAAAGCAACTGTAGTGAGGCTCTTATCTATATCTAATGGATGCCCGAAATGCCGAGCAATCAGTGTCACCTAGCCACCAAAAGAAATCTTCTTCACTTTTGTCGGCTTTTGCTGCATCTCCTCTATTTTGTTCCACCAATGGTATACGCCATTAATACAACAATGTCTTACCATATAGGAGAGAATGAGAGCCTCTAGGAGATTAATTTGCTCTACACTCTACACATGAGACATGAAAGACATAGAGAAAAAATGATGTAAGATTCCCAAAGCATGATCCCGTAGTTAATGGGATTTTATGGTACCGACCACATAAGGGCCTCCAATCAGCAGGTCTCTTATGTCTTTCCAAGCTCTGTCTTTTAAATAGTCTTCATAGGCATAAATCCCATCTGGTGGAAATCCTAGTGCTTCTATGACATCAACTAAAGATACTTCATAAAATTTTCCTTCCAAGAAAAAGGTCACCATATCTGGCTTGTTATCACGTCCAAAATGAAATTGCACAGTACAAAGGAAATCTCTGGTCAAATTTAGATAAACCAGTTCCCTGCAGTTAAAGAATCTTTCCCAATCGATGGCTGCAATGTGGCTATCAATCTCCTCTTTGATTCCCAACTTTTCCAGCAGACTCAAATTGAGATAAACTGAAGGATTTCTTGAGTACTTTTGGTCCTTTCTTCTTTCATGGCTTCTGTTGCACAGGGGTTGGTTGTGGTTGCTGACTAGCTTCAGTATGCTCTTCAGATGGTAAGGGCTGGCTGGCAAGTGGGAGGATTTCTTGTGCTTGAGAAGAACTGGAAGCACGAGCTTTTTTAGGTGCCACTGTCCAAAAACAACAAGATTGAATGTTTACACGTTGAGAGAAGAAAATAAACAAAAAGATAGTAGGAGTAAATGAGAATGCATATATAAGTTTATGTCACACAAATTCCTTAGAGGTACGTGGCACTCAACCAAGATGACAGAGTCATCCTTTGGAAACCAGTAGCCCACAGGTCGAATCATTTCAGCCTATATACCTCAAGGACAGGAAGGGCCATACACATGCATGCAAATGCTATTGTTAGCTTAGACACAAGATTATTGATTTGGCATGCTTATTTGAGCACAAGATATGCTTGATAAACAACTAACTAAGTGTGCATTCGTGTAATAGTTCCAAGTCATTCCCAGTAATTGGGTTACAGTGTCAAAACAATTCATGGTAAAGCAATACATTTAATAACATTGAATAAATCTGTAGGCATGACAAATTCTATGTATCAATGTATCAATGTGAGCAAGAATTCAAAATTTGCACTCATCATACTCGACAGAATTAAAATTCATTGCACTTAAAGGAAAGGAACAGGGTTCAATTGGCGAAAATGAGACAGGAAAGAAAATGAAAATTATAAATGCTTCAGGGACCCACACGAAACACAACAAAACAAAATAACCAAACAAATGTCGTCACTTCTCTAAGTTAACTGCCAAGCATAGAAAATAAAGGAAATCACAAAAAAGAAATGAAAATGAGGGAGGATACGAGAACATACCTGTGGAATGTGTTCCTTAGATACAAAATTTTCCCATAACAAAACACAAGTAAGACTCAAAGAGGAAAAACAACGGAAATAAAACCAAAACAAAGTAAAACGCACTAAAACGGAAATAAAATAAAGGAATAACTACATAAAAATAGGAAAAAAGAATAAATCCTAAAGAGAAATAAATGAAAAACTTAACCAACAACAAACATGACAATCACAAAGCAAAAATCTTTGATTTTTTTTATATAAAACAATTAAAAGAAACATTTAGGAAGGAGAAAACGAGAACAACACATGAAAACGAAAGACAAAAACAACTACAAAAGTTTCTAAAAACAAATTGAAATAAAGAAAAAGTACACAGAAACTTCTCAAAAAATAAAAATAAAAATAAAAATAAAATAAAAATAAAATATATAAATAATTAAAAAGGAAAGGAGACTTACTTGGTTGTGATGATGGTGGAAAAATAAAGGAACTAAAAACAACCATAATCATAAAGAAAAATTGTTAGACAAATAGACACTAGATCTAACTAACAAGAATAAAATAATGAAGAAGAAAAACAAGAAAATGAAGAAGAAAAAGAAGAAGAAGAAGAAGAAGAAGAAGAAAAACGGAGAAGAAGAAGAAGAACGAAGAAGAAGAACACAGGAAACCATGATTCAACTCCTAGATCTAAGCAAAAAGAAAGAAAAAGAATAAAAGTGGGAACAAAAATAAACTTACTGGAGAAGATGGCGGCCAGCAGCGATGCACGACAGAGAAAAAGAGGGGAGGAGGAAGAAGAGAGAGACAAGCAAAGTTAGAGAGAAAGAGAGATGAAATGAAAGGAAATGAAATGAAAAAGAAATGAAAAAAAGGGTTTCATAAAAGTAGGGTTTCATTTTTTTTAAATAGCATGGTTACTATAAATATCATAGTAACCGTGAGGTAACTTAACTAAAGTTTCTGGACTAAAAACTGACCTGGGTCACGGTTACTAAAAATTTAATAGTAATCATGAGATAAAATGAAATTTCCTTCTGGACTAAAATGAATGTATCTCATGGTCATCATGGAAATCATAGTAACTGTGAGATACCCCACATATTGCTACTAGAACAAAAATGGACATTGGTCACGGTTACTATAAAAACCATAGTAACCGTGAGATAAAACGGATTCCAGTTCTGGACTAAATTGAAGGGACCTCACGGTGACTATGATTTTTATAGTAACCGTGAGCCCCTAAAAATTATTGGAAAATTTTCATTTCTCTCACTCTCATTTAACAATTAAACAAACCTTTCTCCTCCACTAAATTTCTAGAAAAGACAAACAAATTGAATAAAACTCACAACCCTTGAACCACTACCCTTAACACAACTGCTAAAAAGAAACTAACACAAAACATTGTTCAGAAGTATAAGTTAGAGGTAGTTCTGCATTTATCAAGTTCGCAGCTGGACTTTCAAATACCATCAAGGGTCTTGAAGAGTGACAATCACTGAAGCACCTTCAAATGTTGGCTCGAAATAGTGTTTCACGCGATGTCCATTTATCTTGAATTCTTTCTCATCTCTTGGGTGTTTGAGAGTCACCACTCCAAATTTGTCTGCTCTCACTAGCACATAGGGCCCTTTCCACCTCGATTTAAGTTTCCTTGGAAACAATCTCCACCATACCAATCGACTATCATAAAGTAGCACTTTCATTCCCGGTATAAGGTCCTTCTTGGCTATTCTTCGATCATGCCACCTCTTTGTGTTGTCCTTGTATTTCTTTGCATGTTCATAAGCCCAAAATCGGGTCTCCCCTAACTCGTTTAACTGCAAAGACCTGCACTTTCCTGCATTCCCAAGGTTAAGATTTAAGAACTTAGTAGCCCAATAAGCCTTGTGCTCTAATTCCACCAGTAAGTGACAAGACTTGCCAAACACCAACCTAAGAGGTGACATCCCTATTGGTGTTTTAAAGGCAGTCCGATATGCCCATAAAGCCTCATCTAACTTAAGGTACCAGTCCTTCCTAGATGCACTGACCGTTTTCTCCTAAATTGCTTTCAACTCTCGGTTAGAAACCTCAACTTGCCCATTAGCTTGGGCATGATATGGGGTAGTTATTTTGTGCCTCACTCCAAATCTTTTCAATAAGGCTTTGAATTGGTGGTTGACAAAATGTTTCCCAGCATCACTGATAATGGCTCTCGGGGCTCCATAACGGGTGAATATATTCTTCCTTAAGAATTCTAAGACAACATTTGCATCACAAGTCCTAGTGGCTATAGCTTCTACCCACTTACTCATATAATCATCTGCCACTAAGATATATTCAAACCTGTAAGAAATTGGAAAAGGCCCCATGAAATCTATCCCCTATAAATCAAACAGTTCAACCTCAAGCATATTTGTCAGTGGCATCTTATCTCTCCTGGTTATATTTCCCACCCTTTGACATCGATCACAAGTTTGAATGAACATTTTAACATCATTAAATAAGGTAGGCCAATAAAATCCAGAAGAGAGAATTTTCGATACCGTTCTATTAGGTCCATGATGTCCACTGGCTTCTCCACTATGACAGGCTTGCATGATTTCTACTTGCTCTTCCTTGGGAATGCACCTTCTGAGATCTTGATCAGTACAGAGATGGAAAAGGTAAGGATCATCCCAGATGTAATCTTCGCATCAGCTTTAAGCTTCTTCCTTTGTTGTCATGTGAAGTCCCTTAGCATATAACCTCCTACGAGAAAATTTGCAACATTAGTGAACCAAGGTAAAGAAACTTCACAAATGAACAATGCACAAACACGTTCATCAGGGAATAAATCCAAAATCTCCCCTTTCTCGATATGATCATGCTCTAATCTCGACAGATGATCTACCACATGGTTTTCTGCCCCCTTCTTATCTTTAATCTCTAAATCGAACTCTTGCAATAGGAGTACCCATCTTATCAGTCTTGGCTTGGATTCCTTTTTGGTAAAGAGATGCCTTAGTGCTGTATGATTAGACCACACCACAATTTTTACTCCAAGTAGATATGGTCTAAATTTCTCAAATGCAAATACAATGGCAAGAAGCTCTTTTTCAGTTGTGGTATAATTGACTTGAGCTCCTATCAGAGTGTGGCTCGCATAATAAATAGGACAAAAGACTTTCTCTTGCCTTTGTCCGAGCACTGCTCCCACTATAAAATCACTCGCATCACATATTAGTTCAAATGGCAAATTCCAATCCGAAGATATAATCACCGAAGCTGAAATAAGCCTTTGCTTCAATAGTTCAAAGGCCAATAAACATTCATCATAAAAGTCAAAAGGAGCATCGTTCATTAACAAATTCGATAAAGGTTTCGCAATTTTTGAAAAATATTTTATAAACCTTCTATGGAAACCTGCATGCCCTAGAAAACTCCTAACTCTCTTAACATTGGTTCGTGGTGGAAGCTTCTCTATAACCTCTATCTTTGCTTTGTCCACCTCAATCCCCTTCTCAGAAATCTTATGTCCCAACACTATGCCCTTCCTTACCATAAAGTGGCATTTTTCCCAATTTAGCACTAAGTTGGTCTTCTTACACCTATCTAATACTAAATCGAGATGCTCTAAGCAACTCTCAAAGTCTAGCCCATAAATGGTAAAGTCATCCATGAATACCTCTATAAATTTCTCTATAAAATCATGGAAAATTGCCATCATGCACCGCTGAAACGTAGCTGGCGCATTACACAAGCCAAAAGGCATCCTCCTATAGGCGAATGTATCATAAGGGCAGGTGAAGGTTATTTTCTCCTGATCCTCAGGGGCTATGGGGATTTATAGATATCCCGAATACCCATCTAAGAAATAATAAAACCTATTACCGACTAACCTCTCTAGCATCTGATCAATGGATGGCAATGGAAAATGATCTTTTTGGGTGGCATGGTTCAATCTCTTATAATCTATGCACACCCTCCAACCCGTAATTGTCCGAGTTGGAATAAGTTCATCTAATTCATTTTTCACCACTGTCATTCCCCCTTTCTTAGGGACACATTGTACTGGGCTAACCCATTTACTATCAGAGATTAGATAGATTATACCTGAATTAAGTAGTTTGAGTACCTCTTTCTTTACCACCTCTTGCATAGCCGGATTGAGCCTTCTTTGGGGTTGAGCTACTTGTTTACAATCTTCCTCCATAGGAATTCGATGAGTGCAATAGCTTGGATTAATACCCTTTAAATTCGTTGTCTCCCATCCTATAGCCTCATTGTGCTTCTTCAACACCTTGAGCAGTGTCTCCTCTTCAACACCTATCAACAAAGAAGAGATAATTATTGGCTTTTCATCTCTTTCCAAAAATACATATTTAAATGAGGAGGAAAGGGTTTAAGTTCGAATTTTAACTCCCCCTTTTGTAAATTAGTTCTCTCTTGCTTTAGAATCTCCTCTTCGCATCCTTTCCTATAGCTGCTATCTGTTTTTCTTCCACTCCATCCAACTCTTCATTTTCCAAGGAATGCATTAAACTTGAATTTATTGGATCATTTAGTAGTACTTTTTCTTGCATTTCTTCTACACATTTGTTGATTTTGTCCATGAAATAGATTGACTCTTCTAGATCACTTGATGGATATTTCTGAGGCTTGTTCATGTCTACCACCAATTCTTCATTGTTGAATCGAAGAGTAACCTTTTGCCCATGAACATCAATCAAAGCCTTTACAGTGTTCAAAAAAGGTCTTCCCACGATAAGGGGCACCTTCCTGTCTTCCTCCATTTCCATGACCACAAAATCCACGGGAAAAATGAATTTTCCTACCTTCACCAGTAAATCCTCAATAACTCCATTTGGCTTTCTCATCGATCTATCCGCTAGTTGAAGTCTCATTCCAGTTTCCTTGAGATCTCCTAAGTTGAGTTTCCTGCATATAGAATAAGGCATCAAGTTAATGCTAGCCCCTAGATCACATAAAGCATTTCCAACAAAGGTCTCACCAATTTCACAAGGTAAAGTAAAGCTACCTGGATCTTTCAATTTTTCTGGGGTCTTATTCATGATGATTGCACTACAGTTTTTCGTGAGTTGCACAGTGCCATACCCTTCTAATTTTTTTTATTAGAACAAAGTTCCTTCATAAATTTAGCATAATTGGGCATGTGTGCTAGTGCTTCAGCAAAAGGCAAGTTAATATGTAATTTCTTAAACATTTCTAGAAACCTAGCCAATTGCTCATTCTTCTTCTCCGTCCTAGCTACAGCAGGAAATGGCAACCTATTGATATCAAGATCCTCTGTGTTCGGATTTACAATACTCTTTCCCTTGTCATTCCTTGGAGCATCCACATCTACCTCTACTCTAGAGTTAGAAATACTTACCTTTTGTGTTGGTTCCTCCAAATCAGTTGATGAAGTTGGTGATTTACCTTTTTCTTTCTCTCGTGCTGCCTCCTTACCACTTCTTAAAGTGATTACTTTGGATTCCTCCTTAGGATTTTGATCTACATTTGAAGGAAATGTCCCTGGTTGTCTATTCAACATTAAAGTTGCAAGTTGACCCAATTGAGTCTCCAAATTTCTCATTGAAGTATCTTGGTTCCGGTTCCATTGCTCTTGAGATTTCTACCTTGAATCTTGACTCGCCATGAATTGTTGTTGGCTATTCATGAAACTAGCAAACATGTCTTCTAAATTTAGCTTCTTTTCTTGAATAGTTGGTCTTGATTGGAATCCCGGTGGGTGATAGGATTGAGGTTGGGAGTGATTAGAGCTTTACCTTTGATGGTCGGTTGCTGGATAGGGGGCTTGGTAGTAATTGGTGGCTTGTGGTTGGTGGGGCTGAGCATGACTATGATAAGTATTTGAGTGGTAAGGGGCTCTTGGTTGTGGTTGAGAAGATGAAGCTTGTTGATTCCCATCCTTCCAAGAGAAATTCAGGTGATTTCTCCATCCCAGATTATATGAATTGCTGTAGGGATCATTCCTTCTAAAATCGCCCAATGCATTTACATCTCCTACAACTCCTTCTTCTTGGATAACTTGCTCACTTTCACAGTCCACTCCCTTGATTTACTGTAGCCACATTTTGAACTTTTAAGCCGTTCAACTCTTTTTTTACCAATTCTAGTTGTGCTTTTAGCAATGCCACTTCATCCACATTGTGTAAACCTTGTCTCCTTGGGACTGATCTAGGGGCAATCCATTGAGAGTCATTTGCCACCATCTCATCCAATAACTAAAATGCGTCCTCAGGTAGCTTGTTCAAGAAGGATCCTATTGATGCTGCATCCAATAATGACCTTGTTTGAGGTGTAACTCCAGCATAGAAGATGGTCATCAGTTGGAAAACTGCTATCTCATGATGCAGATAGCTTCTCAACAATCTCCTAAATCTCTCCTAGGCCTCATGAAAAGGCTCTTCATTCATTTGATGGAACCCCATGATGTTATTTCAAATGCTTGCAGTCTTTATTGGAGGGAAAAATCTCAATAAAAACTTTTCTTGCATCTGATCCCATGGCCATATTGACTACCATGGTAATAATTGTAGCCACTCTCTTGCTTTGCTAATCAATGTAAATGGAAACGGCTTCAATCTTACTGCATCTGTACTAACACCCGAAATTTGAACAGTGTCACTGACTTCTAAAAATATGTCGATATGCTGAGCTGGATCCTCTTCTTCTGAACCAGAAAACTGATTTCTCTGTACCATAGTAATGGTGGCTAGCTTGAGATCAAATTGTACTCCTCTCAGTAATACAATTGTTCGATGATCTTCATTCTACCTTGGCATAATGTAGTCTCTTATGGTCCTTTGCCTAGGCATTTCTTCTCTTCTTGCCCCTGGCATTTGTTCATGTGCCCTCGGCACTTGTTCATTTTCGAGAGGAAACTCATCAAGAGGAGGATTGTGCTCCATCTCATTTTCTCTAATAGCTCTCCTTCTTTGGTGTAGGGTCCTCTCGATTTTAGGATCAAAAGGCAGTAATTGCTCTTGTCTTGTTTTGTTCATGCACAAATTTCATCTGAAAAGAATCAAGAAAAACAAAATAAGGAAGAGAAAAAACATACAAACAATAATCACAGCTTACTAACAACGCCAAATTCCCTGGCAACGGTGCCAAAAACTTACTAAGACCCTAGCAAGTGCACTAGATCGATAAGTAATAAAGTGGGGTATAGTTAGGACCCTCAATATTGAACCCAAGGGAAATGTATGTGTGAAAACTGTGAAAATTAATTGTATGCTAAAGAATTCCCAATTTTTATGCATGTGAGTTGTCTAATTTGTATATTGCAACTTAAAAACTTAAAATTGCAGTGAAAATACATTTAAATTCAATGTATTAAATTCTAAAAAATTAATGAATATTAAAATCTATAGAGATTAAGCGTTGCCCGGGTTACTTATCCACCCCATACCCAAAAGTGAATTAACTTTACCTAAGAGTATACATGAATTGGATTCGGGATAACCCTTCTTAACCCAGGCATTCCATTTCAGAGCCAGCCATTCTAGTTGCTAAACATCCCATTCCGAAGCCAGCCTAACAACTAGCCTAAGTACTGGTCTTAAATCCTAGGTTCGGTTTACTGTCCCATTTCGGAGCCAGGCAACCCAAAACCCATCAATTTTTCTCCCTACTCTAATCTTTAATATCACAAATACAACACATCTAGAGTCCCATTTCGAAGCCATCCAAAATAGACAATATTCATGATAGAAAAACTGAGCAAAATCATTCATAAACTTCAATCCATTAAGCTCAATACCCATCAAGACATATGATAAATACCATTCATCCATGGATACAAGATAACTTAATAGATCAAAAAATCAATGAAATACAATTAAACACATGTAAAATAGACCATCCATTCATGTAAAAATAAAATTAAGCTCAAGATTCACATTATGAGTAGGGGATTCAAAGATCCCCAAGCAACAAAGAGGACTACTCACAATCCATATTAAAATGAAAAGAGAAAAAGATAGAATAACCCCTAAAATTCATGGTGAAGAAAACCCAGCTAAATCCAAGCTCTTCAATCTCTTTCTCCAAAGCTTACAGGAAAAATGAGCTTCAAATATGTAGATCTATACTTGTAAACTATATATCTATGTTTAATCTAAGTGTTTTTGTGTAAATCCCATTATTTTCAAGTATATCTATGTATTTATGTGTGTAAAATGAACAAAGAACCCAAAGAAAGAAGAAAGAAACCCTAAAACCTAAAAATTACCCAAAAACTCCATCTCCTTCGATTTTGCAGAGAACTCTGCCTTATATAGGTTAACATGGGTCACAGTTACTACTAAATTCGTGACCTCTAATGAAAAACCCTCTTTTGATTAAAAAGGCCACGGTTACTATGAAATCCTTAGTAACTGTGAGATAGCTCGGAACTGAAATTTGAAATTTGGTCACGGTTACCATGAAATTCTTGGTAACCGTGAGATAACTCTCCTCTTCATTCTGGATTGAAATTATGCCTCCCTCACGGTTACTAATAAATCCTTAGTGACCGTGAGATGCTTCTCCTTTAGCTTCTGTGCTGAAAGCTCCATAGGTCACGGTTATCACCCTAACATGCACATTTCCATGTTGACCGTGACAAGCTTCAAAACGGTGCATTTTGACAGAATACATGGGTCACAGTTACTAGGAAATTCGTGGTAACCGGGAAGTACCTACAAAAATTATAAAATTCCATCAAAAGATTCCAAATTCGCACAAAAATTAGAATCAACTGAGAATTGGATAATTTATTAAATGCAAGCAACAAAAGATGTTAGAAAACAAAGAAAACTAGACTAAAATTAAACCAAAACTAAGTACTGAATTTGAGTTATCAGGCATCATTTTTTTATTAATGCTATGTTTAAATACATGAGTTTGTAAATATTAAATTAATAAATGAAGTCCAAGATATTATAAATACAGTGCAAAGGCAATCATGAAAGTGTTCATGATATGAGATGTCTATTGCATGCAAATGTGTTAAAATCTAAATATCCCTTGTCATAGAATTAACAAGATAGGGCATTGTTAGTTTGGACAGACTAGCACATGTTATGCTTCTTAAATGGTTCAAGTAGTGGTTCTCATAACTGTGATTATGAAAGATAATCAAAGCTAACATGTGGATGCTTGAAAGAAGAACAAGTTCATTGGAGACCTGTAGAGAGAATCCTCACATGGATATTAAATCTATGTCAGTGAGGAATCTCTTCATAGCGGTTGTGCAAAAATCATTGGACTTGAGATCACCAAAGTTATCTTAAGTAGCAAGTGATATATTTTGACTCCATTACTGATTACTTCCAATTGGGAGTGAACATGGTTAGGAGATTGGGTATATCATGACCTTCTTAAATATAGTTAAGTGATTGACAAAGGATTCACCATCCCAGATTTAATAAGGAAAGTTATCTCGCATGATTCTATAATTGCCTTGTTCAGAGAATCTCTGGCCAGAGTAATATGCCAAGATGGATAGAGATCCATGGAGGGCATTTTGGGAACAATGGTTAAATTAATAGAACATACATAATTAGATTTATATGAGTTGACAGAAATCCATACTTAGAATCTAATTGAGATAAGAGTGGTGGAAGGAGTAATTGCATGGTAACTGTTTCTATGGAAGGGTATAGTCAAACCATGATGCCTAGCTAGAGGCCAATCATGATTTTTATAATAGTGTATCAAGAATATCAATAGGGATTGATAAAATGATTTAAAGAAGTTTAAATCATGTCAGTTTTGAATAGAACTCACAATTACATATTATACTGCCAATATGGACAGGAACCCAATAGGTCACATACATATAGAGAAAAAGGATAAAATAGTAAAATGACAAGGATAATAATATTTGATATTATTATGGGGATAGAGAAGTGAATAAGATAATAATTAATTAAAGAATTTAATTAATTATGATCAATTAAAATTGTTCGCATAACTTTTTTGAAATATTCGGTGAAATTGGACCTAATTGAAATAATATATTTTATAATTGATTTATAATGAACTATAAGTGTTATGGGGCTGATATAATAATTAATAGGTCCATTGGACGAATTATAAAGGACCAAAAAAGTGCAGTTAGCACAAAAGCCATCCAGAAGAAGGGCCACATGCCAACTCCAAGACAGAAGGCCTTAGAGGCCTAATTATTGGACCAAAATAAATTAAATATGTTACGTAAGTGTTGTGGAGCCTACATATTTAATTTGGTTTGATTTGGAATTCATTTGGGTAATTAAATCCAAGTATATGTACAAAGGGCCTAGTTTGTGGGTTTTGTGCATAGTTTTTTTGTGAAAGGGCTTAAATTGGATTTAATTGAGCCTAAATAATTATAAATAATTCCAGAAGTCCAATTAATAATTTTTCAAAAATTTTAAAGAGCCCAATCCCATTATGAAGTTGGATTTTTTAACCTAACTATAAAAATCCAAAAGATGTGGAATTAGGATTAAGTAAGTGTGAACAATTAAGAAAACACAATCTCTCTCTCTTTTCTCTCAACCCTAGCCGCCAGCTTCCCTAGCTAGCATCTCGGGATTTCATCCAGCCCTTGTTCCTCCCAATTGTTGGTTCTTTCAATCTTTCTTTAGTGTGGATTACTCATTGGAGGTGTTTAATTTTGGACACTGTAGTTTGCGACAACCCGGTGAGAAGTAAAATCAACTGTTCAATGAAAATCAAAGGTGATTTTTATTATTCTCATTAATATGTATATTGTAAATTTATGGCAAGATCAGATATATTGGTTAAAAAAGTTTTAAATTTCACTTATGTGTGAGATGCATGTAACTGATAATTCCTAACATAATCAACACTAGAGAAGGATTGAATAAACTGACAAAGGAGAAAGACAAGGCTGGCCAAACTCCCTTGATGCTAACATGGGCAAAGTGGCAGCTAGGGTTAGAGAATGAGAAAAACTCTTTTCTCTTAATTGTTTACCTTGTTTTTCTAAAACCCTATCACTTGGATTTTTATAGTTAGGTTAAAAATTCAACTTCATAATAAGATTAGGCTCTTTAAAATTATTGGAGAAATATTAAATGGGCTTCTTTAATTATTAATAATTTATTTGGCTCAATTAAATCCAATTTAAGTCCTTTCACAAAAGATTATGCACGAAACCCCCAAACTAGGCCCTTTGTACATATACTTTGATTTAATCACCCAAATGAATTCCAAATCCATCCAAATTAAAAATGTAGGCCCCATAACACTTATGAAATATATTTAATTTATTTTGGTCCAAGAATTAGGCCTATAAGGCCTTTTGTTTGTAGTTGGCGTGAAACCTTTACTATAGAGGGTTTATGCACCAATGCCATTCTTCTGGGCCTCTTTTAATTTCTCGAATGGATCTATTAATTATTATATCAGCCCTATAACACTTATAATCAAATAATAATTAATTATAAAATACAATATTTCGATTAGGTCCTTTTTACAGAACATTTTCTAAAAAGTTCTGCGAAGAATTTTACTTGATCATAATAAATTAAACTCTTTAATTAATTATTCTCTTATTCACTTCTCTATTCCAATAATAATATCAAATATTATTATCCTTGTCATTTTATCATTTTATCCTTTTCTCTATATGTGTGTGACCTATTGAGTTCCTGTCCATACTGGCAGT